>JABBWL010000029.1:0-563842 GCA_016758765.1 Suillus cothurnatus
AACGGACATGTAATTTGTAAAACACCTTGATGGTTTGAGCGCTGCCGATCGGATCGTGCCAAGATAATAAAACTGGTTTGAAATTACGTCGAGTGCAAGAACTTGGGCCAAGTTTCCGAGTCTTCAAGCAAGCAGTAAAGGTGCCAGCCATGCAGTGCCTTGCATAGTTTAGTGCGTATAAGATCGCGGGGCATATTATAAGGTCGACTTCAACGTTCCTTCAGATACGTAGCTCGGTCTTCTGGTTTCCGTAATAGTTCTACTAGCGCATAGAACTTCTGCGCATGCAGTATAAGATCTGCCTGATAACGCTCATCGGCCATCAGATCAGGGTCACGAGTGATATTCATCGGGGGTTTTGGTGTTATAGTCTGATGAGGCGGAACATAGCGAGAGGGATTGTACGGCGGCTTCGATGAAAGCATGGATACGGAAGTTTAGTGAGAGGAGTGTCGGGTCCAAAACCGTATGGGAGGTGTACTGAATACGGTCAGGGCAAAAATCGATGGAAGACGGCATCTTCGAGGATGATACGTTTGATAGGCAAGAACACCGGGGAAGTTGAGGAGGGCAGTAGCCTCATCGATTTGCTCTGAGAGAATTTTTGTTCATACTTCTGGACAAGAAATAAACATTAACAGACTCCACGAAAGAGCTCAGTAATCTTTTGCGATGGTGAACATGGGGCAAGCACAAACCACATCTTATCTTTGCTCGCCCAAAGAATCTCGTTGCATGATCAGTATTCACTTATTTGACAGCTAGAAGAAACCATGTATGCGGAGAGCGGAGATGAATCGGATCATTTAGGATCCAAGGCAAGGGGTCACACGTAGCTAAGTCGTGGCCCAGGGCGATTCGTTTGAGAAAACAACATGAGGATAACGCGGTATACGCACATTAGTAAAGACCTCAACAACCTCTTGTGTAGATCTCCCAACCCAATATCAAACGTCCGCTGCAAGTCTACTATCTCACTACCAGCCCTACATCCCGATCTTGTGTATATTGAATTCGTTCTGGTTGTCCTAAGTGAGGCTTGTTGTAAGCTACATTCTGGGTGAAAAAGGAGCACGTACTGAATGGTGTAAGGAATTTCGTGGAGACTTCCTGCGATCTTTCAAGAATCAACATCGAAATCCTGCTGCAGACAACGTCCCGAAGTCTGTCTCAGGTCTCCAACCCTCTCGTGAGGAATGCCTCATGCATGTCGATTGACATTCATTGAGGAAAATCAGACAGACATTCGACTCAACAACAATCTTGTTATCAGAAAGACAACGACAGCCCGTTCGAAGACCCCAACGAGCTGCTCTCGCACGTATAGTCCACATTATCCTTGGTTGATAACCCCCGAGCACCGACCATGTCTTCCACGGCTGCTAAGATCAAAAGGGCATCAATGATAAAGACCCAAAAGATGATGCGAGGCCATACCAAACTGGTCCGAGGCGTTGCCCACCTGCCCGGTGGGCAGCGCATCATCACATGTTCGAGAGATGGCTCGCTTCGACTATGGGACCTAGAGCTGTACACAGATAGGCGAAGATTGGCGGGATGAAGGGGATGAAGTAGGAGTATGGAGCATGGCACTGTCTCCAAACGGCAGAACTATTGCCAGCAGCTATCTTGATGGGACAGTCAGATTGTGGGACGTTGAGACAAGGAAGGTCATCACGAAATGGAAAGAGCCCAGTGCAGACGTCAACTCGGTATGCTGGAGTCCAGATGGCGTGCAGATTGTGATCGGATCTGCGGATGGGATGGTGAGAGTGTGGGATGTCGAGAGCGGTGAACCATTGATAGTCCAGGTTTGAATCCAATCCAGACGGGACACGAGTCGGTATACGTGGTAAGCTACTCACCCAGGGCAACAAAAATCGCAACAGGAGGATACAATGAAGATGGAATCGAAATCTGGGATGCAAGGACGGGAAAGCTGCTCTCAACAATCAAACACGAGTACGCTGTGTGGAGCTTAGCCTGGACGTCGGATGAAAGAAGCTTATTTCCGGCTCAGGGAATGGTTCACTTAGATATTCGACGCTGTCACATGGCACGAGATCACCGTTCTGCAGGGTCACAACCAGGTTGTTGAGGCCATCACTTTATTCGCAATGACCGCCTTCTTGCAAGTACATCATGGGATAAACACACGCCTCTGGAATTTGGACACTAACTTGTCTATCGGTTTACCCCTCAAGCACGAAGGACGTTGAGCATGCAGCCTTTTCTGCTGATGGAAAGATGCTATCCACAGCTTGCGCTGATGAAAACGCGTATGTGTGGAACATTCACGCCATCCTCAAAGCCGCTGGCCTAGAAAACCTCTTGTCCATACCTGTGAGTGCCACCTTAACTCCAACTCGCCATCTCAATCACGATGGCTTAGGCACAACATTCTGGACTCAAAAAGGAGGTATGTATCTCAAGGCTTTCAAAAAACAACACAGCATGCTAATATCCCGTTTGCAGAAGTCATTCCCAGATGTACTGGTATGTCTTGCCTTTCTTGACGCTAACATAGATTATGACCTCGATGTTCTAGAGACTAATGCACGCGACGTCCAGCGGCTCCAGCCCCCCTTCAACTACCAGGCTTGCTTGATGACTTGCAAGACTGTGATCCTGTATGTCATCACTATCTCAGTTTACCGATCCATTTACTAACCTATATGCCTAGCTCCTCAATAGCAGCGGTCTCCGTCCTCATCCCTTTGTACAACGCCGCCGCAGTGCTTTTGTACCCTTCTGGGATTCGCGTCCACGTACATTCCAAGTCCGCCTTCCCCCACCTTTCCACCCCTCACAGCTTCATGCTGATGAATCAATCGAACTCCAACAACGCCCAGGGCCCAGTACTTCCTTTATTCGCAGTCCTCATGTTGTAGAAGCTGCTGCGCATCAAGACAACCAGGTATATCTTTTTACGGTGGGTTGCCAACGACTAGTGTCTGAAGATTTCTCTACAGGTGTTGCACGTCACTCGGTGGCCGGACCGAGCTAGCGACAAGGCGAAACGCACCAAGAACTCTACATGGTGGAATCGTTTCATACGATTCCTGTTTTGTGCGTCTCATTCTCCCGTTGATGGTCCAAGTTCATATTGAGTAGCACATGGGCAATAATTTTTATCGCATTCGTTTTTTGTCTCATCGTAGTGTCTTTACATCAAGAAGATCTATTGACATTTCTCATCCTAACTCGTGCGTCAAGAAGTAGTGCTACGTGCTGGATATCTAATTTACATTCTCAAGCGCTGTAATAAGCCATGCGATGCTTTTCCGAAAAAACTATCTACTCGCCCGTGAGCTCGAACATGGTATCGCATCCGAACGCCCTGCATGACACTAAACCTTGACTCGATTTGACTCGTCTCGACGACAACACTAAATTATTGGCGAATCATGAGCATTCGTAACACCTCAAACTTCTTTCACTAAGTGAGAACTGTACAGATTCGATCAGCATCAGTGCTGGTATTACTACTAAGCAACGTTTATGGCGACACAGGTGAGCCAGTACTTACTTCCGCAAACTGCTGTATTGAATGCTGGTATTGTATTAGCATAACTTTAATTTATAGTAAGCACAGTACGTGGTAACCCAAACCACTACTAGGTGCACTGATAACAACAGGTCTCACATGGCTCGGACGCTCTCGGATATTCTGAAATCGAAGTGTTCTCGAATATTCAGAATGGACGAGTGCTCTGAAGGGAGCAGGGGAATATATTCCCACTGTCATGATGGTGAGCATCAGTCGCCGGATCCTTATTTAGCGTTATTTTACTTGATGCTTGCAAACGAGATTTATAAAAGGTTGCTTTTTCTACTTGTTAAAAAGTAGTTTGGGCGCAAACAAGTTCATGCGCGAAGTTCAAATGTAATTTCGAAGACGTGATGATCTGTGTATTTGTTAGCGTAGAATGTACGGAAAGCATCATGGGTTTGATAATGCTTGCGGACCCAAAGCAATGTCGAGTACCGTATATGGGGCTACCTATCAAGATGATTGAACATGGAATTGCACCCTCAAACAAATCTTCCCCTTCACTGCGCACCTACAATAGTGCGGTGGTACAATAGACCGCAACACACGAAGAACCATGTCACCCTGATCCACACTGCATCTAAAGAGCCATCTGTTACTGTCCATCGCATAAAAAAACGATAGTCAGCAGAAAGGAGGAGCAGAGGCGCATAGTTCTAAAGGAACGTGCCAGTGGATTAAATTTGTTCATTCGCGACTAATGCGAGAGCAAGTTCAATCTGGACCAAACGCCCACACCTTTTGAGGTGGAAATATAAATGAGCTATTAAGTGTTGGGAGCATTGGTTGATCATGGGGCAAGCAGAAGTAAGAGACACTAGTACTGTCGGGATCTATTGCTTTCCCGAAGACTCTGATATTCTTCGTTGCGTGATCAGCTGTGACAACCCTGGAGGCTTAATATAAAACGGGCACTAAAGAGAGCGCACTTTGTTGAGTTCTATAGTACATCAGTAAGGAATGTGTGACTTACCCCAGTGGAGAATAACTTAGAGACTGGGGAAAGGGAGTCACGGTGTAGCGGAAGTATCGTGCGTGGAACTACCTAATACGGCAAGTCCACTGGCGTTGAGCAAGCATCTGAGTTAATGAAAAAGATACTAATATGTATGTAAGCTCGTTGCTTACCTGAGCTCCCATAATCAACATAAATACTGTCCGCGATAATCAAGCATGAGCTTTGATTATCACTGGCAGCCTTTTGGCGTAACTGTTAAGGGACGACAGCCTTAACTACTTACAATGTACTCTCTAGATATTAGCGGGTTGATTTCCAACAGGCTTTGCTACATGGCCAGTGCCTCAGGTATTTAACAGCTCCTCTCGTTCTTTGGTAGAGTTCGTCGGTGCTATGAGTGATACTGTAGATATATGAAGAGAGCGGAGATGGTTCAGTTCAGTTCAAGCGCTCAAGCTCAAGGTCCAAATAGAGACAGGAAGACGCACGTGACGTAGTCGTGGGCTGAGGGGTTTTGTTTGTGAGCTGCGGACTGATAACGCATAAAATACACACCTTATCAGACGCCCTACACCAACATTTGCGCAACTCTCTCCGTCCAAAACAAACGTCCACGGTCTCTGCCACAAGCCCGTCCCTCTCGTTGTTACGTGAACTGAATCTGTGTGTAGTTGCCCATTGTGAGTAACATGCTGAGTGGAAAGGTGAAGGGAGGGACTTTACTTACTGAGCAGTTTCAAAGATCTTCGTGGATACCTCTTGCAAGATTTTAAGGACCAGCAACGAAATCGTCTTGCGTACATAATCCCAAAGTTTCCCTGTATCTCTATCATTCTTGTAAGTAAGGCTGCATCTATCGACACGCATTCAGTTGAAAACAGATAGTGAACTCACCTAAAATCTGTATTCTCGCAAGGCAACCCACTCTAATCTAAATATTCGAAGAACTGCTCTCGCATATAGACCAAGATTCCCTTGATTGATCTCTGAACGTCCACCATATCCTCTCCTGCTGCTGGGATGACAAATATGTCAGCAATAACACCCCACAAGAAGATGCGAGGCCATACTAGCATCGTATCCGGCGTTGCACACCTGCCGGGAGGACAGCGCATCATCACATGTACATTAGACGGGTCACTTCGACTATGGGACCTAGAGAGCAGTGCACAGATAGGTGGCGAGTGGCGAGAGGAGTGGGATGGGATGCCGGTAAGAATGGTGGCATTGTCTCCAAATGGCAAGACTCTTGCAAACATAAGCCAAGCCGGGACGGTGAGGGTGTGGGACATCGAGACAGGAAAGGTCATTGCCAAATGGGAAGCACACACTTACTTTGCGAGGTTGATATGCTGGAGTCCAGATAGTGAGCGAGTGGCGAGCGGATTCTCTGATGGGACGGTATGGGTGTTGGATGTCAAGACTGGAGAACCTGTCAAAGGTTTGAATCCAATCAAGACGGGATTCGAGGAGGTGTACGCAGTGAGTTACTCACCTGAGGCAACAATGATTGCAACAGGAGGAGACCCCAAACAAGAAATCGAGATCTGGGATGCAAAAACGGGAAAGCTGCTCTCAACAATATTAATCGAAGATGTTGACTGGACAGTTTGGAGCTTAACCTGGACATTGGATAAAAAGAAGCTTATCGCCGGGATGTCAAATGGCTTAATTAGGATATTTGACACTGACACATTGCAAGAAATCGCCGTACTTGATGAACATAAAGCAGGTGTCTACTCCCTCACTTTACTTCGGAATGACCGCCTCCTTGCGAGTACATCATGGGACAGAACAGCGCGGCTCTGGAATCTGTATACAAACCTTCCAGTTGGTCCACCTCTCCAACACGATCACTTTGTTCAGAGTGCAGCCTTTTCCGCCGATGGAAAGCTGCTATCCACAAGTTGTTTTGCTGATAAAAACGCTTACATGTGGGACGTTCAAGCCATCCTCAACACAGCTGGCCTAGAAAATCTCCTATTCATACCTCATGTAAGTATCATCTTGACTCCCACTCGCTATCTCATCACCAATGGCTGAGCCAGGTACAAAAATCTGAACTCAACAAGGAGGTATGTATCATCTGATGGCTCTTCAACACCGAAACACACTTATGTCCCACTCGCACAAGACATTATCAGGCGTACGTTGTATCTTTTTCTGACCTTGATGCTCATTGTGATATCGACATCCAAGGTTAATGCTACGCGACGTCCACCCATCCGTCCCGCCTCCCGTCAAGTGCCAGCAGGCTTTTTTGATAACGTGCAAGGCCGTGATCTGGTTCGCTATCGCTGTCTCGATTTTTCCCGCTTTCCCTAACTTCCATGTTGTTAGTCAGATGCTTCTAACTGTCTCCATCCTGATCTCTCTCTACGTCGCCGCCATACTTTTGCACTATCCTGGGGGCCGCGTCCACGTGCGCTCCTCGCTCGCCTTCCTCAACTCTTCCGCCGTGCCCAAACCAACGCTGATGAACCAATTGAATCTCAGCAACGCCCAGGGCCCGCTACCTCCTCTCGTCGTAGTCTTCCTGTTGTCGAAGTTCCTGCACTAGATGACAAGAAGGTACGTCTTTTTTTTTGGATGTGCTCTCAATGTCTGGTGTCTTGAACCTTCTTTACAGGCACTGTATACGGCTCGGCCGCAGGAACGAGTTATCGACAAGGCGAAACGCATCAAGAATCCCAAGTGGTGGGTCCGTGTTGTGTTATTCATCTGCTGTGTATCTCCGTCCACCGATGACGGCCATTGATGGCATTAGAACTTTCACTTTGATATCCCCCTCTTTTTATCTCGCAGACTTTTCCGCTATCATGAATAACAATTGTTGATGCCTCGCATTGTGCTTTGTCTGCAAAATGATCGGTCGATTTGCACATCAATTGCTTAGGACTGTCTAACGCAGAGCTTAGTGTGACATCAAGTAGGTTTTGTTTCACATACGGGCCCGACTTATTCTCCAGATTCTCGAGCGCTACTGAAGAATGCGAGACGATCCACTCTGCCATTCGCTCTACCTTGGTCCCACACCCATACACTAAACCTCCTGCAGATTTCTTTGCTTTTCAACATGAGGAGTATGCTCGGTTTCAACCCAATCAACATTAGATTAAGCATTATTTTTGGGATGCGCGCAACTTCGCTTTGCTCTTCGGGGCGTCAATGGGCATTGTGCATACAACATCATCACTACCACTCCGTTTCAGCCCAGTGGTCACGAAACTATAGATGAGAAAGATTCTGTATGAAGGCAGTGTGTCTACTCTCGTATTCTGATCGTTATATTCATGTGTCAATTCTGCTCACATGTTCGGCTTTACACACCTTGTATTGCTCTAGTTCATGCCACCTTTCACAGTCGTCTTGACCATTCGCTTTCGGCTTCATGGATTGGTTTGTTTCTTTTACTGTATCGTTTTCGGTTGATTCATATTGAACAGGACGCAATTTTTGACGTTTCTGTAAAGCTGACAATTTACTATCGCAATCACGGTCAGTCGAGCGACTTTAAACGGTAGTAAACCCGAAAATCTCAGCGAGCAAGATCGCGCCCAGGCCTTCCTATTCAAATGCAAATGCAAATACGCTACTATGTGAAGTCTTCCACAGGAAAAATTGCTACAAACAAGTAAGTAAGTGTCACTTTTTCGTCCACCTTCGAGAACGCACTTCACAACACGCCATTATGGTTTGAAGCTCGCGGAGCACAGCATTCAGTTCGGTGTGCTATATGCAAAGGACTCTCTCAAGAAGACACCAAGTATTACACAACGGCCACAGATGGCCAACCAAAATACGTTTCAGGCGCCATCCCCATGACACATGCAGATCCAGAACGGTAAGTTAACTTGAACAGAGAGGCAGAAATGGTACCTCATTTCAGGGTTAGATGAGATAGTTGCAGCGATCCGCACCCTTGATCTTAGCCTCCAAATTCTCAGTGTTTCATGTTGTTCTATTTTTGTTGTCCGATAGCCAATGGCTTGGAGCTTCGCTCTCGTACAATACTCCAACAATAAAACCAACTTTCTTGGCGACTTAAACATAGTATGTACGTGGATGGGGAAGACAATGGAGGTAAGACGAAGAGTGAAACGGAGTGATGATGGTGACTATTGTTACAAGGGTCCTGATGGCTTGCCACAAGCCTAGCCACGAAGGTCCAGTGTAAAACCAACAATGCCTAGAATATACACAATGGTTTAGACTTGTTTCATCATCCACATTCACCTCGAATAGATTGTGGATATGAACGAGGTATATAAAGCATAGGCATCTCCTCTGCATCGTTGTCAAAGCTCGCCCATCATCTCTCACTTTCACCTCAGTCGATTTAAACCAGCCCGATCCTCAACGAGCACGGACTCTTTCACTGAATCCATTGCTCTGAGGTCCATCTGCCAGTGGTGCCGCACTGGATGTTATGCAGGACGTTCGGAACTCCTCATCGTGTGTGGAGTGAAACCGATGGCCCACATTCGGTTCGCTTTACACACGATGCACCTTTAAAGACTAGGTAGATACTCGGCAATGTGCTTCATTGCCGAGTATCCACCTGTCTGATGACATATGCATAGCATCCTGATCCTGTGTGTCCTCTCCACGATAGAAAATTCACCCTGAAAACACTCTATGCCCCTGATTCCGACTTAACAGTTGAAGCGCGGCATTTCAGCCTCATACAAGTTATGTATATCGATTGAAGGCCAACTGAGGCTCGCCGAGTCTGCCGCCAAATTTGCATTATGAGTAACTCAACGGAAGAATTCCCCTATTTTGACGTTGCTACGATTTTCCAACTTTAAAGTTGCTGTCAAAAATGAAAAACGTAGCAAAGTCGCAATAGGTGAGTTCTTCGGCTGAGTAAATTATATTGCCGAATTGAGCTGAAGACGTAGCGACGTTTGGTTGACCTTCGGTCGATGTATAAGGCCTGTGAGGCTGATACGCCGCGCTTCACGTTGAGAGATATGAGCCATGGAGTATGTTACCTCTTCGTGGGCAGCTTGTCAAATAGCAATGCAATAAGATATTGATTCACGATTCATCCGGCCTAATTGTTTTTCAGATCTGCTAGATGAAATATCAAGTACCGTGACGACACCTGAAAAAGAAAACACATTCTCCCGCTCCTTGCAGCCTGACAACTGTTAAATCAGATCGAACGTCTCCCATGCTACACTGCTGGTTGAAATATGCCGGAAAGTAATTGACGTCATACCAATTGCGGAATCCCAGTCGTTCACAAGCTTGGCGTTATATTCTCGAACGTTAAGCGTGGTGATTCGGAACTGCACGGTATTGAGGTTATTGATATTTAGCGCCTTCGCAGTGACACTGGCATGCAGTGTCAACGACCCGTTTATGTCACTTGAAAGAATTCAGCAACCCTGAGGGGCGTATTTTGACAGTTCTTGTGCATCAGGATTAGGAACATAAAGCGGTAGTTATTTTCTGTACATTAGCTGTACAAATTGTATACTCACCCAATGACCATACCATGGCTGTACACCGGCTGTACGAATTACCACATGCTCACCAAAGATTGGTAGCTCATAGCTTACGCAATACACGGTCCCATCAAAATGCCCGACTGCACCGCATGCGACGACAAATGGACCAACACAGAACAGTGTGACACCCTGGGACTTGGCAGGGAAAACACGAATAAAAATGTAGATAGTTCGTGCCGCCAAGACATAATGTAGGTGCCGTCAGTCACGATCCTGGGCGCGGGCGCTTCGTACGCACAGCACCGTGAGCATTTGAAAAAGCACAAAGGATAGTGCATCTTAGTGGACGATATAAACAATCAATCACCCAACTTTCAGACGTCTTCCGCCTCAGTTCGGTGTGTGTCCGTCTTGTTCATTGATAGAGCGCATCCGTGTCTCGTTCTTCTAAGGAGGGCTTGCCGTAAGCGGTGCTTCAGATAAGACCACTCCGACTCACTAACAGGTGATAGGAATCCTCACCGTTATCTCCAGAAATAGTGGAGAACACAGCAAAGGCTAACTCCTGAATACATCGTTCCGAAGGCATCGTGTGCGAGCTTCCCTGAAAAGATTTTTTCGTGAGTGATTCACCCTGGGCTTTTATCGACAAGAATCGAGGTCATAGCAGATAGATTAACTCACGAGCAATCTTGGCTCTTGCAAGACAACGACAACTCGCTCAATTTCAAAGAAGATCCAGCGTCAAGCTCTCCCGTTAAACACAGTCCGCTGTCTTTCTTTCGTTTGTAACCAGTGTTTGTTGTTCGTTTGGGCAATGCGGCATTATTATAAAGGATACCGTCAAAGAACCGCCATCCATCGCAGACGTCCCAAGACACAAATCATCCCCACTGCCGCCATCCCGTCTTCCCCCACGGCTAAAGTTCCTGCGATAGCACCCCACAGGACCATACGAGGCCATTCTGGCTTCATAGAAGGTGTTGTACACCTGCCTGGAGGGCAGCACATCATCACGTGTTCGTATGACGGTTCACCCAAACTATGGGACATAGAAAACAACGCTCAGATAGGCGATGACTGGCGAGACGATGGAGGTAGTGGGGGATTAAAGACCATAACATTGTCTCCAAAGGGTGACATGATTGCAAGTGGAAGTATTGATGGGACAGTGAGGCTGTGGGACGTTGACTCAGGGAAGGTCGTCACCAAATGGACAGGACACACTGCACCTGTCAAGTCGGTGTGCTGGAGTCCAGATGGTGAGAGAGTGGTGAGTGGAGCAAGTGACGAGACGATCAAAGTGTGGAATGTCAGAAGTGCCAAACCGATCCTGGGTTTGAATCCAGCCAAGACAGGGCAGTCGGTGCACGCGGTGAGTTACTCGCCCAAGGCAAAAAAATTTGCGACAGCGGGATCCAACATTAAAATTTGGGATGCTAAGACGGGCAAGCTGCTCTCGACAATTGGAAACGCTGTTGCCGCTTGCAGCCTGGCCTGGACGTCGGATGACAAGAAGCTTATCGCTGGGTACATGGTCGGCTCGATTAGGATATTCGACACTGCCACGTGGACGCAGATCGCCTTTCTTGACGGCCATGGAGGCCCTGTCTACGGCATCGCTTTGTCGCGAAATGACCGGCTCCTTGTGAGTGCATCAGGGGACCAAAAGGCGCGACTGTGGAATCTCGATACAAAATTCTTGGTTGGTCCACCCCTCCAGCACGAACATATTGTGACCAGTGCAGCCTTTTCCGATGACGGAACGCTGCTATCCACAGGTTGTGCTGATGAAAATGCATATGTATGGAACGTTTACGCCATCCTACGAGCAACTGGTCTAGAAGACCTCCTACCCCATGATGTGATTATCAACACATACCCGCTGTCTCGAAGACAATCCTGATATTGCTTACTTTCAACCAGGCACCGAGCTTGAAAGTCGAACTCAAACAGAACGTGTATGCGTCGTCTCATGGCTCTTCGCAAGACATAGAAGATAAATCATTTTTGGAGGTACGTGATGTGTCCATCAACATCATTAACGAAAATAACGTCGACATCACAGGCTAATGCTACAGGCTCATCCAACTCGCTCGGAGATGCTGATGAACTCCCACCAGGTTTTTTTGACGACATGGAAGTTAATGCTCATGTGCGCCATCATCATCATCAATAATTTTTTTCTTAACCTATGTGTTCTCAGTCCTCCGCAAGACCTGGTACCCATCCCACTTTTCCTGCATTCATTGATCGCTTTCCCTCGTTCCTTCGCCGCTCTTCACCCAATGAAGCGATCGAGAATTCGGAGTCACGTCCGCGTGTGCTCCTTAGTCGCCTATCTTCATTCCTTCGCTCTCCACGGAACATCGATGGAATATCTGAACTTCCGCAACCCTCAATGTTTGCGCGATTGAGTCCACAGGTGCTCCTAGGTCACCTGGCCTTACTCTTACCCCACTCTCGACTCCACACCAACGAAACAACCGAACCTCAGCAGCCCCAAACGTCCTCAAGGTCACGCTCAGGTGGATTTTTTGGTCGCCTGTCGTCACACTTCCGCTCTCCCAACGCCGATGAAACATCAGAACTTCATCTATGGACAAGGCAAACTACCTCTTCTAGTTGCAGTCCCCAGGTTGTCGAAGTCGTTGCACAACGAGACAAGCAGGTATGTCTTTCTTGGATGCGTGTCCGAATTCTGGGATCTGATAACTGTGAAGGCATTGTATGTTTCTCCGCCACGGGAAACGGCTAGTGACAAGGCGAAACGTATCAAGAACCCTACACGGGGGGTTCGTATCGTGTTATTTCTCTGCTGTGTTTCTCCTGGCACCGACGGCACTCATGGCAGCACATAGGTATCATCTTGGTATTCTGGGTTTTATCCTTATTGTACATTTGTATTCCATCCTGACTTGTATATCCCTCGAGATTAAGATCAAGAATTCACTGCACCTGTACTACTCTTCGGAGACCCTCCATCAATGAATTGATGAATCCTTGGTATTGTAGTCGTGCGAACTGTAGAAGGGCTTGTGACCATTTATGCGAAATTTTAAACGCCTTGAGCGCTACTGGTAGAATTCGGATCGTGCCAAGATAATGAAATTACGAGTGTAAGATACTTGAGCCAACTTTTCCGAGTCTTCATGCAAGCAGTGCCTTTGCATAGTTTAGTGTGTAAATAAAGATTGCGGGGAATGTCAACTTTAACTTGTGGGTCCGGACTCCGGTACCGAAATAAGGTAATTTGATCTTACGTCTCAGATTACGTTCTCCAGCTTTGCTGTCATACTAGCTATAGCAGTACTAGTATAAATACTCAATTCACGTTCGTTGTGCCAGCAGCAAACGTCGTGACAGCGCCATCATCACGGGCTCCTACAACTATGGTTGAAGCATATCCGACGCCTGCTCCACGTCTGCCACAGTCACCTCTTGTGCAATCCGCCAAAATGCACGTCAAGAGGGTGACACTGACATCCAAGAAGAACTGGTGGATGGGTGAGTGGCTACGGTTTGCATGTATCATTTGATTTTTGACTCTTCTGTCGTAATGTAGTCGAGCTAGATCAGGAAGACGAGAAACAAACGCATCCGTCTATCAAGTCGTTCCCGTCATCAGAAGAGACCGCAGTAGTACCAGACGATGGCCTTTTCAATCGAAAGGTCGAAGAAGAGAAAGCAAAAGAAATTCCATCTCCCAACCCCTCGATACCTGTTTACAATCCACCACGGCACCCAACTTCGATATTTCCTTCCCTACGCCAACCGCTTACTCTGCGCCACCGAACCCTACCGCGAATCTTGCCCCTGTGGCACAAGGTTCTGCCTCTGAGATATTCAAGTGCATCGTCAAGAAACCCGACGTTATACAGCTCGAGATCAATGGAGAGATGCAGTCAAATGCATCAGATGTGACAACACAATTCCTAGCTGAGCTGCGCGTATATACCACAGTATCGCGACATCGCAATATCACCGCGTTTCTAGGCTGCTTGGAGAACGTTGGTATGGTGTTGGAGTACATCGACGGACGAACTTTATATGAGGTCATTCGCCCGAGACCAGTTCTAACCCGAAAAAAGAAAATCGATTTTTACAACCAGCTCCTCGATGGCCTCACACACCTACATTCATTTAGACTGAGTCACGGGGACCTCTCGCTGCTGAATATTCAAGTGACGCATTCCTCCGATACCATCAAGCTTTTTGACTTTGGACGTTCTGTGTCTATGGACTCGGTATTTATCTCGCCATCGGATGAGCCTGTAGATCCTTTCCAGTACATTGCACAGGACTGGGCCGACCGCAGCTGCGGCACCGCAAAAGAAGGTGGAGCAAATACACCCAGGCACACGGCCATTGCGGCTCCAGAGGTCCTCCGCGGGGAGTGTCAGGATCCGCTATTGGCTGATGCCTACAGTTTTGGGATGATACTCGTCGCGATTGACCGCGTCGAGGTGGTAGACCTCAAGCCTTGGGAGCAACGGAAAGATGTAGTGCCCGAGAGCCTTTTCGAGGGGTGCGAGGTATTTGAGGAGGCCGCGCGTCAATATCTGAGGCGGTGTGACTCAAGGAGGAGGCTTTCAAAGCACGACATGATGATGGTGGTGGATGAATGATGTTTCTGTGCGCTCTTTGCAGCTCCCGTTACAACCCCCCTCACTCCAACACGGACAACATCGGGCTCCATGAGGTGATACCCCAACACAACACCGCAGTTCAATTGCATCTTCGGTTGTACTTACGCACTTTCTTGATAGCCAATATCCCTCTCAAATTTACATCCTGTACGACTATCTCTGATCTTTGGACACCACTCAATCCGCACACACACCTATCACTGTATGTATCATATTGACTAGCTACGTTCTGATACCGAGTAATGGATTTTCCCTACTATACATGCACTTTCCCTCGTAACCTTGTACTTATTCAAGACCAATATTGAATTGGCTTCGGCACCTAAATTGATTCCCACGCTTTTCTCTACAGCCGCGCACCACCTTCCTTGACTTTCCTTTCCCCGCATCTAAGTAGTCCCTAAATATGGCGACCGTACATCCCTCACGCATGGCTTTGGTCCCGCAAGACCCAAAAGATACTTATCGCAGACGTGCACGCTCTCCTTCACCACGAGCACGTAGCCCACCGCGATACAGTGAACGAGAAAGAGACAGCGGCAGAAACCGAGCGCGGGACCGCAGTAGAGAACGTGAAAGAGACAGAAGGAGGGATGATAGTAGGCACAAGGACAGGGATGGAGGGGATGACAAAAAAAGAGATGATGATAGACGGCAGCGCGACAAGAGCGCTGACCGAGGACGAGATCGTGAGAGGGACCGAAGCAGAGAGCGGCGTCGGGGTAGCCCTGAATACACTGACTACAAGCGCCCTGCGACACCTCCGCCTGCTGAGGCTCCGTGGCGGAATCAGGAGAATCTGTACCCCAACCGACAAGGGAGGGATAGACCACCACATACTGGTGGGTCGTATGGTGGCGGAGGGAGC
This sequence comes from Suillus cothurnatus, assembly GCA_016758765.1. Lineage (NCBI taxonomy): Eukaryota > Fungi > Basidiomycota > Agaricomycetes > Boletales > Suillaceae > Suillus > Suillus cothurnatus. Next base: position 15,488 of record JABBWL010000029.1, read on the forward strand.
GAGTATTTGGAGAGGTATGTTTGCAATCACCGAATTATTGGATTATTCACTCATTATCATACAGTCGTCGAGCACAAAGAGATGCTTCAACAGTAAGCATTTGGCCTCCTTCTCCTAAGGCCGCAGCAAGAACACTGTATGTTTTCATTTTGCTGCTTCACATTTGGTATGCTCAAAACACATTCAGTTCGCCTTCCCGTGATGCAAGATCTCGCAAATCTAAACGTGACCGGTCACCAACCCCTACTGACTCATCTGACAGCGAGGACGAGCGTAGGCGGAAGAAACGCAAAGACCGAAAACGTGCGCAGAAAGAGAAAGACAGGGCTGAGCGAAGGGAGAGGAAAGAAAAGAAAAGTCGAGCACCTAGCAGACACCGGAGCTACGAAAGTGCGGAAGAAGACCGAGAGAGGAGCAGGCGAAGCAAGAGCAAGAGTCACCCTCGCAGCCCAAGTCCTAGTCATACCCCATCACCCCCTCGTGCATCCGAGGAGGATGAATGGGTGGAGAAACCCGCAGCTGCACCATTTGCTTCTTCGTCCTCGATCGGTCAGAGCCTTGGTTCCATGCCACCACCAACCACTATCCCATTGCGCTCTGGAGAGGCGATGGATGAGGACTCGGATGAAGATGTCGGACCTCAACCGCTACACAAGGTTGTCATGAAGAAGTTCGATGAACGCGCTTATGGTAGTGCCCTACTTCGCGGTGAAGGTAGCGCCATGGCCGCCTTCTTGCAGGACGACACGGACACACGTATTCCACGTCGTGGTGAAATCGGTCTCACCTCGGACGAAATTGCTCAATTCGAATCAGTTGGATATGTAATGAGTGGAAGCCGGCACAAGCGCATGAACGCAGTGCGTATGAGGAAAGAGAACCAGGTCATCAGCGCAGAGGAGAAGAGGGGTATATTGAAGTTGCAGAAAGATGAGAGGCAGAGACGGGAGGCTATACTCAGGGAGGAATTTAGTGAGCTTGTCACCGAGAAGCTCAAGGGGCCGCCAGTACAACCGAAGTGAAGGGTGGTATGTAGCCTGTCCAAAACTTTCGCATACATGTATTTAATCTGCTGGCACGACTAATATCAGCACATGACCATTGATCAATAAATGTCTACAATAAGCGGTGAAATCCCGCTTCCTCGCACCCCCACAAGCTGACATCCTCCTAGTAGATCGAAACCCTGCATCCCGTAATCACGCAAGACCTCAACAGAACCCTTTTGTCACCCCCCTGTACTACCACATCTTTAGACTAATAGTATTGTCCTCCATAGAGTATGACTCTCAATAGGACAGAAATTGGAATTAAAAATGTCTACAATTCTGAACGAGAGTTTTCTGCAGACTAACAAGCTCGACGTCGAAGACTAAGGCGGAATGTGCAGGAATAACACTGCCAAATCCACGCGCACCTAATGAATCACGGTTGAGTATATACATCATAGATTGCCGGAATAAACCAACCGTAAGCCATGTCTGAAGGAATCGTCAAGGTACGCTTTTCGTTGAGGCACATGCCTTGGAGACCTTCATCCCATCCTTTGATAACCTGACCCATACCGACTGGATAAATAGAGGATCAGTAAGGCACCTTGCATGCAAACGGAATTGCCCACGTTTAATGGGTAATGGTTGGCCTCGGTCAAGACTATACAAAGATGATTATAACTAAGTTTCCTCGATGCGCAAAGACTCATGCTGACCTTGAATCGAACTTGCTACCGTCGGAGAACAAGGTCCCAGTCTGTATTTCGTGCCCCATATGAATTCACACGACATATACGAGTCACGAACCAAAACTCACGTAGTGCACCTTAATGGCGTCCCCAGTCTTGGCAGTTGCGGGGCAGTCGTCAGGCAAGTAGGTGACTGCAATCTGCAGTTCCTTCGGCGGCTCAGCGGCCAGCGCGCATGCCGCCAAAGCCAACATGGAGAGCCAAACTTTGAGGAACTGCATAATAACACTAAAGGCCGTGTGTGAGTGCGTATGTATGAGTTCGAGTCTGTCACGTCAGAGCCGTTCGGGTACCGGAGGCGTGGGACGGATGTCGGGGAGTGCCGCTGAGTCAGCAACTGTACAGTGAGTTCATGTCGATAACCTTATTTTTCATCACATCTCATCACAGCGAGGAACGACCCCGACATCGACAAAAATGGTGAGTTTTGACGTTGATTACTGTGCCATGTACTGACAGGTGAATTTGCTTTAAGCCTTCCCAAAAGTCCTTCAGAACGAAGCGTATCCTCGCCAAGGCTGGTCGTCAGAACAGGTGAGTAGGATGTCTTGATGCCTTTACAGCCTATTCATAAACCACTTCCAGGCCCATCCCTCAGTGGTTCCGTCTAAAGACGGACACTAAAATCCAAGTATGTGTCGAAGATCTTGGGAGCCGGGAATGTCGCTGACACTTCACAGTATAACGCTAAACGCCGTCACTGGAGGCGCACGAAGCTCAACATTTGAGCAGCCTTCTCTTTCATTCTCGATGTTTTTGGCGCTGTGAAGTTGAGGCAGAGACAACACGGAGAGACGCATCACACCAATGCAACGCAGCATGTATCACCCCCTTATTGGCATATTATGGCTATACAACCACTTCCTCATGCAAATATGACCTTGCTTTCTTCCTTGAGTCATGTTTGTCTCCTTGGGATCTCGCGGTTTATAGCGCACTGCTGTACTCAGTTTACAGTTGTCAGGGCGCAAACGATGATATTTGGCGTTCTCTTCTGGTGTGATTTGTCCCATTGCGAACGAGCGCTATTGCTTTTGCATGATTCCAACAACTGAGTTAATGTCCGTTAAGACAGTAATTATCATTGAGGAGCGAGATCAGATCCTTTGACTGACATGCTTCAAATCCGCCAATTGGCGACCATGGTGATCCGGTGCGAACGCCGCGAGCGGTGTTGCTTGTACCAACGTGTTCGGCTGTATGCAGTTGGCGTTTCTTTAAAACTTACCACTGACTAGCTGAAGGCTCATCACCTGTACTTCTTGCACTGTACGTCCTGTCTAGCTATCGACTGCAAGGGCCGTATCCGTATCTACTATGTCGCTCATCTTCACGATTTTCGCGCTCGTCTTTCTGACCGAGCTCATCTCATGGATCGGCAAAACTGTCCTCCTTGAATTCGTTGGTGTTCTTCCTAAAGCTTCATACGCATGAATTTATAGTTTCTTTCTTCTAGGCATGGGATCTGTACAGCAGACTTTTCATGAATGCCTCATACGCCCGACAGCGCCAGCTGCAAGCCGAGCTCCTTACAACGAAGAAAGAGCTGCTGCAAACGAGCGCACAAGATCAATTTGCCAAGTGGGCGAAGCTGAGGAGAAGCGTTGACAAAGGGATAGCAGAGCTTGAGAAACTCAGTACGCAGGCTACACGGCATGTTGGCGCATGTCAGTGAACTGACGTGTTTCATAGATGGAGAGCTTACGTCCAACAAAGCTGCATTCTCACTCAAGTTCAACACTCTGGTGTGGGTCCTTACGACAGGACTATCATTCTTCGTTGGCTGGTGGTACAGAAAGGCTGCAGTATTCTACCTGCCTCCCGGTTGGCTTGGCCCACTCGGCTGGTGGATGGCATTCCCTTTTGCACCTAAAGGTCAGCATTCCCACAGTTATTAGCATAATCAGTTCGCGAAGTCTTAATGATTGACCCACGCCAAGGTTCTGTGAGCGTCGGAGTGTGGCAAATGGCCTGCCGCAGAGTCATTAAAGTCGGAGAGCGCACGGTGAAAAGCATTCTCGGTGAATTCAGTCTTCTTATATCTATCATTATTGGATACTTATCATAACGTCCCCTCGTCGTACAGCACCTTCGGAACCCGTCGCCATCCCAGTTGAAAAGGAGACCGAAACCAAGAGCTCGTGATAAGGAGTAGTGAGGGATCCCGTAGGAGATCCAGCACCAATGTTCTTATGGTGATCTGTATGCTTTTATGTGTTGCGGATTCGACCGTCTGTACTCCGTGTTCAATTTCAGTTTCACGTAATTCCGTGGTTCTTGCAGAAATAAACACATGCTCAGAATGACGTCGGTTCGGAACGACCAGCGGTATGTCGGAGTCCCGAGACTAGTACATAACACACAATCTAATCTCGTTCCCTATTTACCACAACTCCACTCATCTTTCTCAAACATGGTTGCAGGTGTTCAAATTCACACAAAGGTTGCCGTTCATAGTCCTCAATCTGACATCCTCACTGAGGATGCACTTGACTTCCTCGCTGCACTTCATAGAACATTTGAGTCTACCAGACATAGTCTCCTAGTTGCGCGCGATATTGCGCAGCGCAGGTTTGACTCAGGAGTACCTCTTGATTTTCCTCCTGAAACGGCGCACATCCGTGCTGAGCCCTCATGGCACTGCGCACCCCCTGCACCCGGTCTTGAAGACAGACGTGTTGAGATAACCGGTCCTACTGATCGTAAGATGGTCATCAACGCTCTGAACAGTGGTGCAAAAACCTTTATGGCAGATTTTGAAGGTTCGCATGCCATCCATGGTGCTCAGCATTATACTAATATTTTATTTCCAGATTCCAGTGCTCCTACGTTTGCAAACATGATCAACGGCCAAGTCAACCTGCGCGACGCCATAAAGCGTCAGATCGACTTTGAGTCCGGCGGCAAGCGATACAAGCTGTCCGAGAAACCGGCAGTGCTTATCGTTCGGTACGTCGCACATCTTTCCTAGCTCCCAACCTGATTATTTATATTTTGGTCTAGGCCTAGGGGGTGGCACTTGGACGAAACGCGTATCACGGTTGACAACACCCCTATCTCGGGTTCTCTCTTCGACTTTGGACTCTACTTCTACCACAATGCCAAAGAACTCATCAAGCGCGGCTCAGGCCCCTACTTCTATCTTCCAAAGATGGAGCACTATCTCGAGGCCCGTCTATGGAACGATGTTTTCCTCTTCTCCCAGTCCTACATCGGAATACCCCACAACACAATCAGGGCGACTGTTCTCATCGAGACGCTTCCCGCGGCGTTCCAAATGGAGGAAATTCTCTTTGAACTCAGAAACCACTCTGCTGGATTGAATTGTGGAAGGTGAGGAGTATTCATGTGTCATGGGTCAGTCGCTTATTTCCGTGTGTGTTCTTAGGTGGGACTATATTTTTAGCGCCATCAAGAAGCGAAGGGCGGACAGAAGCGCCGTGTTACCAGATAGGAAAGATGTTACTATGACAGTGCCCTTTATGGATTCGTATGTGCGCCTTTTAATCCAAACTTGTCACAGGTAATGCCACGTTTTCGTCCATCATGATAATAGGTATTCATTATATTTTAGGAGGAAGGTGGCTGCTATGGGCGGCATGTCTGCTCAAATCCCTATCAAGGATGACCCTCAAGCCAACCAGGTGGCGATGGACAAGGTTCGAGCAGACAAGCTCCGTGAAGTCACTGCTGGTCATGATGGCACTTGGATTGCCCACCCCTTAATCAATCAAATTGCTCGCAAAGTGTTTGACGAAAATATGCTCGGTCCTAACCAGGTTCGCACGGCGGTACCGTTTTACCTGTTCCCATTGCTCACGCATCAGTTGTAGTACCACGTCAGACGTGAGGATGTGAAAGTAGCTGCCGCAGACTTATTGAATGCCAGCGTTCCCGGAAAGATCACGGAGGACGGCATCCGCTCCAATGTTTCTGTGGCTCTGGCATACTGTGGGGCCTGGATCGGCGGCAATGGCTGCATTCCTGTCAACTACTTGATGGAGGACGCTGCTACTGCTGAGATCGCTCGTGTGCAGCTCTGGCAATGGGTGAAATATGGCGCACGTGTCGACTCTGGGGAGCAGATTACCACGCAGTATGTTGACCACATCATCGCGGAACAGGCACCAGGCATCAAAAAGATCGCCCCGGGCGTCAAGGAAAATCACTTGGAAATTGCCAAGAAGTATCTCATGGAGCAAATCAGGCAACAATGGCCGAGTGAATTTTTGACGAGTGACTTGATGCCATACTTAACTATGGCTGATGGCGTCGAGGACAAGTGGTACAAGAGCTCTTTGTAAAAGCGTTGCGGACGCGCGTACCTGCGTTTTACTGGTTTTGTTAACGCGCCTCCCCGACATGTGTACTTGTAGTATCATACAGACTGGTTGATGGTTGAACTGCCAAGGTATTATTAGCTAGCGTGCATTATGTCCTAGTATGCAGTGACGTTCTCAAGGACCGGAATACGTGCGAACAAGTCATGTGGAAACTATGAAGACAGCTCCTCAGGCCAGAAACCTAAAAGTGTACCTATGCCTTAGAAACATTCACAACTGCGCCGTGCGTAAGTGCACGACTGTAGGGACAAGCCTGGGAGGAGTACCACAGTCAGCGGATCGCAATACATACTCCCACTGCGCGAGCCAAATAGGGGAAACGTACCTCATGACCAGCCTTGATCAGTTCCTCGTCTTCCACACCCTCAACCTTTATATCCACGGCCAACCCGAACCCTCCAAGCCCCTCCGCCTCTCCAAGATGCACAGTCGTGTGGATCACGGCGTTCCTCGCGGCATCCTTCTTTCCCGTCTTGCCTGCCATCATCTGCAAGGCTCCGAGGAAACACGCTACATCCGTGACGCATATATTCAGTGCAGATCACGAGATTATGATATATTAACAAAATGCGCACATGCGTATCCCATGGCGAACAGCTGCTCAGGGTTCGTCCCGTCGCCCTTGCCACCCATTGCCTTGGGCATTGCTAGGTGCAGAGAGAAAGGGGTCTCATCGAATGATTTGACCTCACCCCTGCGACCCTGCCCAGCAGCGGTAGCATGGACGGTGTACTATACACGATAATTCGCGTTGAAAAGGCGCGTCATTGTCAGAAGGGATGAGCATTTAGTCTGTTAGTAGCACCTTGTGGTTCTTGAGGGTCACGGGGGCGGCTCCCTTTGTTGCGTACGACCGCGTTGCTTGGATTGCCCGCACGCGAGATGTGTTTACGATACGTGCACCAATGTTCAACATACTGACGTTGCTTTGGCTTTCGAAAAGGTTTTGGATATTGAAGGGGGCTGAAGGAAAGATACGGGTGAGAGTTTAGATCATGCGGGGGTATTTGTCGCCTGTAACGTCATTCTACCGCGGTCCAAATATTAAGCTTGTGATTAAATCACAAGAAATTCAGATTGAATACAATACATACAATGATCAGTCTACAATATGGCTGCAAACAACACCTAGAAACCACTAGCAGTCACACGCAACTGTTCCAGCTTTTTGAGCACCTCCCCCACTGTGCGGTCAAGTTCTCCAGCAATCGCGCTCTGCTTCGACCCTGGCAACCGAGCATACGTCTCGCACAAATCGCCATCAACAACTGCCTTCACTGGTACATAGTAGCCTCTCCAGCTCAAGTGATCCCGACCCACAAGACTGCCCTGCTCCGTACGCATATGTTGCTCGAGCGTCGAGATGAAATCTACATCCTCCTTGGACACGAAAGGCACGAGAATTCCAATAGTGCCATGAATGCCGGTGTAGAGCAGTACCTCGCGACCACCGGCAACGAGTGATACTTTGTGTATCGAAGTAACAAGATCACCAACGTGGAAGTGGCACAACATGTTGGTTTTATGCGGCGCACCCATCAAAATACCCTTCTCATGTAGAATACCCGCGCCTGTGGGGTCATCATCTACTTGGTCAGAGACCTTTGCGTCCAGACGGTTGACGAATACATTGCCGAAGCGATCACTAGCCGCGACGGTATTGTAATCCACCATTGTTGCCGCCGCAATCCATCTGGGTTGAGTGTCATCTGCAAAGATGAGCAATCGATTCTCTGGCGCCTTGTATACTGCGAAATGTATCGATTCCTGCATGTCGCCGACAATAATACGGGAACCTTGGGTGTTGAGGCTAACGATGGCAGTAGAAAATGTCTGAAATGTGAATGTGAGCAAAGTGAACTGACGTAGTGTTGTGTATGCGTACCTTGTTCTCAGCTTTCCGTAAGAGCTTCTTCTTACCGATCTCATATATCCGAAGAGCCTTTCCAACGCCAGCAACCAGACGTCCTTGGAATCCCATGACAGCAAGGGGGATATCGTCTGTCTCTGTCTAAATGAAGGTGTCAGCAAAATGAAGTATTCGCTAAGATATGACTTCACCTTGTGAAGAAGCTCCAATCCCACGCCATCCTCGGTGAAACGATACGTTCGCAAGAAACCACTGGTACATGACCGCGGAGACAATAGAGCATCCTGAGCGGTGCCTACGACAAGATGTAGCTCATTGTTTCGTGCAGAAAATGATACGAAAGCAAGGCTGAAGGCAGCCTCGTTGTTGTCCAGTGTGATAGTCGAAATGGTCTTGCCCTACAAAACGTAGATGTGAGCTCATGCATCAACTAGTTATAATACGGCCTTACCTCAACAGGATCGATGATGCGTATTGCGGACGCCCAGATCCCGGCTGCCGCTTTCGGCCGTCCAAAGATCTCAGGAGGTAGGTCAAGCATCTCTTGATCAATATATTGACCCGCTTGCGTCTGAGGCAACGTTAATTCCGTGATACTCGCAACATGGAGAATAGAACTCACCATTGCCTGTAACCGTTTGTTGGCGGCTTCATCGCCCAAAACACGGTGGTCGCCCTCAATAAGATAAAAGTGGCGATTTTTGGGGTGAGATATAAACCTCCTAGGGGTCAAGGATAGCGGAATGGAGTCTTGCTTCAATTTCATGCCCAGTTTCGGTATCTGGAAAATGCTGAAAAGGAAACAGTAGTCAATATTAATTCGAAAAACAAGGGAATAAGGAAGTCTCAGTAGGAACAATTGGTATTCAAAAATATTCGGCATGTCCTTCTTAGAGGTTCATCCGGTATCTCTATTCTCATCTTCTACAGGACGTGATGGATAGCATCACTCACCGAAGAACACTACCAGCTATGCCAATGAGGCCCTCAGGACTGAGCTCAGCGGAGAAACTCCATGCGTAGTCCAAGTTATCAAAAATCAAGGGCGTGAAATGCATGAGATTTTGATGCGTGTAATTCAACCAGGATCTGGAAGAGAGCGCGAGGATGGCTGGATTCCCTTGGATTTGAACACGAACCAATCTGACTGGTCGGTTCCCGAGGAACCTGATGGCGAACAATTAGTCGTGATTCTCTCCAATAAGTGAAACAACTCACCGAGTTCGGGTATCAGTTAGTTGCCCATTGATAGGATCCAGTACTGTTCGTAGGAGAACGCCATTTTGGAGACCAATGTTAACAAACATAGTGGGCTGGGTCTTGTTGATACTCGCATCCAGCATGTCAGCAATGCAAATGGTTGATGGTGGTGCGGTCAACGCCTGCAAACTGATCGTTTCAAGTGTACTCTCTGGGTCAAGCGACACTATTCGAACAGTCTGGTCTTCGCATCCAACAGCCTGGCAATACGTAAGCAATGATAGAACTCCAAGAAAGATAACTTACCAGATAAGGCGTTCTTTGACGTCCCTCGGGTACCTCAGCTATGCTTAGGGCTGTAATAGTTGAACCCATAGCCTTCCTATCTTGATATTCGTTCAGCTGGCCATCAAGATCAAGTTCGAAGTAAACAAGTTCAGCAGAGCTCAGAGCAACAACCACTTGACGTTTGTTTGTTGTAGCGGTGACAATAGTCTTTCCCTGAGGGGCTGACCACTGATTGACGCGGTGGTCCGCAAGTATATGACGAATGCCATGCGGATGCACCTGCAGGAGGGCGTCAGCGCCAATTTGCTGGACGGCAAGAGTGGGCGCTGATGACAGGATACCAGTGTCCTGTACTTCTTCAATTGTTTCTCCAATGGAAAGGACAAGAGTTCCATTGACGAACGAGAGAATAATATAGGTATCAAACTCGTCTGCAAGTACACATCAATGGAAATTCTTCAGAACACTAAGAAACAAAAACTTGCCGTCCTCGCGTCGCTTAGTTGTCCAAACAGCATTGGGAATACCAGGCAACTCTGAGCTAACGGATTCTTCAACATCAAGACCATGGCGAAGTGTTCTCAAAGAGCTCCTTGCTCCACGTCCACACGCGGTGAAAATCTGAGGCGTATCTGAGTTTGGTAATAGGTTCATCACCTTGGAATCTATTATTGGATCCAGGGACTCTACTTCGTCTGCGAGTGCAAGATTATCCAGTGGTCGTGGCCGGAAGTGTGCATGGGGTAAAGCAATGGTAGGATTTGCCATTCCGGTGCCCGGATATGATGTTGAGCTAAACTCAGGTTCATTGTCATCGTCGCCCAATTTCTGGAACTGGTACAAATAACTGAAATTAATGTCAGAGACTTCTCGCGAGACATTAAATTGAGAGACGCACTGATTCCCAAACTCAGATGCAACGAAAAGGAAACCAGATTTTAGAATACAAAGACTGGACGCCACAGGGACGGTGTCAAAATACTTGATTTTTAATGCCTTAACCTCGTCCTCTTCGTGGTCAATTGTGACCTTGAAGAGGTCACCATCCTCGCTTTGAAGGAGGAAGAAGAAAGCACCCTACGAAAAAAATATTAATCAAGATATAGCGTCACACTGGAAAAGACCAGCCTTCATTTTGTGCATGACAGCAGTAACGATGATGATGCCCCGCTGACGATCTTCGAGAGGATGTTGTCTTCGTGGGATGGGGACACGATGTTGTCGTCGGTCCATGTGTCGGTAGATAATATGATCTTCACAGCAAACCAGAACACCAGACGGCCCATCGAAACGATCCGTAGATGCGACTTGGCCGCCGGGGACTTGAACCAATAAATTTGCACGTGGATCTGTGGGCTCGCTCCATTTTCGAACAACATGGTTAAGGCCCAAATCAAGTTCGTAGTATGTCAGCATCTGAAAACTCATTCAGTTATTGTATACTAAAAAATCACCAAACACACCTTCTCCGCACTGTTGAACGCTTCCCCTGTAGGATCTTGATCAGACTCGGAGTAGTCGACTTCAAGAGCAGCAAATAATGGGTTCTCAAAGCCCACATCAAGGCCGACGATATGGTGAATGATTGCATTGTTTTTGTGTGCTTCGAGAGGCGACGAAATCGTGAGATTGGCTGCAGCATCTCGGTTCAAGATGTACACAAGTTTAGCTTTCTCTACTGCTGATATCATCACGCTACGGCCCTTGGGGTCTGTCGCGAGGTATTGTCCGGGCACAATGCGTCGCGCTCCAGACTTGCCAAAGGTTTCTTGATGCAGCTTCACGAAACTGCTTGATTTTGGGTCATAGTCGAGAATGATGATACGGCCAGAATCTGAGCCTACGATTGCGTAGTCTGAGAATAGGGCATGAATAAGATGGAAATAAAAGATGATACGTACGAGGGGCTCACCCTTGGTACTGCCTGTCAAACGAAAAGCCGCTAGAGAGCGAATAGAACCGAATACATCAGAGGCAATGACCGTTGATAGTTTGCCGGTTTGAACATCCGGCCGTAAGAGTTCAAGTCGAGTGCCACGAGAGATGATGATTTCCTGAGTACGGGAGCCAGAAAAATTGCCAACGATAGCTTGCGTAGCTGCCGTCGGGGGCTGAAGCGTTAAATTGTATAGATGCATCCCCCGAGGTTGATGTGGTCAAAGCCAACGACGTTCGCGAGCTCACGACGAACTAGACGAACTAAAACCTTGCTAAAACCGCACGCAAACCAATATTTTTCGGAATTTGGTTTGTGGCTGAACAACACTTGAGCTGACATAATTGTCTGATTTTGGCAACTCCTGTTGTTCGTGAAGATGCACATGCACATTTAGCTATTATTTAAACTACAAATGAATGATAGATATATGGTGTCTGAAACCCTCTAAGCTCTTCTCTGCGCTTTGCGCGGCGTTATTCTCTGTCAATTTATAGGCCTACGATCCACTAAGGATACACCATAACCAGGGCACCACATGCCAAATGTTGAAACGGCGACGTCGCGACAATCTAGGATGCATGTCAATTGATGGCAGGTGTAGATATTTTAGACTCTCCTTTCAAGATTTCATATCTGAAGCTTGAATAGCATCACCTGCCCATCAATGGAGGATGCGACACTGTTTATTCTTCAAAAACAAGTCATGCTACACAGGATGGTCATAAAACTCAGGTAAAATGTAAAAATCGACAGATGAAAGCTCAATGAATTGTTTATTTACGAAGACTAGGCCTCAAAGTGGTTGGTTACTTCGCTGGCCATATAAAAAGTATGACATGAATTGAATAATGTAACTATGACCCTGAATCAATTTGTTCGTAGCTGCCTTCGTTGTTGTGGAAGTCATGCCTAAGTTTCTACGAGTGAGACCGTGAAGTAGATGATATTCTTTGAATGTGTTCGTAGGTGTAAGAGGCCTCCTGTTGTCAGTGTGCTGTTGTACTGAGTTTGCGCGAACACAATGTTACAGACACATAGCCATTTTTCCGTTCTTTTACCACGCTTCGACTACCTGAAGAATTCACACTGTCACTTCCGATCTTAAAACGTTTCTCTGACACTGGTCAAGCACTCATCGATCCACCTGATGAGAGCTGTCGCAGGTTGGAAACTTCAGGCGATTCATGACCCATTATAGGTCCTATAATTCAGCTACTATCTAAACCACAAATGAGTGTTATATATTAACTCTAGACGTTAAAATAGACGATTAAAGGGTATTGAAAAGGATAGCTTAGACAGGCGTATGTTTTATATGGCATACCTGACACGCTCAGATCAGCGAAGGGTGTGGATAAGTTATAGATCTCACCTAAACAACGGACTGGCATCGCCCATGTCCTTAAATTCATCCCTTCTACTATCAGTAAGACCTTGCGCTCGACACTGCGCTATCTTCTTTTTATTAAGCCGGTTATAGTCCCACATAGCAAACAGGCTCAGCAAAATTCTATAGTGGAAACTCGTCATTAATGTTTCAATCCAAAAAATGAGGAGACATACGAGAGAAAAAGGAATCCCATCATAGTGCCGTGCCCAATGTGGAAATTGGGCGGATCAATGTAAATGAACGAGGAGCAAATGCTAAAACAGGGTTGAGCAGACGACACAACTATCATGACATAACGTACCCTCCCAGGTTTCCCAGGCCAATGACCATTGCTATCACAACTCCACGCTTCAAGTCGCCTCCTGCATTTGAGCCTGCCCAAGCGAGGTCAACTGCGATGGTCGGATAGACACCGATAGCAGCTAGACAAACTCCAGCATACGACATAGCCGGTCGTCCGTCACAATAAAGCAAGATATATCCCATAATAGACACGAAGGCGCCACCAATGATAAATGGGCCACGAATTTTGTACTTGTCAGAGCAGATTCCAACTGAGATTGTGGTAATACACCCCGCAAGAAATGGTGGGGCTGAGAGCAACTGAGCATGGGCAGCAGAATAGCCGAGCTGATTAATTATAGTTGGCGTAAAGAGAGCGATGGCATAAACAGGGACGAGCAGCCTAAGGAAGGATTCAGCTCATGAATGAGATATAATAAGGCAGGAAGTACCCCATGTAGATAAGGACTTGAACGTAAGTCTTGTAATCTTTCATGGCCTGCAAGACAAAACGAATATGGTAATGAGTGGCGAGATTATTTGCATCCTGTTTGAGCATATCTATCACGTATGCTCTCTCTGTCTCGGTCAGAAACTTGGCCGTTTCGGGATACTAAGAAGTCTGAAGGTTCAGTGAAAAACACAACAGATGAGCAAACTCACGTCATGCATCAAGAAAAACGAGAGGCATGCCACGAGAAGGGTGGCTAATTAAAGATGAATGACGGGATTGCCTCTCTCAGATCCAGCAGACTCACCAATACCCTCTAAAAGGAACTAGAAGTGCACGCAAAATAAGTGACGACTCAGCCCTGCAAACATGCAACCTACAATCCATTGCCAACCATGCAATCCTCCGATGCTAATTAACGAATCAATAATGGACTGTCAATGGCGATAGATTGCTTACCCCTCCATATGCTCGATACCGTACCTGTTGTACACGAAAAGGTCAAGCCTAACAGTGGGTTGATCAAGAAACTTGAAGACTTACGCTAGGAGTCCGCCGAATGCGCCTAAGAACCAACAAAGATTTAAACACACATGAACTTGGCGCTTAACATATTTTTGCATACCTGCGACTGTCGCTGCAGAAAAGAATATAGCAATACGTTTGGACTGTTCAGATCGTGGATACCAGAGAGAGATGTAGTAGGTTACTCCAGGAAATAAACCTGCTTCTGTCAAGCCTAGGAACAGTCGAGCTCTACCGTCGCATGGTTTAATATTATTTTTACCACGTGGGTAAGCTCTACGCACACGATAAGAGATCGAAATGAATCGACGAGACACATGAGGGTCATCACGAGACCCCAGGCGATCATTATAGTCGGTACTGAATTAAACATCAGACGGTGGGAAAAACAGGGTTAGAGGTAAACGTACTCCAGCGCGATGGTCTGAATAGCTTCAGTGCAATGTTCCTATACAAACATTGAGAATGGACATATTATTCTTGATGTTAAACATACGAGGGGACCTCGGCAAAGCTATACAGTATCTAGAGAAGGCACGTGGGTAATGAGTTGAGTGACAGTGACCATAGCATACTATCACGCACAAAAAAGACAGCAGCAGCAATGTTGTACCGGAAGCCGATCAGATGGAGGTCTTGAGACATGCCAGCGACTTTAGCGTTTCCTGCCCGTGGTAATGGTGATGAATAAAAGTACGATGTGCACATCCTACAACTTACCGACATTGGCCCGGTCTCTGAAGGCAGCATAAAATATGAAGTAATTACTGGACAAGGCAGAGGTTTGAAAGACTCACAAGAATGACAACATGTATAATAACGACACGAAAGGTAACAAATGCCAATCGAGCTTGCGCAGAATGCGCGCTCTTTCTCCCGGATTGAGCTCCTCAGCAATTTGTTTTTTCTCTATCTGGGAGTTGGTCTCGATGCTGCCCTTGAGGAACGAGTCCGTGCTACCCTGAGTTAACGTAAGTGAAAAGAATGACTGGTTAAATGAGTGGCTTGTCATCTTGAAGTTCGAGATAAATCTCGTTCAAGCGACTTGAGTGAGCGGTCAGTATGGTGCTGGAGTTGGCAGTGGAGGAAGAAGAAGAAGAAAAGAAGAGGAATGAGGAATGTAACGTTATATGTCGATCCTGGACCGACCCTTCGTAAGTTCAAGGCCAGACTCAGGGTGATAGACATTCCAATGAAGATCATTCCGTCGCGGGGCCGAAGCTTCTTCGGTTTCACTGATTCGGAGAGATGAAAACCCTGCTTCATGGATAAATGAATGAGTCAATACTGAAAATTGGCATAACTCTGTGATAATAGTTGCAGGACACCTACATGGCTCGGATCAGGGAAACGTTATTCGCTACAGAGTGCTACAGAGCGCTCTGTAGCACAATCAAACCCGCTGATGCAAAATTCAAATTGGAGTACTACCCTGAGCTCGGATCCTTCAACTACGTATAGTGTGCTAAAAAAAGTGCAAAGTTTCAAACACCCTCACGGCATTCACAGGGTTCAAGCTAAGACCCCAGGACACTCCCGACTCATGCTGAAGTTGGCGGCATTTCTGCTTCGTAACCAGTTCTACTACGAGCTACTTGTCTAAGTCAGGGTTCTAATCGATAATCTCTACTACCATATGTATTGATGCCCAACACGGGCATCAATTCTTCTTTTTGCCCGGATCCATAATCCCAGTGGCACAAACATCTATCATGCCATCATCATCTCCGAGTCAACGAGTTCGGCAAACATATATCCCCCTCCACCTCCGCCAATTTCATCCTGCCGCCTATCGCATGCATTGGTACTTCCCCTCGACCCGTGAATCGTCCCTTTTTCATACTTTTTTTTTCGTGTCATCGATTTCTTTGTAATTGCTATACATGAGATATATGTACCTGCTTAACTATAAATCAAGCGTATTCCTTGGTGAAGGGTGCAAGTTACTAGTGTTGTTCGGGTATATTACAGTATTCGACTTACGTAATGCATTCCAGCCGCTCGGATGCAATGTAGGGAACTGAGCCTGTGTTGATATCAAGTTGGTATATACATCACTGTCAGGCATTACTCCAAGCCGTTTCAAAGGTCCGTCAAGATGTGTCACATCTTTCCTACAGGCGGAGCGCATGGCACTCGTGCTAGCTAAGTATGAGTGGTTTCAGCACATGATTTTTTGGCGACGGAACCATACTGACGCCGCGTCTTCTAACCACCGTGTCCAAGGCTCGCAGCAACAAAGACTCCGTTTTTAAACACACAGGTTTCCGCTGTCCGACAAGTTCCAAAAATCAAAGCCTGCCAGGAGCAAGTACACTGATGGAACTCTACCACTGCCAGGACCAGTAAGCACAACAAACATGCCTGGGCACATCAAGTCCCAACACCGACACCTGGGTGATGGGATGGTAGTGGTACCTCCTTCATCTCGGGGCTACTCGCTGTACATTGTCTCGTTCCTGTAAGATGATTTATTAATTGATCCTGTGATCTTACTGAAGTATTTTGTCTCAATGTTGTTAGTATCCATCCTAGTTTGTATGCGACCTTCAGCGGGTTTGATTGTGCTACAGAGCACTCTGTAGCAAATTACGTTTCCCTGATGCCCACTCGGGCTGCTTTTGTTATCGTGGCCGGTGTCATCCTTAGTATCTGCGCAGCACTACCTTGGACCCCGCAGAGCCCAGGCCTCTGTGATGATGGCGTACCCTACTAAGGATTAGAAGGGCATATTTCATATATCTCGGTTTGAAAATCTTTAATCTTGGAAAGGTTGTGGGCCCTGTTGTAGCATTTGGACCCGATTACAAAAGTACGGTGAATATCTTCCTTGATCAGTAGAAGGTCCGACGCAGAGTCCGTCCAATGTTCTATGGATGGCGTTTTTATGATTTTCGTTGGCTATGTCTGGGTGTATTTCTATCAAAAGTGAGTCGTCATGCCGCACTTCAAGTTCAAATACAAATGAATGTGCTCTGTAGGGCATATACCTGTGCTGAAGCTCGAAGCTGGCATACTGATGAGGGATTGATGTCATAGACAAAAAATACGCTGCCCGTGTCTAGGTCATGATCTTATATGGCTTCGTGGATTCAAAATTTCAAATGCGGCAGACATGCATACTGCCTGATGGGTGCGATGTCCAACGACCCCGCCAAGCTTGCTGTGTTTTCTGTGCATGTTGACTATTGCACGAGTTCCATCCATCTTTCTGGTTAAGAACCATAGAAATAAATTCGTACAATCAGTGGGTTCTGGCGTGCTGACCCGGTTGGAATCCGTGAGTTCATTATGTCTCTCCTGATGATCGTTGGGATGGTCTTCGCTGCACCGATGGTATACCTTCGCGTTACTGACCACACGTACGTTGAGGATGAGGGTCTGTAAATGCCTATGAAGACCAACGTATGTTACCGGTTGACATCTACGACAGGATGTAAATTGCGGGCGTGGAAAAGATCTAACTTCCCGCGCTGCAACAGATAACGAACGAAGTAGCCTCGGTCACATTCTCAAGGCAATTATTCATGCGTTGTACTGTAACTCCTTCGGTCTCACTGACGAGCTTTACATCAACAGCATTGTATGCCTATGGCTCATGAATGATGAGCCGATATTGGTCACGATATACCAGTCCGTGGTAACCGCCGGGCCACTTGGCGAACTTCGAATTCTTGTCATGATCTTGACACGAATATCTTCCTTTGGTGAACGCACCATTCATTTTTGTGGCTCACTAACCGGATAGGTTTCCACGGGCCATAATCAGACCTAGAACGCCTCTTTCGTTCCATCTTAAGCTTCAGCCAGGCATCTAGGCCGTGCTGATGTTTAATCAGGTATGTGCTACGCCTTGTCTACGGAATTACGGGTGCCTGCAATTCATATGAACCCTTGGTAACCATATAAGAGGAACGCGGTAGTTCCTTCTTGGTAATGAGCCCTTGTACCTTCATCTTTCAACCACTATGTCTGAGGTATATGCAGAAGTCGACAAATTTGGCAGCAGCAAGGAGTCTGTTCATCCGCACGCAGAACCCTTTGACCGTCCAACGGGATGGAGGAGGTACTACTACCATCCCATCACCCAAGTGTCTATGTTGGGATTCGTGTGTTTCATGGGCCCCGGCATCTTCATTGCGCTTACTGGTCTTGGTGGTGGAGGCCAAGTCAACAGTAAGGTCCAGGCTAACGCTAGTGCGATTTTGTATGCAACTTTTGCATTTTTTGGATTATTTTCTGGGTGAGTCAAGGTCGTCGATTTGATATATGGCGACTCATGCCGTTGCAGTTCTATTAACAATATCCTTGGTCCTCAGTGGACTCTGATGATCGGAACTTTGGGTTACTCGTTATATATTGCCTCGTTCCTGTATGATGACTTGTACGTCCATTCTATGATGTTACTGAAACGATACGCTTCAGTGTTATCAACATCCATCCCGACGCCGGTGCTTTCGTTGTCACGGCTGGTGCCATCCTTGGTATCTGTGCAGCTTTACTTTGGACCGCGCAGGGTTCTTTGATGATGGCGTACCCCACAGAGGCTCAGAAGGGCATGTTCATATCTATCTTTTGGACAATCTTCAATCTTGGAGGAGTCATGGGTTCTAGTGTAGCATTTGGAACCAGTTTCAAGAATACCGTGAGTGATACATATATTACGTTCACGAATAGGAAGCCGTGCTCATGTCCTCCATCATCAGACCAACAGCGGTGAGGGCCAAGGCATAATATGACTATGATTCTGACGGCGGAACTGATTGATCTTTTCATCCCCAGTTAGCAATGCCACATATGTATGTCATTCGATAATCTCTTGTCACCAGAGATTGATACTAAACTAGGTTGGCTTCCTGATTTTGACTCTTATTGGCGTATTCCTCCCGCTGTTGATGGTAAACCCAGACAAGGTGATTCGTACAGATGGGACTCGCGTGAATCGGGTCCGCCACCCATCATGGAAGACGGAGTTGTTCCGCCTGTACGCGGCGCTAAAGACCGACCCTTGGATTATCCTCCTCTTCCCGATGTTCTTTGCCAGCAACTACTGCTATACTTGGGGTTCGTACTGTTCTTTGGATCAGCGTTGTCGCTGATAGGTTATGCAGAATACAATAATTACAACGGCGCGATATTCACTATTCGTGCACGGGGCCTGAATAGCTTAATGTCTTCTACGTCTCAGGTCTTTGGATCTGTCTTCCTCGGTTGCTTTATTCTTGACCGGAAAAGGGTCCGGCGCAGAGTCCGTGCCTTCTACGGCTGGATCCTCGTATTCCTTATGGTCCTCGCTGTCCACATCTGGGCATATTTTTACCAGAAGTAAGTCATCCTGCCAGTACGACACCACAGCCCCACATTACCATGGAAGTGTTCCTTAGGACATATACCCGCGCTGAAGCTACGAAGAATGCTTACAAGATCGACGTCATGGACGAAACCTATGCTGCCCATGTCTGGGTCATGATAGTTCATGGCTTTCTGGATTCAATGCTGCAGACATATGCATACTGGCTAATAGGCGCGATGTCGAACGACCCCGCCAAGCTGGCCGTGTTTACTGGTTTCTGCGCGTATTGACCTTTGTTTTCAAGTTCAATGCTGATCAGACATGATACAGATAAGTCCCTACAATCAGCGGGTGCGGCGAGCGCCTGGAGTACTGATGCTGCTGGAATCCTGTGAGTTTCTCAATCCTTTGTGAACAAACCGCTGAACTAGCACTTCAGATATATGAACATCTTCCTGTCGACTTGGTGCCTAATGGTCGCTGGCATGGTCTTCGCCGCACCGATGGTATACCTTCGTGTTACCGATCATACGGACGTGGAGGATGAGACTATGAGTATTCACGATGACCAGTGTGCGAGTCGCGGACGTAGAAAAGATCGCGCCAGCGGCGGCAATGACGGAGAAAGCATAACCAAACATTGAGTATAGATGTGAGTTTGGAAGTTAGATAGGTCACTCAGGCCAGCGAGACTTGTCAGATTAACATGCTGCTTGAAATGTATGGTACATGCCAAACCTTAAGTATCAACGCTACTTGAATTGAGTTGGTTTTCCATTTTGAGCGGGTCGAACATTCACCGCTTAGCCTCAGAAATCATCTGGAGCACCAAACGTTCCTCCTTTCGTCTTGAAGGTCCCTCTCTTCCCACCTCTCTTCCCACCTCTCCCTCGGGAGGTGGTATTCGACGAAGACTTTGAAGCTCTTGAAGTGGATTTTGCGCGCTTTGACGGCCCAGGTCCACCATTATCAGGACACGCTGTTATATTATGAATGAATAGGACGTCTATGCAGAGATACAGCAGCATACCAGAGGTCCAATGTCCTGTCTGTCCACACTTGAAGCACGCATCACCGGACGCCGATCCTCCCACCTGTGATACTGGTTTCGAGCGGCTAGTCATGTCACCATTGGGACACGCTACATGTACTCAGCGACCTCTAACAGTACATAGCTTTACTGTTACTCACCAGACGCCCAATGGCCTTCTTGATCACACTACCTGGAAGTTTAGTGCCTCAAAGCAACGTGGTTACGTGTGCACACGAACCTTGAAGCACTTTCCGCTACTGGAAGTCGAATCGTTGTGTTGTGTTACTGATCGAGATGTCACAGGACGTGGAGCAGCAGCACTTGTAGGTTTGGATGATTCATCATCCCACTCGAAGAATTCACACCCCCCGTCCTTTCCCTTGGAACACCCCCAGAATAATCGTCCTTTGTTTGGCCCCTCCTTAGTGACGGTACGCCGTGCCGCGTCTTCACGACATTTGCATTGACGTGCGACGGCATCGACCTGATTAAAATCACACGGCTCTGTATGAAACAGGACATTGTACAAACATGAACTCACTGAACGTTCGCTAGCCAATGCACGCTTGGCTGGGACGAGCGGTATGGGATTTGCAGACATTCCAACCGGTCCACCATCACACCATTTGAAAAACCCACATCCGTCACCGACTCCGCAGGCATAGAACTCCTTGCCTTCACGAGCTGACTTCTGTGTGACTGTTTTGCGCTGAGATGGAACACCGCATTCACACTCAGGCGTCGTGCTTGAAGAAGGCAAGGAGTTGGTTCGAGAAGTAGATGTCGAGGTAATCACCCTCGAGGATGTAGGTTTACTCCCGGAAGACGTTGTCCGCGAGATAGGAGCACTGGGATTTGATGGTTCATTGGTTGCTCGTGAACGGCTTCGAGGTGGTGGGGGAGGCGGGGGCATATCATCATTCAAATCTAGAGAACCATATCAATTCTTATCGTTTATAACGCAAATATGCATACCGTCAATGTCATTGGAAGGTGGCGGTGGGGCTGCCCTAGCAGCGCCTCGTCCACGGCCTCTAGAAGCTGGAGCTGCAGCGCCCCGTCCTCGTCCCCGTCCTCGACCGCGACCACGACCGGCACCTCCTGGTGGGGGTCCTCCGTTATCGTTATCATCATCATTATCACCATTGTCTCTACGACCACCCCTTCCTGCACCACCTCTACCCCTTCCACGGCCGCCACCACCATTACCACCCCCACCGCCCTGATTTTCCCCCGCGTTACGTTCAATGTACCTGCGCACGCTCTAAAGTGCAACGTGAACGGGACGACACCAGTGTAAAACAGACCACCTACAGAGACAACTTTATCGAACTCTCTTTTTGCGAGAACATACATCTCCCTATATTGTTCGATGCTCTCTGTGAGCATCTCTGCTTTAGATTTCGTACCTTCGCAAACTCGAACCATGCCGCGTTCGGTTTCGCGCCTGAGCTGCGGCTTTGATAAGCTTTTCTCAAACCCAATTTCATTATATCCCTCTATAAGCCCAATTCCAAGCGTCGAGGGCATGAGATGCTTTGTTGCACCATCCAACCGTTCGATGACATATTCTCGGTCGATAATTGTTTGGATGTGCTGGGCAATTGTAGCATCAGTGCCTGCAGAATGACAGATGATCAGATTGGGGCGAATAACGTCATGTACGGAAACCCACCAATGCCGTTCTTGTCCATGAGGGTGACCAAGTCCGCCTCAGTGAGGAGAGACGGCGAGGAAGTTTGACCGTCCTTGACTTCACATACCGTAGGTACGAACTGCTCTCCTTCCTGAAAGTTCGGTATCTCTTTTGCCGACCACTTGTCATATGGGTATACTTCAAGGTAATTTCTCTGAAGGACAATCAATCCTACGAGGGCGTGAATATGAGTCGTAGTCGCAGCAGAAATACTGACCGGTTGCACTAAACTCTTCACCACCGTAATCCACTTGCACGATTGTCTCTTTGCCTTCCGCATCCTTGCTACAACTTGCAAGAAAGCGCCGGGTGATAAATTCGTATACCTTCTTCTCGTCACCAGCGAGGTTCCCTGCATGAGCAGTAGGGTGGATGGGTGGGTGAGCTTTGTCATTGTTTTTGCCCCGCCTTGGAGTATTGAAATTGCCCTCGTGTAGGCTGAGCATGTAGTATAAGTCTAGCGTTCATAAAAATCATGGGAAGCATACCCAGTGGCGAATCCTCCCCAAGCAGGATCGGCGGTTTGCTTCTCGATGAGTGTCATGAAATTGAATTGAGGATCGTACTGGTCTGTTTCTGTGCGTGGATATGACAAAAAGCCTTGTTGGTAAAGCTTCTCCGCAATCTGGGTGAGTATGATCACGGTCAACCGGAAAGCAAGAAGCGCCTAGATCTTGGTTCAACTCACATCAAGGACCTTCTTGGGAGCAAGCCTTAATAATCTGGACCCTGCTTTCTGCAGCTCTACAGTTGTTAATGGGAGCGGTTTGCTAAGATGTTCAGCCCGGTCTAGTGCAGTGCAGACAACTAAGAAGAAAACTCACTATTTTTTGACATCCTTCTGTGTCACCTTCACCACTCTGGCAGTAGGACTCTGCAAAACCTCCTCGTATATCTCAGCAACGACATCAGATTCGAATAAGTGTCCCCTTTTCCAGTTAAAGTCGACCTTCTTGTCATCACGATCCACAGAAAAGCTTATATACCAGAAGTCTTCAGGAACGAAGGACTTGACTTGATTATATCTTTGGACGACAAACCCGAGCGTTGGAAATTGACAGGGACCTGCTCGGAAATGTGTCATGACAAGACAAATAGCTCGGTGATGAACGAACCATACGAGACGACTTCTCTGTTTTCACGAAACTGGGCGAGCCGTGTCTGTAGTGTAAGAGTTTGCATGCGGGTAAATGCAGCACCTATTCTCAGGTCAAGCAATATGCGCGCCTCAACAGCGTGGGCTTGAGCCATATCAAGATCGACGGGGTGCTGAGCAGCACGATGAATTTGTCTGGGATCACAAACATTTGTTACTAAAAAAAAATCTGGCCAGGAACCAGATACTCACTGAGGAATGATGGCACTAAATCTAGCTCTCTTCACAACGATTTGTGGACGTGATTTTCTGCATACCTTAACAATCTCGCTCCCAATGTTCTCCCCTTCTCGATCACAATCTGTCCAAATCATAAGGGTATCTGCCGTACGCGCTTCAGTCAAGAGATTGCGTTCGATACTCTTGCTGTCTGCGGGCACTGAGGAGTGAATGGGTGCATCGAACAGTGTAATGGGGTCACAAGAATTCCACTGCCTGTATTCGTCTGGGAAGTCGTGGGCTAGCAAATGACCAGAGACGGCGGTTACTGTAAATTGTGAGTTGGTTTGTGGGTAATCGAAATCAAAGTTCTTGATGAATCTATTGGACGTTGGACGCTGGAAGCAATGAATGGATTTGAGAATGGCAGTACGCAGAAAGATCCAACTCACTGTTTCAAGACGACCGCCGGAGAGAATTGAGCTTATTGAGCGAGCTATGGAAGGTTTCTCTGCCACACAAAGAACTCGCATGCTGCAGTTGAAGAATGATTCTGTGTGAAGAGGTGTGGAAAAGTCTGGTTCTTAATTTGTCGAACTGGGTTGTTTAGCCTGTAACAGAGCGAAATCACCGGGATAAATCAGGTTGATTAGAACACAGACGTGCTCACGAGAAACGGTGCTGCATCCCGAGTTCCACTTGACCCGGACAGAACGCGACACGGTCAGCACGCGTCGCGGATTGGGACTCCGCGAAACACGTGTTAACGCCAATCAAAACGTCTACCAGCGTTTCTTTCCAGCACACGCCTTCGAAGATTAAGCTCAGGCCTGCATCATGTCTTAACCATTCAAATGCATCTTCGACACCTCTGTATCAAATATTGCTGTTACCGATCTATCACAATCGAAGTTCCACGGACGAGATGTGGTCCAGGCAATGACTCGGAGTCATGCCTGGATTAAGTTTCATCCAAATCATGATGCTGATGGAAAGAAGCACCATGAAAAAGACGCGTTCGCTGTCAAGAAGATATGCTCAAATGCGGATTCCTCTCACCATGTGGCCATTAAAATTTTGCGATACGTTTTAAACAGGTACTCGAGAACACTTTCAGACCTTCACAATGTCCCATGTCACGGATCAAGATGCGACTATCCCCTCATCCAGTGGAGCTGCTGCAGAAATACGTTTGGTCTTACCACATCAATAAGGTCAGTTGTGCTACTACTAGTACCGAAGTTTGCTTGAAGTGGTACCCAAATGCATACGTTTGCAATGTGAATTGGTTGTGTATCTTCCGATGCAGCCGCAGTTTCTGCGCCAGGATGAATGCTTCACATCCGGAGCAAATATCTATGATGCCGCTTGATTGATCGGTCCCTGAGGCCTGAAGCTTGAAGCCTCATCCAGGCTACCTTGCGCCTTGATAATAACTTACAGTCACCACACCTGCACCGCTGCATCGTCTCCTTATTGCTATGTTCTGTGCTCTTATATTCACGCACGCAAGTGTCCTCGGTGAGTACTGGCTCCAAAACGCCCGATGGTTGCGCCAGGGGCAACCAGTCATCCCCACTGAAATCGGATAATGTGACGTCCAGTTAAATCCAGGTATGAAAACTTTGCATAAGGCTCCATCATGATGAGGACTGCATCACTTCCAGTCCCTGACTTTAGTGACCATGAGTTAAGTAGTTTGGAGTCTAGAGTCACGACGAGGATGATGACACGGTATATAATTCCTGCTCGTTTTTCGTCATGCGTAATGCTCACTGTTCGAAACGACCTCTTGCTAACGCAGTGAATGAAGCTAGCTAACATAGTAATTTTATCTTGTTAGACCATTCTACCACATCCTGCCATCGTCACATCTAGTTGAAAGCGTCCAGCTGTAGCGTGGTCTTGCACACATCACTCATCACTGTATTTCATATGCATCGGCTCAGACGTAGCGTATCGTTTTGATACACTCGATTGTGTATGGTACGACAATCGTTAGCCTACCGTCTTCATACTTATTCTATACATTCAGTTCACTGACCCCAAGTACAGGTTGACCGTACAAATAGCAATGAAGTACTAGCGAAGCACAGTGTGTCATAATATATGTCTACACCGTGCACAAATGTCCATTGGCATCTGTCAAGAGGATCTAATCGAGTCCGCCAGACCATCCGCTTGTAGCAACAGGTGACATACATACATATATGTATATGTATCAGAGACATTTCCTCCTCGTCCCTTAGTACCTGATAGATTCCCCCTTTTCCAACGCTACTTAAGACGATGGATATCCGACAACACACCTCAGTCTCTCAACCCGTGACTGAGGTGTGTACCGTTCGTTCTATCTAGTATACTCATTACTTAATGTCCTATAGACTCGCTCTAGGTTTGTACAGTACATAAATATTAGTCTCTCAACCCGTGACTGAGACTCGCTCTAGTTCCCTCTTCGCTCACAGCATCTTCGTCCTAATACTACTCAGGATAATAATATTGACATTTTAGAACTGAGCAGCAATAATCGAACACGATAGTTACTCGCATAATATCTCATTACAAGGATGATTTATCCTTTATGCAAATTCAGCGAGACGCTTGAAGTCATGAGGCACTAGTTTCCGTTACAGCGAAGGAACACGTTTTCAAATTATCAGATATATGAAAGTTACAGCGTGAGCGCGTTATAGTCACATGACTAATCATGTGATCGTTCTTTTTTTCATGAATGGAATCGGATTTGATTTTGTATCTTGTCAGTGTCTGCTTATACCATGGATCTCGGCGAGAATGTCAACACCCCTACGACTCGTCTCCTGACGCTACTAAATGTGTCCGCTTTGAAAAGCAGAAAGAGAACACGGGATGAAGATTCGCCAGCACCCAAGTTAAACAAGCGAAAGACGGTTAAACTTGCAGAAGATATTACCTTGGACCCAGGCCCCTCGATATTACACGACAGAACTAACAATGACGCAGATGACGAGGTCATTGGAGGGGACGAAGAAAATGACGATGTGGATTCACAAGGTACATTATCAGTATGGTTTAGAGAAATGTACTCAAATACACTTCGTCAGATATTACATCACCATACGAACAGCATTATGGACCAAATACTGATCTTGTATCAGAGGCATCAAGAAGCTCTGTGGATCAAAGGCGCTGGACGTCTTCGAGGGAGAAAATTGGCACATTACGAACTGTGTTTAGTTTACGAAACGAGGACACCATCCCTCCATCGAAAAAACTGGCTAAACAGACAGCAGTATGTTGTATCCTGTAGTATATTATATGCTGCTGAAATATTCATGGAATGATTACCAGATAACACAACGTCTGAGAGGCCCATTTCGAGCGCGACAATCGAGGCAGTCGTCAGGTATGCTCAGCGGTGTGTCGTACGTCGTGGTATTGATCTCTGCATTTCAGATCAGAGGCAGGTACAAGATGATCTACTCTCCATCTTGTCCGCCCACCTTGATTTATATAATCCTGCACTTTCTCTGGAGGATCACCGAAGTGTACGAGATGTTGTTGCATTGCACGCGCTGGACCACATCACAAAGTTTGTTTGTTCCCCATCTCTAGACTTACGCGCATTCATAGAAAAAATACAGAAAGCGAAGACGAGTTTTGAAAAACAATGAACGTCTCGCACACGCGAAAACAGCTTCAGTCTCGCCTCCAGAGGACGTTCAAGATCAAGGTTTTACTCGACCCTCCGTACTTGTTCTTCTCCCATTTCGCTCTTCTGCACTCGCTTGGCTCGATGCATTAACCACACACACACCCTCTCCGGCATATCAAATTGAAAACCACTCCCGTTTCCTATCTGAGTACGCTCTTCCACCTGATGCAATCGATAAGCTGGTAGTTGCCGAACCGGGGACATATCCTCGAGACCATGTTGAGACGTTCAAGGGAAATGTCGATGACAATTTCAGAGTTGGAATTAAACTCACAAGGAAAAGTGTCAAATTATTCGCCGATTTTTATGGGTGTGATATTATTTTTGCAAGTCCGCTCGGTTTGAGAATGTCAATCGAGAAAGAAAAGTACGTTTATGATGCGAACCCAATGCAAAGGTCAATCGTAACTTCTCTTCAGAAGCGCAGATTTTTTGTCGTCGATCGAGATATTGGTGATAGACCAAATGAACGCACTGGCAATGCAAAATTGGGAACATGTCCAGGTGTGTCCATGTCATATTTCATGTCAATCCCCCTTTTGATTATGTGCATGCCAGTATGTCCTTTCAAACATGAACAACCTGCCGAAAGATTCCCATGACGCGGACTTCTCGCGTATCAAGCCATGGTATCTGGACGGCCAGTGGGTTTCTTCTTGACAATCCATTATGCACGATGCTTAGTATCCGCAAGTTCTGCGTACCTTCGACAGTCTATCTTTTTATCACCATTCGAGACGCCAGAATTGAGAGCGCTGTTTAACAATACGCTCAAAAACACTGCAGGGAAGGTTAGGGTCGAAAAAATGTGGCCTGCTATACAGGTTCCAGAGTCTATCGACCAAGTGAGTACCTTCTTAATTGCCCCATGAATTCAATCTTAATCATGCAAAGATGTTTATTTCTTTCGACTGTGCGAACCCCAAGGACGAACCCGAAAAGAGATTTGCTTATTTTACCACTCAGGTAACTTCTGCGACTCTGTCTTTGGCGTCTCTCATCTTACATCATGTTAAGCTGCTGCCAAGGGTACTTAAATCTGCAGTACAGAGTGCCAACACAGTAATCTTCATACCTTCATCATTCGATTTCATTCGCTTGCACAACTACTTCCGGAAGCAGTCTTCCCTGAGTTTTACTGTACTCTCTGAGTGAGCTCCGCATTAAAAAAAACCGAGGACGTTAGCTAACTACATATAGATACTCTACCAACCAGGAGATTTCTCGAGCACGAGAAACATTTTTCTCTGGCAAAAAGGCATTTTTGCTCGTTAGCGAGCGATTCCATTTTTACCGCAGGTATGTCACTCGAATAGTTGTAAAATTCAGGTTTACACAGCGAGTCCTGTATCTGCAGATATAAGATCAGAGGCATTCGCAATCTCATTTTCTACGGCCCTCCAGAACATCCTCAGTTCTTCTCCGAGTTCCTGTCTTTCCCATTCCTCGACGATGGAGTGGAGGCCTCCGATGTGATGTCAAAAGTGATTTATTCCAAGTATGATAAGTTCAGGCTGGAAAGAATTGTCGGGACAAAGGGTGTGAAAGGTCTTTTGGAAGGTCTTTTGTAGTTTGAGGGCGATTTCGCCTTACCGCACTACCGCAGGCGCGGGTCCTTGGCCTCAACGTTCATGCTTTGGAAGACGGTCTCTCTGGGGTGTAAGATACACCGAGGCATCCCTTACTTGATTTCGATTGATGTCGTTCGTTGTCACTAGCCTCTAACGATGTCAGTCGAAGTGTTGCATGTAGTAGAAAATAAACGTCCGAACCCGTATCGACGAGTACCAAGGTACCTGCGTGGTGGAACCTTCATTGAAATAAAGCTTGGTTTCCCTGAGGCCTCTAGATCTAGCGCGCCTCGTGGATTGGACGTCAATCCTATTAAAGCCTCCGGGACTGGATTTCACTTCCGACATGTGCTTGGAGACCTGTAGTTGTTTGCATGGTCGCTCTCAGTGCACGTAGGAATGATGTTAGCTGGTTGTCCGGGCGAATACTTTCTGTAGCACATACTAGTATGTACTGGCAGGCATCGATGGTGCCATAAAGGAACATTCAAATGTAGGGTTCATGCCTAATGCATACTATACCAACCTACAAAATGTGAAGAGTAAATCTCATCGTATATTGTAGTCAGAAACAAGTTTCATCATCTGCTAAACTTATTCTCGTATGTGGACCACCAAGGCTTGAAACCCCGCCATTGTTCTTGGTCGATCGAGTGTTCTATGTCTTGGGACAAGTTGAAGTTCTCCAGTGGGGCTACTTGTGATCGCGTAGCTTCGGTTCTGAACACAATCGTGCTCTGAAACGGAATTATAATTTACAAGCAGTTATTCAAATGGTGCTCACCAAACCACCATCTTGACTCTGGCCATGACTCACTGGGACCCTCCGAGTCTCCTGAAGGAGCAACCGCCGATTGAACCTGTAAGTTACGTCGGTAAGTTCGTCGCGTTTATCATTTGTCAAGTCCATTCGGTGACTGACGAGATCAACAGGGAGTTTCCGATGACTACAACGATACGTGGGTCAGTTTACTTGAAGTGCAGTATTTCATGTCATTACCATTAGGCCACATCAACCATGCTCCAAACCACACATCTGCATCATTTCAGCCGAGCTTTGATGTGGGAAGTACTGACACGCTCACAATTCTGTTTCAGGACTAGAAACTTGAAGCTAGTTAGAGAGCCTTCATTTGGGTGAAGATATGGACGGTGAAGTCCTTACCAATATTATCACCGTAGCGGCGAGCAAACTAGCGGATGTCATTGATGGAAACGCCTTATGAAAAGGTTAAATACCTGGTGATCAGAGCAGTTTCTGTGGAAATCATCAAAAAGGGCATTCACCCCATGAAGTTCTTATCTTACCAATAGTCCAAAAAATCAACCGGTCGATCATTGTCGTCGTGCCATGACTAGCAGACGTAAGAAATAGTAGGCAAGATGTTGGATAGACATACTCGATAATGCCAGAGCCTTGTTTCTTTTTTAAATGCCAGGCGATACCAGCGGTGGTGATCCAATCACAGACTGCACGTGAGCTGAAAGCGAGCATGATCAGCATATTTTGCTTGGCTTCAAATGCTGTGAGGTCGGTCATAGAAAATGCCCTTGCTGAGAGAACGAATGTCGCAATTTGCGCAACCACGGAAAACATTTGACAAATAATGGGCAAGGAAACATTTGTAGTCAACTTCCAAAGTCGAAATACATAAAATGACTGATATCTAGCCGTAAGCACCAAACAATGAATATGTTTGAAATCACTTACCTGCACAATGGATACGGTAAAGCTGCTCAACAGAATGACCAGGTCTGCCGCAAGAGGAAAAACACTGAGTTGGGACGGGTCGCCATATGTGCTGACGGTCATTGTCCACAGCATTGATATTATGCAGACGAAGTGGCCCAGCTGAATCAAGCTGCAGAGCATGAATCAATATTCGAAAGAACAAAGTCATACATAGGGCGCACAGGACCGCAGATACCTAATCGTATGACGTGAAAGATAAGATCAACATGAATTGTGCCAGCTGTGACCGACTTACAGTTGCTTTCAGGGCGAGGGAATCGCTCGTGAACTTTGAAAAATACACGTAGGACTGGCAGGCAAGGCAGCCAAACAATGCACCACTCAAAAGCCCAAAGACTTGCACGGGCCCGATGACAACGCTTGCATCGAAATTGCTCGCGGATCCTTCTAAGTTATTCATCGTGCCCATACTACAAAGTGATGCAAGGTTATCAGAGACAGTATGGTCCGTTGCATGTGACTTACGAAAACGTTAGGTAGATGGCAGACAGACGACTCGGAATGGCACGGAAAGTTCGAGAGTAACGACTGAAAACTTGCAGAAGATAGAGATAAGCAGCCTTAAATTTGGTGTATGAAGTACATATAACAGTATGCTTGAGCAAGTGGAGCCTTGATCACTGAAATATCTGAGTCAGAGGGAAACTAACACAGCCCGCCGCAACGTCATCGCCTATCTCTGATGGGCTCTATACTTGTACCTGCAGCGCCTTGATGATGGATGTATAGTGCTCGGGATAACTATCTTCAGCGGAAAGGATTCGTGTTCGTCTCACGAATTTAAAATAATCACACGCCGGAGTGTGCAAGAATTTCGCTAGTACCGTCGGTTCTCTCTAGCCTCACCAATTGCGATCGACTCGTCTCGAAAATGCCTGGCTTATATTTCAACGTTGCGATATCGACAACATATCAAAATGTTGAAATATAAGCGAGGCCACATCGGAGGTGCGTGTAACTCGTGTCCTTGGCATGGTCGTTGTCGGTATACAAACCCATGATTCCCACGTTCAGCATCAGGTGAGTCCTTGGTATTGTAGCCATGGCTATTGTAATCAATCCTATAGATACATTCGCGGCGAAATATATTTAAGAGTACAATTGAAGTTTTTTACGAGACTGTAGGGGAGCGCGATCACAGGAACAAATGCACTTCTCTCGACCTTGATGCAGATGTATGTTCTCATTTGTCAAGTTCTTTAATGGCAGAAGGTAAGATTTTCCTAGCCTCGTGTAATCAGGCAAACCAAAATTTACAGCCAACGCAGTTGGGCCAATCCCCTAATATAAGTGCAAGAAGTCGAACTTTCGACTTACAACAATCAATCGCGTTCCTACCATGGGACGTCGCAGCTTCCTTCAGGTGAGAACGTTACAGCACCACAAAAATTCATGGTATCTGACCGGAAAAATGTAAGTCAAACGTCGTTGTCCTGTTTTCTTTTTGACAATTAGTGGCGTTCTGCAAGGGCTCTTAGTCAGACTAAAAGGGATGGCGTCTTTGTTGTCTTTGTTTGTCCTAGAATTCAACGTTCAACTTCCGCGTTGGGGGATAACACCTATCCGATGATCTTGCAGGCGTCCTTTCTAAACCGGATTTTTATTCAAGTTTGATACACTTTTCCTCATCCTTCTTTTCGTACAACTTAATGATCTAGTGGTTTGACTAGGTATGTCCAAAGAGCTTAGACTAACGAGGGTTCTTACTGCATATTTATGTGTCATACTAGCAGGATGTGAAGCCACATGACACCCTCACCTCTCAAATTATACCCCAGGTGGTAAAAAGGCGCCCACTGGAATCTATGAATAATTGTCCATGCCCTCATAGTGTTCTCATGTTGTTCAGTATGCCATGGACACGCAAATTCTTGTCACTGCCCTTGGTCTATCATAGTGGACTGCCAATCCCAATGCGCGGTTCGCGATAATTTTTAATGGCTCACAATGTCTTATTCTTCGACACGCCTCGATACTACTGAAAGCAATCTGATCCCTCTACGCATCATCAACACTGCACCAGGGTTGTAACATTCGAGTTGTCAACGAACGTAGTTGACACAGATGTAAGCACGCTGGATCACCAGAGTTTCCATAATCTACATAAATACCGTCTGCGATACTGAAACATAAGCTTTCAGAATCACTGCCTTTTGGCGTAACAGTAAAGCGGACGCGACAGTCTTTACTAAGCTACAACAGATTTGTGCTTTTAAATTGTAATGCTATACTCTCTTATTGCAACATCCAAAGGCGAGCGTATCGCTTATCATAAATCGATCCCGTTCGAATTCGAAACGAATCTAACAACGTACTAGACAACATGCGTGACCATGACTCTCCACGACCTTTCACTATTAATGCCGGCTCAGCACTCGCAAACCTCTTGGCGTTTTCTGCATTGCAGTCATCGTTATGAACTCCAATGCGGAGAAGGTAATCGGAGAGCACGTGTTCGTTATCGAAAGACAGATTCAGAGACGGCGTTCAAGCTGTTGAACTTTGCCAAAAAAAAAAAAGGCTACAACGAAATCATGTAAAGGTACCGTTTAAAACTTTGAGCGACTGACGAGGAAAGCCATGTGCATTGGACACGGTGGACGGCATTAGCAACGTATGCTATGGTCCGTCATGATGGAAAGCCCTGCTTTCTGAGCTTGTATGGGTCATGGGAAGCCATGGGCCTGTTGTCAAGGCCGCATATATGCGGTCACATAAGGTCCCATTTCCAATGTAAATTAGTGTGAAAATTCCCTGCAGTTCCGCAATCACTGCCAGTCGCAATGCACACAATTGCCGTAGCTCATGGTGGACCCGACGGCTCATTTCCTCCATGATGATCGCAATAAACGATGTTTCTGTGACTTGAGCATTTCAAATTCCGGGCGCTGTATCTCTGGAAGTGAACCCTGGCTCAAATGGCGAAGAAAGGGAGTGTGCGTGTCATCCCGCTTACCGAGTATCAGCAACTCTGATCATGCCATAGAGTTTGACCCATTATTGCTAACAAATCCGCAGAGTCAGCTACCTTCTCAAGTCATCGTGCATGTAGAAAGACATGATACGTACTAGTGTATATGCGGACGCGTGATCATGTGTGTCATCCATCTTTGTGTATGTGTCGCACTGGCATGCAATGTAGCTATACAGCAGTGCCTCACCCATGCAGTTAGAACCAATCCGTGGCGTTAACCTATGCCAGTCACAGTGCTGATGGATAATTTGCAACCTTAATTCAGAATGTTTAGCGAGGCTTTTAGGCCAGGTCATCACCCTACTGTCCCAAAGTCATTCAAGAATCCCTCAGACCAATTCTACGACACCTTCGCATCAATTCCAATTCCAAACATGCGTTTCTCCTTCCTCGCAGTCATTACGGCTTTGACAGCAATTATATCTGTCAGCGCAGCACCAGCTCTGTTCGACGTGCGGTCATGTGTTGGTGGTACCGACTGCGTAGGGTCCACCTGCTGCATTCAATCTTGTGTGAGTACGTGGTTCGTTTGCATCTGAGATTAACTCACCCTTTGTGCCTTCCGATAGAGCAATGGGATGTGCACTGATGTCTGATCAATGAGGAACAAGGAAGATTCTCAGGATACACGATATCTGATGCCTAACGAGAGTCATTGCGAGTCATGTTTCTGCTTTCATATTGATGAGGCCATATGATGGAGTGTGTAGAGTAAATCAGAGGTTGTGCGAGGGGGTACGAAACGGAATTAGAATGAGCGATGTACGAAATGGAAGATGTACGAACCTACATGGGCTGCAAAAGGAGGTGATTGCAAATGCACAAAGTGAGACGGCAGACAGAAAAACAAAGCGCGCAATGAACGAGACTGAGCAACATGGGCAGAGAAGGGCAGGGTAAGCGATAAGTAACAAACGAGGGCAAGTCCATTATCCATTTAGTTGCCACTCGATACCTTGGACATCACCGATCCATACAACGTTATCGAGTATCCTATACAGAGAAGTCAATGTTCAGCAAGAAGACAAGCAGGCCGTTTGTGAGAAGTAGGAAGGGGTGGTGTGAGGTACTGCTCCGTCTATAGCAACGAGTGACTCCTAATGTGCCGACTATGGCATTGCATGAGGTGCTAGCCATCCTGTGATTCTCCCCATACAAAACGGAGCAGTTCCAGGCCCTCTGTGAAAGAATGACCCAGGAGTAGCATGGCTCAGACTCTAGTTCGACTGAGGGGCGTGGTGACACATTCACTTACAAAAAATCTTCGATTAATTTTCATGTCTAATGTCGTGAAGAGCACATCATCTTGTCATACACTCGCTCCATAATTAGCAATGAGTTTCGTGGTCTTGAAACTCAGGCCCGTGTATATGGACCACTGCATGCTTGGAAACCCGTTTTGGCTCCATGTCGATTGAACGTCCTGGTTCTCGGAGCACTTCAACATCTCGGTTCTCGAAGTTCTCTAGCGAGTCTTCGTATGATTGCCTAGGTCCGGCTCTGAAACAAATTGTGTTCTGAAATGGAATTGTAATTTATACACAAAAATTATTATTGAGATGGCGCTCACCAAACCACTACTACTAAGAGGCTGGGTATCACTTCTTGAGGATCTCCGAGTCTCTTGAAGTAGTAACCGCCGATTCAACCTGTATGCGACTTGGATAAGTTCATCGCGTTTATCATTTATCGAGCCCATTCAGCGACTGACGAGGCTAACAAGGAGTTCCCTACGACTGCACGATAGGCGAGTCAATATTTTTACTTCGAAGTATTCCATATCATTACCATTAGACCACAACAACAATACTCCAAACCATACAACTGCGTCGTTTCAGTCGTGGCCAGATGCGTTACCAATGCACTCACAGTTTTGTTTCTGGAATACAAACTTGAAACCAGTTAGAGAACACTTCATTCGGGGGAAGATATGGATAGCAAAATTCTTACCGACAATGTCATGGTAATGGATATCACACTGACAGATCATTAATGTAAAGGAAACATATGATGAAAGAGGTAAATACCTAGTGACCAGAGCAGTCTCTGTGTTGAGGTGACGTCAGAAGGCATTCGCTCAGTTAAGGCACTTCCTATCTTACCAAGTGTCCAATAGATCAACCGGTCGATCATCGTTCCCATGCTATGACAGAGGTAGTGAGGGATGATAGGCGACATCGGATACATAGCCATACTTGAAATCAGAGACTCGTTTCTTTTTCAAACTCCAGGCGACGCCAACGGTAGTAATTAAGTCGCAAACTGCACGTGCAATCCAAGAGAGCGCAATCAGCACAATTTGACTGTTTATAAAAGTCGTGAGGTCCGTCATGGAAATCGCCCTTGCTGAGAGAATGACCATGGAAGTGTGTGCGACCACGGAGATCATTTCGCAAAGAATGGGTAAGAAAATACTTCTAGTTAACTTCCAAAGTCGAAATGCATAAAATGACTAACGCCACCAAGTAAGCACCAAAGAAATAATATACATTCGAAATCACTTACCTGCACGATGAACACAGTAAAGCTGCTGAAAAAAAGGGCCACGTCTGCCGCTAGAGGAAGGACATTGAGTTGAGATGGGTCACCATAGGTGCTGACAGTCATTGTCCACAATGTTAACATTATGCAGACAAACTGGCCCAGTTGAATCAAACTGCAGAACGGACATCAATACCAGTCGAAGGAACCAAGTTGGAGCATACGTGATTGCAGATACCTAACCGTAAGATACGATCAATAAGATACATCACACAACAGTGACAGTGACAGACTCACAATTGTTTTCAGGGCAAAGCCATCGCTCGTGAATCTTGCAAAATACAAGTAACACTGGCAGGCAAGGCAACCGAACAATGCAGCACTCAAAAGCCCACCAACTTGGGTCGGCCCAATGATAGCCAGCTGTGCACCGAAATCGTTCGCTGACCGCTCTAAGTTAATCATCGTACCCACACTAAGTTATGCAAGGTGATAGGAAACGATCTGAATGTTGTGTCTGGCTTACGAAAGCGTGTACCAGTACCAGTTGGTGATGGTGATGCGAGGATCCTGAAGAAATGCACAGTAAGGTCAAGCGCACTGCGGAATGCATCCTAGCAGTTCGATGTCCGACATTTATACAGCATGCGCAATGGAGCTAGTGGATCATCGGTCACCGTTGGACTCGGAAGTATCCCGGGCCCGGATATCATTGGTTAGAACTTAGAACAAAGTTCCCGCTATGATAGACCTCGCCGTAAAAACGAGGTTCGTGATAGTATTTACTTGCGGAGGTGTTCGAGGGTTCCACTTATTACGTACGATAGTTTTGAATGACAATGGCGCTCTGCCTCGACGGACACGGCCGCATGCACTCCCGGCTGGTTTGTACAAAGTGGAAACTTGTTATGACTGTGATCTTTTATAACCAAAAAATTGTCCAATGTACATAACAAAAATGTGCGAAAAATGTCAGAAGGCCCGAGTTCCTCGGGGAAAAGGCGGGGTCCTGTTGTTCATCCAACTCCACAAGTAGATAGAAGCGATAAGATGAACTATGGTCCAAATGCCATGATGAGGTCTATTGATATGACAGTAGCTGTAAATTGATCATTTCGAACTGACATGCAAATCACGCTTCTCTGTTTTGTCGGTCGACGCATTGTCGACTCAGGTGTACCAAACAACCCTATATTCGGACCCGATCGTTGCTCGCCACACAATGGCACCATCACCTTCAAATAATTACAGTGCCTCGTGATCTTTGACAGTGAGCACGTCGGTTGACCAAGGAAAGGCCAACCCGATAAACTCGGTCTTCTTTGCTAGAGAAGACCGAGTTTATCGAGTTGGCCTCAGTGGCCCGGACAGCCAGTGGCTGTCCGGAGTCTCAGGTTCACTTCAGATGAAGTTCTGCTTCAGCGACATGACTGGCATGAGGTGCATTGCTGCACTTACTTCTCTAGCCTCGCTAATTAACTTGATTATCAATAACTTATGCCCAGCCTAGATTTCACTCTTACGATATGCTGGGAGATAGGTAGCTTGTGTGGCGCTAGAGTGAACGTTTTCGGCGCACATAGACTGGCCATAGCGTGTTTATGACTCGGATCAGTCCATACAACGCCCTGTTATTAATGACGCAGGATGACCAGAACCACAAAGGACATTCACGGACGTCTAATGACGTGTACCCCAAATGCTACATGGAGCAGATATTTAGTGTGCGGGATTAGTTGTAAAGGGCAGAGGTCAGAAGGGAGACGGCAGATGCGCCCATGGATTTGCATCACATATGGCACGCGTCCAACGGATGACGACAGTGCTCATTACCAGAGGGCTAAGATCTTCAGCGTCTGATTTGCTCCACGTTCACGCTATCATTCTGCTCTTTCAGTAAACACTACGAAAAGTCGCTTCAGAGCTACACTTCGAATGATGACACTTCCTCCCACTTACCCGCTAGCAAAAGGCCTCAAGACGGCCTACAGCTTCTGCGCAAAACGGAATTTTGAAGCGCAGAAACGCCGCCCGTCGCCACTCCACAAGCTTCAGAACACAGTCAAAACCAACCCGGAAACACTGGAGAAAATCACACCAGTTCGCCACTTTCCAAAGTGGACCCCAGACATTGAAGTAAGCATCGCGACAAAAGAGAAGGACGCGATTAGGGAAGACAAACAAGCCAACGAATGCCTACGTGTGTATTCAGATGGATCTGCGATAGACGGTGGAGTGGGAGGGGCGGCAGTTCTGATGAGAGGGAAACAAATGATCAGGGGGAAAAGATTCTACTTGGGAAGCGAGACGGAACACACCGTGTATGAGGCAGAGATGATTGGGATGATACTCGCAGTAGAGATACTGAGGGAGGAAGGGAGAGATGGCACGATGTCGCTTGGGGTGGATAATCAAGCCGCAATAAGAGCGATAGGAGCTTTCCACTCACAACCAGGTCATTACTTGGTCAACAAGTTCCATAATGATCTTCGAAGATTTCTCCCAGACAACGACGGCAGAAAACTGGTGATCAGGTGGACCCCGGGCCACAAGGGTATCGCGGGAAACAAACACGCCGACAAGCAGGCAAAGAAGGCCGCGAGAGGAGAGACGTCGGAAAGTAAACAGCTCCCTAGATCCCTGCAAACGAAAGCGAAGGCGACACTGATACTCCCGCTCAGCAAGTCAGCGACGAAACAACAACCCAAAGACAGAGTCAAGAGCAAAGCCAAGAAAAAAAATGCGTCAATCCACTCGCTTCTACAGCCTACATGCCATCGGTCCATCACCATCCAAGCACTTTGCAAGCGTCATTGAATATTTCTCGTGTCGTCACAGTTCCCTTCTTTTTCAACCCAGATCAGGACTCACCCCGTTGAACAAACACTTACATCGCATGTCAAAGTCACCGACGGCTCGCTGTCTCCAATGCAACGGACACGACGAATCAGTAGGACACTTGCTCATGGTTTGTCCTGCGTACGCAGTACATACATTAACAAGCTGCGCTCCGTGAGGGGTTGAAGATAGCACAAATCGACATATCGCACGCACCAGAAATTAGAATGGAACAAGCCGTTGGTGATGTCACGCCACCGAAAGACCGTGACGGAGACCTCAGTAAATTGAGCACCTACACCACATTATAACCTCTCTCTCCTTACCAGAATAAACCTTCAATTCATAATTATGATGTACGTACTATGTACTACTATCCACTGCCCAAATTTCAGAAAACTAGTGAAAATACATTGCCTTCTTTGATGTGGCATGAGGGCTGCAGCTGTCGGGACTTCAGAGCTTCCCCAGACTCTCGGAATATCTGTTCATGGGTCTCGTCCCCGTTTCCTGCGTCCCTAGGCCTCTCCATCCAGTTTTCGTTTGTGGTCTCTGGCTACCAACACATCTAAATTAATCATCTCAGAATCCGGACTCCCGCCTGCCTCTTTGTATGGATGCCATCTCCAAACAATTACTCTCTCATTATTCTTGTTTTTTTGCTCGCTACGCAATACTGACTTCATCAGCCCTAAATACTTACAGCCCCTCGTTATTTTTGTCAGTGAGCATGTCCGCTGACCAAGGAACGAAGCTAAGTCGGGAAACTCGATCTCCTTTGGCTGCCCAGAGTCTGTGGGCTCGTTCTTACTAGTTCCATAACGTCTCCAACGACTCAGCGAAGGCTAGCCTTGACCTTTTCTTGACTACCTTACTGATTCGGGGGAGAATGTGGAAGAACATTGCATGCGAGGCGTGCCAGAGCAGAGATCAATGATGATATGACATAGCATCTGAAGGTCCGCGTCAACTGCGAAAAGTTTCAAATACGAGTGTTTAGAAATTCAGTGGAGTGCGTGCTATGAGAAGTCGGAAAGCTTTTTGGTAGTGTTGTCTTTTTCGAATACTTCAACTTATCCATCTCCAGCGATAGTAGTTGGTTGTAAAGACGTTGAGAATACATTCTCCCATGCAA
Organism: Suillus cothurnatus; assembly: GCA_016758765.1. Taxonomy (NCBI): domain Eukaryota; kingdom Fungi; phylum Basidiomycota; class Agaricomycetes; order Boletales; family Suillaceae; genus Suillus; species Suillus cothurnatus. Next base: position 55,303 of record JABBWL010000029.1, read on the forward strand.
GTCGATATAATGAAAGAAGCGAGAGACAAGATATGTCAACAACTCCGCGACGAACTTCTGACAACATCCTCTTGATCCCTGGAAAGCACCCGACAAGTGTTAATCACCCGGAGCATTTCTTGTGCTACACACCACTGCCATTGATAGTTGACATATGTAAGCGTTCCTGGAAATGAATTGTAGTGAAGTTAGTTCCTGCTTCAAATTTATCCACGCGCTCGGCATGATATTCCCGGATACCAAGGATAAGGTGTGGACCCAGTACAAACATCTGCACGGGAAAGACAAAAAGGAGAACACCATAATAGACTTGAGCTCCCACAGAAATTGAAGCCTATAGAAATGATGAGGAGTGATCATATATCAGTCACAGACCGCCGCACCGACAGCGTTGGAGAGAAATAACCGATGTTAAAGCAAGAAACCAAGAGAAAGCTATAACACGGGTGATTTCAGTGCGAAGAAAAGCATTCAAAATACAAGCTCACGCTGTAAAGTAAAGCACCTGACTTTTTATTAACATCGTGAAACAATCCCCGACGGTCGACCCTGTCGATATTCCTATTCGTTTCGATTCACGAAAATGCCTTACGGCAATCCAGGCTGCAAGATACAGTACGAGGGCCTCCCATACAACGCCAATCGCCCGAGCCCAGAGGACAAGGTGGGGCTGGTCTTCCATGACAGTGCACAAATAGGTACCGGAGAGGACGAGTTCCTCTGGTATTTGTTACATGAGCTTGAGCTCAAGTCTTTCATCCACGAATAAAACTTACCCCCAGTAAAAGGGTGGGTTCCTATGCCGTCCATCACCGAGCAGGTGATCGTAACAGCCAGAAAGACTCCAACAAGAAATATGAGTATCTTTCTAGATCGCTGGTACATGGCATATAACCGAGTAATCACGATAGCTTAAATGAAAAATCAGTCAAGTTAAAGTCATCCGAGTATTGCAGGTGCACGACTCACCACCAAGCATGATATCTACAACGAACCATATCCACCATTGTGCGACGTAAGTATTTCTGCCTAAAAAATACATTACGATGAGTACTAGAGGACCACATGAAGCAAGCTCACATCTGTTTTACTGGTAAATTTGAACTAAACTGTGGGTTGCTCGGGAGTCACTCACCCCTGCGTAGGAAGTCAATTGAACGAGAATAGCAGGTAGTACTGTCGTAGAATACTCACTATATCTGTTAATGAGACTGTCGGGAGGTTTACTGCATGCCGTTCAAGTTAGTCAGTATAAATTAACAGTGTATCGAGAAGACATGCCTAGCACGTTATCACTGATCGTGGGAGATGGTCTATGAGCACAGTGCCAACTTGGTAGTTCCTGAAAACATACACAGCAAATAATAGTCCAATATAGCGTAGCTGGTGTATTTTGAAGTCAGCCCAACTTGCTAACTAACTTACAATGTAAGTTAGTACGTACACTGAGATATAAAAAAGTCACAAGGGACCAGCGTTGGCTCTGCCCCGAATCAACCATATATGCTGTTATCCATGCGACGGGACTCTACTCACCCAGAAGAGTTCAACCTACAACCAACCATGGTGAGATAGATTATCCGGCAGTGGTATCACAACCTACCTCTTGGCCGAAATTCAACACTGGAAAATATCATAGAATCATCGACAGTTCCTCAATAAATACTGCCTTACTTACCCCAATCGTACACCACTGCAACGGAGGACGCAACTACAAAACCGCAGTCAGATATCAAGTAATACATCACCGACATGCTCTCTACGAACCTACAAAATAGCTGCTGACTTGAGTAAAAGCAATTTGCGGCCAAAAACTAGGATCGTTTGAGAGGAAAGTCATATTCAGGGATTGGCGTGAGTAGGATGTATGAAGACGATGTTCGTGCTGGATATTCCAGCTCTTTTATTTCAATAGCCCAGATATGAGATGCGATGCGAGTAGATGCTAGTTCAAGTTGATGGTGGTATTATAACCAGATCCGCAAAGCACCAGCGTCACACGAAATGTCGAGACGCCAGAAAAGCTGTTGTACAGTAACAAGGTAGCTGTCTTCAACTTGGTGTGTTAGACTACCTAGCAACATTAATATTGTTACATACTGTTTAGTCAAGGCTGTCAAGCCGTAATGATACCCAGGAATTACGTGAAATTGAAGTATTTTGGTTCGTTCAGTGTGATGAAATACCTATCTGGTCGCTATTTAGTTTTGCAACCAGCCGTCTAAAGACTCGTATTCACGGATGTGACTGCATTTTTTTGCAGATAGGTTAGGTTGTTGATACGAGAGCCTCGTGCACCATGGAGAATCGGTGTGCTTTGTTATGCATTAGGTGTTTTTGCAGTGCTGTTACGTCGTTATACACGTACGACACTGTCTTTATATGTAGATATCAGGGGCTCACAGCCTCAGGTCCTCTTATTCCGCATGAGTCAGCGTAAAAGATGCAAATTTTGTATTCCAATCTATCATAGGACTGCTTGTCATCGCATATGTATAACATCGAATGATAAGATGACACAAGTGGCTTACCCGTTCTCTGATTCTGAATCAGTTAGTACCAGTACTTAGTGTACAGGAGGAGATAAGGCAAAGTTTAAAGAACCCGCAGATCTTCATCAATGTCATCAATCCTTGAAACACGTGTCAGTATCACGAAGAAGGACTAGTCGACCATGTCTTGAATAACGAGAACTGTTTGAAATAAATCACAGAGAACTCTTCTGCGACCATCAATTCGCTGCAGTCTCATATATTGCGTGATATTCGCGGGCGTGCTTGACCAAAAGAAATTTGCATCTGATAAGATGTCCTCGGCAGGAGGGACTTCCGCTAGTTCCTAGCGGCTAAAGAGATTTTTCACCCCTGCGTATGTGACTGTTCATTAATCATTATACGTCTCTGTCTCACTGTTAGGCACAGCATTTAATCGGGGGAAAGGCCAAAAAGTACATAGTGAGCCCCGGACCCCCGGATAAAAACGCCATGCTTGATTTCCTCCCTTGCGGGGTCACCAGTCATGTTGCCCATAGGTGAGCTCGTTCTTGATAACGCATTAATATTGCGTTATTATGAAGTGAATATGATCTCCAACATACGCAATGATTGTGAAGGTGAAAGCCAAAGAAGGCTAGCCATGAACTCTTCTTTACGAACCTAATCCCATTCGGCGGCGAGTTTGTAAAGACCCTTACATGTGAGACCTGTGGGAGAGTAAACAGATTAATTTGCGTGCATCGTCCAGAAAAAGGTTCGCGTCAAATGTGAATAAAGTGATGCGCGCGAGATCTTATGAGGATTAGTGCATCCTTCAGAATCCGAAGGGGTTGACGGCACCATCCGCTTCGAACATCTGTCACCGCTGGTCCAGACCGTCAGACGCCAAGAGTTCCATAACCATCTTCCAGGCACACATGTCTCAGTCACAATTTCAAAGCCGAAGAGCAGGGATTTTGCAATACAAAGGAACGTGTCTTCTTCGATTGGTGTATCGAAAGTGAGGTCAAGGATCGGTCAAAATTTCGTGGGCATTTCCTTTTTGGCGTTTATTGGATTTCAGATGGTGATTGTTACCATCGGTCTGATGGCGTAGTTGGTTATCGCATCTGTCTAACACACAGAAGGTCCTCAGTTCGAGCCTGGGTCAGATCACATTTTTTCCTGTTCATCGAACCTGTCCTATTTTTGTTGAACAGCCACAAGGCTTCAGTTGCTTCTTTCTCCTGACTCGGATGAATGCAGAATGAGCACCTATCTTTACGAGCTTCCAACTACCGGTGCTATCTCTTTTGGAGACTTTTGTGTTGACACTACAGCCTCCAATGCATATGCAAGTCACATAGCTGAAGCCACCCAGGCCCGAGCGAACCTGCGCGGTGTTCTCAAAGCGATCAAACGCACTGACACAGACGACAAGGATTATCTGCGCTTGATCAAGGTGCGCATCACCGTTTCCAATCCAGGGCTCGCACAAGTATATGTCGCCTAGGTTCTTGATGAATACCTCCCATACTTGCTTGGAATCATGGCCTGTGTCGCATCAGGGGACATTCGCCTGAAATCCGAACCCCGTGAGTCTTTCTCTGATACTTGATCTGCTGTGCATTTGACTCTGGGATTAAAAGAATTTAGCTGGCGCACGACACTGTCCGCACATCTATTTCATATGTCCCCAAGAATCGTTCTTGCATCGCTGCATGCGGACTTTGCATCCTCATTACTCACTTATGGCTTTGCGCTGTCGAATTTCGCGCGCGTGACGGTTGCAAGTCTTGGATCTTATGAGCATGATCGAGCGATCTCAGAAATCGAGAGAAAAGCGAAGGATGAGAAGCTCAATTTTGCGGTGACAATGCTGTGCAGAGCGAGCGGGATTTTCACCTATATGAGCGAGAGGGTGTTGTTGGATTGGGATAAAGCTGGGGAGGGTGCGTCAGGTAGGCCGCCTGATCTGAGCAAGGAGGTTAATGCTGCCCTCGCAAAGTAAGTGCGCTCCGTCATCCCATCCCATCCCATTTCAGATGTTATTTTCAGGATGGCACTCGCTGACGCGCAAACTCTGGCGATTCGCAAGTTCCTTTCCAAATCTGCATACGACAGCACAGTATCACCCGGTCCTCCGCTTCCCAAATCTCACCCCTCCATCCCGCTGATCTTCAAATTCCACCTTGAATGCGTGTCACTTTACTCCTCTGCGCGCACACTTGCCATGACGCCCGGCTCCGCACGCCCGTCTTCCCCGTCTTCTAATCCAGACCCCAATGCAGAAGTCTGCGTCGAGCTGCGCCGCTACCTTGCAGACGCATCAGCGTTCCATGCAGCGCTTGCGCACAAGTGGCTTGGCGTTGATGCAGGAGAGAGTGGAGTGCAAGAAAGGGGCGGGGAGGCGGTTGCATGGTTGCTGTGGGCAAAAAAGGAGCTCGAGGACATGAAGGAGGGCGGACTTGGTATCGCGGTTGGGCGGGACCGTGAGAAGCGAGGACGTAAAGGACGGGTCGCGGAAGAATTGGAGAGCGTGGGCGTGTTTTTGAAACACTACAAGAAAATAAACGATTCGGTAAGTCGGAGGCGTTTTGACTGCGTGGGATATCAGGTGCTGATCATTATTCATGTATGACGGCAGCTGACATTCCAGCCTGTGCCGAAGCAGCAGGACTTACAGGCGCGGATACCTACAGGTATTCTGGCAGTGCCTGCAAAGCCCTACAAACCTCCTTCCCCAGCATTTGGACCTGGGTCCGTTGAACATGCACGTCTTCAGACGGAAGCGCTAGCGCTAGAAGAGGATGATTCGTCGGGTGATGAGGTAGTTACCCGACGCAGTGCCAGTTCGCGCACGTATGCTGGAGCTGGTTCGTACTTTTAACCCGTGTACAGTCGAGGTTGAGTGCTGTGCACATTGTACGCCATGGTAGGAACAGTAAGGTATGACCAACATACTATATCCACCTCTAAATTAGGTTTCAATGGAATAACACCTCCCTCTGACATCGTACTTCAGCTGATCTAGCCTGTTGCATCGTCATGACATAGCAGGTGGCGGGCGGCGTCCCGTTATAACAAAACGCCGTGAACTCCGGCGCGGTAGACATGGAATTTTCTCATGCAGCAGAACATGTTGCATTGTACTAGCTGGTCAGCTCGATCTCGAGATGTATCACGATTGTTTGCCTTCAAGTGATTCCTATCATAGGGTATGTTCAGCACGGCTGTGTTTGGACTTGGCCTGGAGTGAGAAGGTGATCGATCATCACCTGCTACAGCATACACCATCAAACTTTCCGTGGCTCAGCGCTCAGACCTACGCGGTTCGTGACTTGGGTTGTTCACACCTACTCCATTACTTTGAGTTCCCACCAGCATGCGCAGTACGATCCTGTCATGTGTCAACGTTTCAACCGTCATTGATGACTTGCCAACGATCAATCTTCTCGAATTCGTCGTTGATCTCAATTCAATCAGCAGTGCCGTCCACACGATTTACGTACGGATAGGGAATGGTTCTCAAGAGGGTGGTCCCTTCAGGCTAAGAATCACCCGCATCCGTAGTGTTGACATATCAACTTCAGGACCAAATCACGGAAGACAGCTAGCTCCGTTCTGATTTCAACCATAAACATCACAATTCTCACTTACCTTCCCATCACATCCTCAGACATGTCAAATGCGGCCGCCATTACTGCAATGGTCTCAGATCAGCAATTGCTGTGACCGTAAGGGAAGCCACAAGCATGACATGGCAATGATAGGGTACTTTACGACAGTGTGATTGCCCTACTCGCAATCGGAGTAAAAGTGTAATTACGATGGTATGCGGAAAGTCAACCACAAAGTATGACTTGGACTATTTTGTCCAATGCTCCGATGACGATGAGTCGCCTTTGATAGCGCCTTTTACAGTTCTATGGTGCTCGATATCCATTTGTAAATCAAGTTGAAAAAGGAATGGTGTCCTCGTACGCCTAACCCTTATTCTGTAACGGCCCGCGCCGAAAAGCCAACAATCGGTGATGTCATTCGGTGTCATACGGTGGGAGGCCCCACTTCTCCGGTTTGAAATACTCGATGGACGTGAGCGTCTCATCTGGGGTGTATGGGCTAGCACTAGCAACATCCAGAAGGCGGTCATCAGGTACCCAGACGACTGAAGAAAACATGAGGCCCTAGATTACAACTCTGACTCTGAAACATCAGCCTACCTGACATTCCGGCTCTTTTACCAGCTTGGACACCGTAAACGGCGTCTTCAAAAACGAGCCCTTTGCTCCTTTCCACAGCCTCAGCCTCGGTACACTGCTCCGTAACCCCTACTGCTTTGCCTAGAACACCTGCGGCATGCAGGAAAATGTACGGTTCAGGCTTCCCCGTAGTCTTGCCTGCTACATCATCAGAGCAGACGATGTTGCCTTGAAGTAGTCAAAGAATTCTTTGAGATTCTCAGACTTGCGACCAACGTTCCGTCGTGTGGAAGCAGTGGCGACTACGATTGGCACGTTGTGTTTGACGAGGTGCTGGACCAACCTCTGTACTCCCGGGAGGAGCTGTGCGGTTGGCCATTTCGCATCTAGCTTCTCTTGGGATTCTATGAGGTACTGGTCTACTGTGATATCGATACCGGGAAACTGAGAGAGCAGGTGCGTCGCAGATTCAACTCGTGCTGCGATATGGTTTGTGTTGAATGAGTTCAGAGAGATCGGAGAGCGTACTTCTGCCCATGAGCTGTGCCTTGATGTCCCATGTCATAGTCTTTCCATAGCGACCGAGGATATCATCTTGAAGTCCGTATGAGTTGTATGAAAAAACGCAGTAACGTGGAGCATACTGGTGACTTCGGTATAAATCCTCTCTGTGTCGATGAGAAGGCCTGTAGAAGACGCGTTTTGTATCGAGTACCCAAGGAAGTTAGATCCACGTACCATCCATGTCAAAGACTACATAATCTATCTTTCTTTCCATGCTATCTATGGTCTATTGGATGAGATCGAACACAATCAAAAGACACGATGTACTGAATCGATGTAGTCCATGATGGTCACGTGGGGGGATCGGGATTTCGGCGCGGCGGCACTTGTAGGTGAGTGGCTTCGACTCTCGAGACGCCATGACACAAACACATGTCAGAGTGTACGTGTACTAGACTAAGCGACCTCCGAGTCGTACCCGACATGACATGACCGTATCACGAGATACTTGCAAGTAAAGTCTTGTGTTGTTTCTGCGTGACACGTATCGCGGTCAACGTTAAAATTTAACGCCATTGGCAACACGAGGTCCGCTTCCATCCCTCGAGGCGGGGAACTGCCTTTTTAGGCAATGTCCGACTTGAACCAACGTTAACGTCGGCGCGATCGATTAGCTTGAAATATTTACAGCGTGAGGCCAGGCCGCCAGGGCCAACTAAGTTCAGTTATTTGCCTTGGTAAATCTTTCTGTATAAAATTACCTTGCGATAATTTTGAAGCCCCAGGCGCCAACGTGGTCAGCTAAAAGGAGGTAAGTAGTACTGCCGCAGGCGGCACCGAACAACCAGTTCTCACAAGCCATTCCCCGGAGGCGTGCACAGCACTGAACAGACACCCCACATCATCATAAGCCCGTCTATAGCTGTTCTCCACGGATAAGTATATAGTCTGAACACTGGTCCTGAGACTCCTTTATCCCCGCGTTCATTGTGTTTCAAGCCAGTTTTGGTCGATCTTGTCCACAGCTGCCTGAGAACCCGTCCCACTCTTTCAAATTCAATTCATTACTTCCCTGCCAGCTTGCCAAGTGATTCGTCACATCGGAACCACCAGGTTCGCTCTTGAATTCACTGCAGTGTCCCTAAGCCATTGCAACACCCCCTCCAGATGGCGAGCGATTTGATCCCACGTCGCCCTGTGACATGCTCATTCTACCGTCGTCGCCGCATCCTCCTCATTCCGGCACTTCTATTTGCCTTTTGCATGTTCTTTAGTTCACCGTGGTCCCTGCCTCCTCTGAATCTCTCGGGGATATCTTCGTCGATTTCACGTGCCAATATCGTTTCGCTGGTCAAGGGTCCACCTGTGGAGGAGATATATGGGTTGCTGCACTTTGTGACGAGCGATGACGATCGTATGCTGTCACATTCAGTAAACCCTGCTGCGCCGATCGATCTGAATGAGTATCTTGGTGGTGACAAACCGGATTGGAAATCCCATATGAGAAGACTGAAAGAAGAGTATCCATTGATTGTATTCTCGAAGGTATGTCGCACGCTTCGATTCACCGGATCCTATGTACGATTCTGAATGGGCTGTGTCTGGACTAGTCATATTGCCCGTGCGTTCTCTTCTTGATTCATGTGGTAGCCTCATGTACCATATGCATTCCATGTAGATTTTCAAAGAAAACTAAGAAGCTATTGGAATCGTATAATCTTTCACCTCCACCTAAAATTATCGAGGTTGATCTTCGAGGTATGTCGTGACTATATACGTACCTGCATGATGCATACGCTGATGTTTTACAGATGATTGGGACTTTATGAAGCTCATCCTTACTCGTCTCACTGAGCATTCCACATACCCCAATATCATCCTGAATGGGCAAGGGACTGGGCGGGAATGACGACCTGCACACGTTGCGTGCACAAGGCAAGCTGAAGAAGATGTTTGAGAATGCTGGGATGACTGTAAGGGAGGATACAATGAAGGAACAAGAGACGCAGTAGAAATGGGCAAGTTCACGTCATCGTGAATCGAACACTGTATTGTTACATATTTACGCAATGTACTGCTATTATATATGTTGTCTTGTTCAAAGTACATCTATTTCTGGGTTTTATGTTTTTTGTGGACCATATGCATGTGTCCGACTCCGAGCATTGGAGCAGTTGTCAACTAGCATGGAAGATAGGGACACGTCAATAAAACTGTCCCTGAGCGAAATTGCGGCAGTGCGCGCGCTTGTGGCAATCGGCCTCCAGTGACCTTTGTGCCAAGGCGAGTAGCATGCCGCTATTCACGGGGGTAGCCCGTTTGGATTATTACTGATCGGAAAAGCGGGTTAGATTGATTTTTGACCGATAAGAGACAAGTGTTTTCAGAGAGTATGATTGACCTGCCTCCTGTGCTAACGGCAGCCCAACGACATAGTTGGGAAAGAAGCCACCTTATGGCGATAATCTAGGTCCAACCTGAGGGAAGGCCGCCCAACAACAAATATAAGGCACATACGATAAGCGTGTTTATGGAGATCCGTGATCTTGCCCTCCCTACCCTCGATGACTGATATTATTATTCTCACGTTTATTTGGAGGTTACTTTGAGGGGTCACCTTCGTTCACCATGCGTCGTGCGCGTGACATGGCAAAGCCCGATAAGCTATATTGTGAAATTCGGTCGTTTTACGGAGTAGGATACAAAATAAGAAATTAGCGGAATTTCCGTGTGACCAAAAAGGTTCGTGCCGAGGAGATTCTAGATCAATTTAACGGGGGCTTAAGTAAACACGTTCCTTCACTTTTCATTGTTTCGGGTTGCACTGATCCACTCTCGGCCTCGCTTTGAATTAAAACTTTCATTCACTTTCCATTCGTTTATCTAGGGACTTTTAGTTCTTCCACTCTCTTTTACCTTACCTGACCCCACTTCCGTCGGTCTCTATGTCGACACTCACCGTCACCTCCCTCCTGCACTCGCTGCAGTATCAACGAAAACCTCTCAACCAGAGAGCCACCTCGTTGGCTCTCATCGGCCTTATCGTTGTATCATTCTACATCTTTTTTGTAGCGAGGCCATCATTAGAGCTCACTCCAATAGCACTTCGGACCGACACACTCGGTCATGCGGGTACACATGGATCATTTCCACAGGACAGAGACGATCCCCCACCATCGTCTAGACTCTTTCGTATACCTTCAAATACCCAGAGAAAGACCCCCGTCAGCAATACCAATCGTCCACAAGTTCAGTTGAATGAATTGCAAGAGCTGGCTGCAGTAGCTGCTTTCGTAGCAGCGCTCCCACAGAACATGATTCCACGCTCAATAGACCCAACCAAGCCTATTGACCCCCAACTCGTGCTGGACTTCGACACTCGTAGTCCGCGCGCCGCAGATGAAGTAAACCAAATCGTGCAGGATGTATGGTCTCGATATCCTGTCATGATGTTTACCAAGGTTAGTCGCTTCTTTGTCTTCCTTGTTCGTTTCATACTGATGCTTCTCGCTCATCCCAGGCGTACCATGCACATTCGAGGGAAGTGAGACGCATTGTTTCAGCTATGGATTTAAAGCCGCCTCCTGTGGCTTTTGAAGTCGATCAACGAGGTAAATGAGTTCTCCGGTTTTAATTTACTACTTGCTCATATGGTTTCTCACGTGCGCTTAGAGGATGCCGAAGTTTTGATTCCTTTGTTACACCGCCTCACGTCTTCAACCGATCTTCCTCTTATGCTCGTTGGGGCAAGCCCGTTGGCTCGATGGATGTCATACGTGAGCTCAACGAGTCCGGCGAACTCCAGAAGTTGATCACCAATGCCGGTGCGGTTATTGACGGCTCGAAGAAGAAGAAAGGACACTAAAGGACAATATTTATCAATTGGACTTTTCCCATCACTTCTCAAAATGACCTAACGACCGGCATGACCTGCATGCTTCCCAGCGATCGCATGATCCAAAACTTTCACGCACATGTACATACCACACCGGATAATCCAAGGTGGATGGATATTCAATCGCTATCGCATGCCATAAAGCTCCAACTCTTGTCCCTCGTTTATCTCTCGTGGTGTTATAGCCGGCCGGATTATTATAGCTCACTTTGCTTCTTGCTATTTTCTTTTGCATAGTAGACTCCATCAATATCAACCCAAGAGTCGCCTACAAACATAGACTTTGATGGATTTTTTTTCATTGTATCTGCTATGCACATGTACGTAGGCGCGAGACAGTACCTAGTGACTGTTCTACTTTACATGTACATATATACCAGATGCGTTCAACGCCCCATTAACAATCAACTGATTGAATTTAACCAGAGGTAGAGATGTCGGCGTGCGTGCTAGTAGTTCCAGAGTCTAGACTTCACTAGCATGGGAGACTTTGACAATCGGACCTGAATCATCACCAGCGGCGCTTGGAGTATCATATATGGAGTGCTTCTAGAAAATCTATACTTGGGTGCCCACGAAGTTGTTCTCCAGCTTGACGCCTTTGATCAAGATGACGCAATCGAGGTGAATTCACGGCAATCACAAAGAACCACTAGCCGGTAGAAAAAGTTTTAAACTCAAAAACTGGATAATGCGAATCGGGGTGACAGCCTATCTACATAGAAGCAGGGTCCCCCCGCCTTAGAGGGTTGATGGCTGAAATAAGCGCACCTCGTGTTGACATCCATGCCATGAGCTCTTATTGTGCGGACTTTGTGTTACTCAGAAACTCATATCCTCGAGCGCTAATCATGCGTACGGCGACCAATCGGACTTGGCCAGAAACCCTGTTGCGGGGACGAACAACTCTTGGAAACCAATGCTGTATTATGAACTCGAGCTCCACTAAACACGGATAATGAATATCAGGCCACCAAAGACAATCAGAAGCATCTAATGATGGGTATGAGCGGGCAACGTAGACCAAAATGACTTCAATGAAATGCACGACGCCCTTCTGTACGTACTGACAATGTCCCTCCCAACACACTTTCCATGGACCGACGGCCCGTACAGTATTGCACATGACCCCCAGACTTGCACGGACGTGCAGTGTTACCGGCAGAGGTTACGAAACGCCCAATTAATTCATATGACAACCGATAGATGCTGCCTGTACGTTGAAACGTTGTTTGTCGACGATAAAGCACTACGACGTAATTTGCGGCAAGGTCATAATGTCAATGAAGAGGAGCCTTCAACGTTTTCCACTTGGCGGATTCGAATAACGTTATGCTCGGACTAGATCCCACAGCGAGGTCGGCTTCGTCAAGAATTATCAGACAGCGCTTGCAGTGCAGTGTCCAGGGTGGTTTGCATCCACTGCCTCGTGCGAGGATGATAACGTTGATTTACCGCATCGGGGATTCGCTGCCTGCGACAAGCGCATTTCTCAGGTAGTCGAGGCCCATCAGGCGCAGGGGACGTAATTCTGATAATTCCGATAGCGAAGATGCAAGACTTCAGAGAGACAGCTTCGAGATCATCAAGTCAGCCTAAATATATAAAAATGCAGTCAAAATGTGAGAACAAGAAAGAAATTAACATTAAACGAAAAAAAAAAACTCATACACTCTCTTCGGTGTCAGCATCAGGGTCACTCTGCTGTTGAGAACAAAGTTCTCAAGTTTGTCCGTGGAGACAATACTTGGAGGCACCGCGGGTGTAGTGATAGGTAAGAAATAGGATGCATTTCGTCGAATGTGCATGCTTCCATCAGACCCCTCTCTTGAAAAGTTGCCATGACTTAGCCAACTAACTGTTTGGCTACATAGCTACGAAGAATTCGAGAGCCTTTAGAAGCCTTCAAGACAAAGTGAAAACAACTTGCTGCTTACTTCCGCCGCAAGTCCATGATATCAACATGTGATGCTAGAGCCTGAGTAACGCCTAAGCGAGGCTATCTAACATATCCCGCATTAGGATATTCCGGCGGGTGGACCGAAGGTACATGGTGTAGCAGATATCAATGAGATAGGGTTCAAGTGGCATGTATAAGCGAAGCTTGCGCGATTCGCAGGGTGATCATATACAGCGCGTTTGATGCTCCTGTGTGTACGTACTGAGGTGCCGAGCGATGACATGATACATTGTGGGACCCGAATAATCTTCTGGTATGATATTCGAAGCTGAGGGAAAACCATTGCGTTGTATCGCAGAAGTTGCCACTAACGTTATAAATGGGCATGATTAGAAGATAATATCTACAGCGAATCAAAAACGCGCATAGGCCAGTGATAGCAGACTCACCGAAGCGTTCACTTGCTTGACCGAGTAGTAGTTCGTCCCATCTTGGTCTGCTCATTGCAAATGACTCCTCCTAATTCCGACGTAGCGGATTATAACGTATGCAGCGCCCCAGGATATCTGTGTTCTTGCCTTCAGAAGCTTCTATCACCGTGGTGGCGCATTCGGATGCTATGTACTCAGTTCAAGAAAACCATGGGTTCGCTGGGAACGTGCTTGAAGTCTTGGTTGATTTGAATGGCAAAACTATTGTCACGAGTTAAGGTGGCGAGTTCGGACAAGATGTGTACATGTAGCCTTGGTGTAGCATGAGTCGTGGTGTGGCGAATGAAACGAGATCCGTCCGATGATTCTTTGCTGAGTCAACGATATATCACCGGCACCCGCGAGTGTGGCGCGAACGGCCCGTCCTGAAGAGAAACCACGATGTGTAACCGTACTCTGAAATCTTGCTGGAGTCTGGCTCGCATGTAGTACACTTGTATTGTGACCCTAGAACTAGTCAAGGCCCAAGGGCCTGGAGCTTGAAGCTTGAAAGCTTGAACTTTGAACGTTGAAACGTTCCGAACAACGTTAATGAAAAGCAATAGATTGTGGCTGTGCAATCACGTCGATTCCAACTTGCACCGTGATCGGTAGCACTGTCATACGACCTCGTAACGATGAACAGTGGAAATACCATGTGGGTCTCATGCTGTGTACATATCATATCAGGCCTGGAAAGTGTATGGTGAAAATTTTCGACATGGGAGAGTCCAGTCATGTATTTCTCCGGTGACATCAGGACTCAGACCTTACTGGGAGGCATAAACTCGCTAGCAAATGCGGCGCTTCCTCAAAGGGAGAAATGGCATCGTCCAGATCAGTAACATAGCAAATATAAAAAATGCAACCAAAGGAGAGGACCAATTTTCTAAAGAGCAGTGACGGTTATCAGCGCGAGCGCTATATCGGAATAATCAAAAACAACTAAAGACAAGTGTATTTTCGTCGTCGTTATCAAGGCACCGTGCTATTTTAAACGGAGGTGGAGAATGACCCCACAGAAGGGAGTAAGGAACCTCTCCGAGTGCAATGGAAGGCGGACATCATGATCAGGTGCATTTCATCGAAGGCATGTGCTTGATTCGGACCCACCATTGAACCGGTGTCGTTACCCCTGACTATTATTCAGTTAACTGACAAACAATTTGCCATAGGGCGAATTCAGCTGCAGGAACCTTTATAAAAAAGGGACCACGGCCTGCCGCATTGATGCACCCATTTATTGTCACTTCTGGGTTTCTTGATGAATCGTCAACAACACCCTAAGACAGTCCCACAGGTCCAGGGGTGTGAGCGGTAATAGGCTGGCAGTTGTAACAATGTGGTGATCGCACATGGCGCTATGATCAGGATAAAATTCCAGAGTATGCAAGATAAGGATGTTGTGAACTTGTTCCATGGTATAGTCGATATCAGCGCTAGCGAGATCCCGCTTCATGGCTCGGATAATCGTTATCAATGCATTGTTCCACAGTACCACGTACTTACTGGTACATGGTGCCCCATTGGCAGGTTTGATTCAAGTCGCTGCGATGCTTGCTTCAATTGCGTAAACCGCACGGCTGCTGCCGCGTGTCCAAGCTAGCTTAGACTTGGATATAGACTAGTGTTCAAGATTTTGATTTTCAGTATTTGATTGTGCCGCAGGGTCACGGCGAGAGAACGGGAAGAAGCGAATAACAAATTGTTAGCAATGGAAGACTCACGAAATGCTTCACTGCACAACAAAGTACATATGAGTTTGTCCCATGTTATCTGCGCATTACAGATGAATCTTCCTCAGGCTTAATTCCAACGTGCAATACCCCTGACTATTGAAAGTTATTGACTCCAGTGCCTGTCCTGTGACGGCGGACTTATGCACTGATAATCGAAACCAAACAATCATGAATGGACAGGAACATGCTGCCTTAACCAACGGAAATCTCACGTATCTCAGACTCATCAGAAAGGTAGCACCAAATGACTGTGCTCACAAGTTATTGTATAGTGGGAAGACCCAACCTTCTGATATCAATGTCTACAATTAGAGCTTCGCCATCGTCTTCACGCCCACCAAACTTTCGATGTCCCTGTACTTATAGTACAACTTAAGTGACTCGGGGTTTGCCACAGTTCCACTCGGCTTCAGATCGGTTCCTGAAACAATCTGCTTCACCGCAATCTCAATTTTCTTGCCGTTTACAGTATACTGCACACGCGTCAGGACCGTCATGTTCACTGTATGAGTAGCCTACGCACCGGGATATCTGTGGTATCGAACACGTAGGCTGGGACGTGTCTCGGGCTAAGACTGGTCCTGATCGCACTTTTGATGCGGTCAATGAGGGCTGGTGTGAGTTTGTGCTCTGGGCGCATCTTCAGAAAGAGCAGGACACGCTCGTCAGGGTCTTGTGTCCTCCGTTGGCCCACACACAATGAGTCATCAAGCTCGTCAGAGAAAGACTCTAGGACACTGTAGATCTCTGCTGAGCCAAACCGGACACCAGAGGGGTTGAGTACGCCATCGCTGTGGAAATCATCAAATCAAATTGGATATGATAAGACATAAAAATAGCCAGTACCTCCGCCCTAGAAAGATAAACCCTGTCGTCTTCGGATTTTTGACTACAAAATCGCCTTGACGCCAGACTCCTGTGCTCCGCATCAATGTAAACATGCACATCGATATCTGGACGAAATCAGGAAAACTTACCTGGGTATGTGTCGTAATATGCCTGTCGAAACTTTTTGCCAGACTCGTCGCCCCAGAAGCAAATAGGTATTGAGGGATGCGGACGGGTGATGACAAGCTCGCCAGGCTGACCTGTGTTCTCAATGTTCCTACCTGCGGGATCGAATAATTCAACGGCCATCCCAAGAGATTTGCCTTGAAGTTCTGTGTGGAACGCAAAATTAGTCCAAATCAAGAGAATGGTACTTCGGACACAACCTCCAGCATGTAGTGGGAAACTCAACACGCAAGTGACAACTGATGAGTGCTATTTTAGGTAAACAGCAAGGGCTGACACAACGGAAACTTACATGCACAAAACACGTCTGTCCCCCCAGAAGACGAACCTACATGCAGCTTCCTACCAAACGCCTCGTGCGTCCACTCCATCAAAGGTGCAGTTATTACAGCTCCTGTGACTGTCATTTCACGAAGAGCTTCAAAGGATGCAATTTCAACTACAAAAGTAATTAGCATTAACTCTCAAGGGGCTATGATTCGACCATACGCGGTTTGATACCCCTCATCTGGACTTCGGTCAGGAAGCGTGGACTTGTGCCTAACACCGTGACACTAAAAGAGTTTAGCTGCTAATGGTCCACGCTCGTTAGTGTCTTCGCACCCCTGGTCATTAATAAACTTGAGATAACCCCTGAGGTCAGGGTAGAATGGTGACCCATCGTAGAGGACAATGCGTGCACCACATGCAAGTCCTGTGAGCATGAATGGCCACATCATCCAGCCTGTCTTGTATGGGTATGAGCTGATCACTTCACACACAGTATGTGTATATGGGATTGCTTACTGTAGAATATTGGAAATAGACATCAGTCGGGAGAATACCGAAGCCAACCATGCAGTCTTTCTTGCTGTTCATGAGGGCGCCCTGCACAAGGAGATAAATAGCACAATACAGCACGTTAGTGGGAGGCGTACCCCACCGCAGTGGACTATGCATTTCGGGGGACCGCTCGTCCCCGAGGAGTATAGGATGTACAACGGATGACTGAAAGGTAACTGCTCAAATTCCAGTGGTCCACCATCATCTGATGCAAGGAAAGAATCCAATGTAACACTAAATAATCATGTAAGAACCTTCGTTAAAAAATAGGAGTCTGGACGAACCTGTTGGGTATGTTAAGAGACCCTGTGACGATCTTTCCGGTCTTCACACTGGGCAAGGTAATGATGCGCTGTACGCCATATGTACGGAGATCCCGCTCCACTTCCGAAGCCTTCTGCACTAGACTGATTGTCTTCCCCGCGTAAACAATCTCCGTTTCTGTAAAAATGAGTTTTGGTTTTATCTGCCTATACCTATCGAGTATGCCCTAGTCAAGGTGGAACGTCTTGCGAGTCTATGAGAAATATGACAAGGCTGACCTGGGTACCCATATCAGTTGCGGTACTGGAGAATATTGCCCCTACACTAGAAGTTGCGAGAGCAATTACCACAGCGGTGATAGAGTTGGTGATAATAGCTGCGACCATTCAATGTAAACAATCTGTGGCTAGCGCTACAGGAACCATCTTCGCTCACCCGCAACCCTATCTCCAACCTTCAATCCATTCACGCGCATTGCAGCTGCCATTTTACGCACCATTTCTCTTAGCTGGCGGAAGGTATAGTGCGTCACGACTCCGAGTTCATTGCCCGCTGTGCATGCGATACCATCGTCATTTCGGTAGAGAAGGTTCTCCGCGTAGTTGAGACGTGCTCCAGGAAACCATTCGGGTACTTCTTCGTATTTGCCCTTTTGGACTATCTGTAGTGGTGTTCGACATCACAAGGAAAGAACGCCGATACGAGGGGACACACCTTTGTGGGATCTGGGGGAACAGACGACAAAATGCCCATAAACTCCCAGAGGTCGAGCCAGAAGGTGTAATTGGACACCGAGTATGCATGCAGGTCATGGTAGTCCTCTACAACACGAACTCCTGTCAGGTTCTCATTCTATGAGATATCGACGTACTGAGTTTCAGGTTGTGTTTGAGGTTAATTTCACGCCTTAGCTTCTCGCCGACAGCATGAGGCCCGTGAGCAGGTGTCCAGATAAGACGTGACTGGTCGAACTGAGCACTCATTGCAGTGTACGTCAATTAACTTGCGATTGGCTTGGGTGCAAGTTGGGGATATCTGGTAGTCCGCTGGGGAATCTCGGGTTGTCCGGCGGCGCTCAGTTTGAGCTCCCACATAGGAAATAGCAATAGATTCCGCTGTCACGGTAAGAAGCAAGTTTAACTTAGTGTGACCTATATTCTCAGGATTTGCCCAGTGACTTGCATGTATATAAAAGATCACCTCAAAACGCACCTAAATCATGATCAAGGATCCACTGGCAGTAACTTGAAGGTGACGGGACTTCACAACTTTACGTGACAGTCTGAGCGACTTCAAGTCGGATGGACTTGTTACTCAAAACGCGAGTCAGTATAGATGGTCGTCCAACTAATGAAGGTCACCGAGCACTGCCATGAGAAGCTGTGGCTGTGGGCATCCTCAATTTAATTGATGTGTACGATTTAAGTAAGTTTCAAATTCATCGCGATGGTACTCGGATTCATTGCCCCTTAGGCATCAGGGTGCCCTCGTCTCTATTGTTCCAGTGTTCAATCATCTACTACCCTCAGTCTTGGCGCGTGGAGCCAGTGATAGATCCTGCTGCAAGAGGCAACTACTGCATAACAGAAAATCTTAGGAGCTTACCGTTCACGAAACAGAAGCCTGTGATAGCTAGTAGAGCTGACGTTGACAGTGCAGCTCCCGGTATGTAGCCATAGGTCGATACAGTCGATCTAGATCTTCTTGACGTGTGGCGGGGTGCTGTTCTGCAGTAGAACGGAATAGACCCGGTCACATTTTTTTATGCAAGCACTCTCCAGCCTCTTCCAAAACCGCCGCATCAGTGCAACGGTATCCTGCTGTTACCGGGGATTTGAGGCGATCTGACTATATATAAGATTCCTCGACATTTACTTTCCTTTGTATCTCATTCAACAGAATGTCTAACTACCCATTCACGGAGTGATACCCATCTGGAAGCAGCTCGGCTAATTCTCCCTTTTGTTCGCGAACTTTTCCCAGGTCAGTCAGGCTTCTCTAGGCTCTCCCTATCCGTGCATTTTATTTACCTTTAGCCTTCAGAATTATTTTGTACGCCAAGACCTTCCGTAATACTCCTTGGGTGAGTCCCAATACAAGTGACGACCTATACTGTGCGCTGCATATGGGCTAGTCAGATGCCCTATCAGGGCCAGGCTTGCAAGTCAGTCGCTATTTAATGACCAGATCAAACTTGGAATCACATTCTCAGAGAAATCCTTCGATGCTCTGCTATCCTATAGTTCACGACACAAAATGCATACAACGCACATTCACCCAACTAATCAACGTTGAACGTCCATCACACTCGTTGTATCATTCTCAGCATCCGTGAACCAATTTTCTTCTTTGTCCACCAATAGTACGCTGCTGATCTAGAAGAGGAGACTGACATCAAGCTGTACTCGCACTGTATCTTGCTGGTGTCCTGATCAACCCTGCCTCCCAAGGCCTTCAAAATCTATTCACAACTCCCCGAAGCGCCCCAAATCTCTCGTAACGATCTTTGTACTGTAAAGCCACGGGACACCTTTGCAGAATAGATGTACTACAGCTCTACATCAATCTCGCATGCGACCGTATTAAAATTTTTTGGTCAGCACATTGTTCTTTTGTTGTCTTCCTCCTCCTGCCATTTCGATGCGGTTAGGACGGCCACTTCACCCCTTGCAATGGACGCTTCCTCTTGCAGTGTTATCGAGGTGCACTCCCAATTGCTGTGGAACTGATGGAGCAAGGCCGTGCAGCCTAGTTGTCACGCTTTCGCCCATCATTGGGTGTTTATATCAGGTGATACTGGCGTAGCCCTGACAGAAGAGTTCGAGCTGCTCAGCTTCCGCCTCGTAACATGGTAGATGCATCTATCAGTGACATCATACAGACTCACCTGCAGAATCCGTAATTTTCATTCTGGTCGGTTTGCCACACTACAGTGGGTGATAACCCCGATGGTCCCATTCATCTCGCTGCGGCGATGCAGCTCTCTTGATTTCGCAGTGTGATCTCTATGTGGCTTGTCGACGATGATACAGACAGGATCGGTTCTCTTTTCTATTTAAACCTGAGTGATAATTCAAGGAGATTGGACTGTAAGAGCATTTCACAAGGCTGTGAGGACGTTGCACAAGAAAATTCCGTTTGAACAGCAGATTGGGTTTACTCACATAGTAGGGTCTGGGCAAGGTCTAGGTTCGAGATCCATTGTATATGTATGCCTTTTTTAATACTTTTACACTTATCCAGATACGCAGTCTATACCTTGGTGTTCGCCATACGTTTGCGTGTAAGTACATGTATATATTTGAAGACGAACTAACCATCAGTAAACCGGTGAAACTATTACATGGCTATATATTGCAGTTTTTTCCAAGGGCAATGCTTCTTTCCTGTATATTACGATGTAAGGTAATATATAGCAATATAAAGCAATGTAATCACGCCAGGCCCAGAGGTATATATTACTTTACATCACTTTATATTGCTTTATATTGTCTTATAACGTCATGTCTAGCTAAGAGCATTTCGGCTGGGAATATCTGAGTCTCACCAGTTTACTGATGCACCATACCATGAAAACAGGAAGACAGGAAGTAGTGATTGTGCTTTGGGATGAGAACATGTGACCAAACAACAGAAGGCATAAATTAATCAGGATAGGTCTTCGCATCGCACGAACATCTTGCAAAAAGACACACATGAAGGAGTTGCAGCCGTGCAGTTATCGAGACTTTATTTTATACATGATATACCATCGAGGAAAATGGGAGAAACGTTTACGAATTGCTTCCGCGGGATCAGACACTGTCCCGACAATATATAGAAGGGAACGATGAGCATGAGCAACCGGAGTACACCACAAGTCCGGCGGGCTGCGAAGGACAAAAGCAAAACGAAAGCAAGAAATCTAATGGCCCAGAACAGACACTCAAGCGCTCAAGATTTGACAAAGGCCCCCATCGTCAGGATGATGCCGAATCTAGGCTACGCTGGATTGCACAAAGCATGACTGATGATGGGTCTACAAGCGACGTTATAGAGCTGGGTTATGGGCTATGAGAACACGTACTATTTACTGTTGGCAGCAGCCCGCTGAGCACGCCTTTGAGCTCTCGGCCGCCTCACGGACGACTGTTCATCATTGCTAGTACCAGAGGCATCGGTGTGCTTTTTGTCATTCTTTGCCTGTTTCTTGGCTTTGTGCTTTTTAACTGCACGAATAAATAACATGATCATGGTGGCGTGAAGAGTAAGAGAAAGAGGAGTGTTGGTAAACAGTGTTTGCAATTGCGGTCAAGCCCCTTTCTTTGTTATCTGAGTCATTTGTCAGCAACTGTGGCATATTGATCATCGAAATTGATGTGAAGTGTTTCATGCGTCTAACAAGCAGGCATATGAGGTCGTTTCGTTGTTTCAAGGAATTTTGTTACAAGCTGTGTTCGGCGACGTCGACGATCCTTGGCCATCTCGGAAGAAGCCGCTATATACGTGTAAAGTCACGTGAGATATAGACCCATTAGAAGGTGTGTTGGAACGTTCCACTCAAAACGTTGTCAATGTCAGTTTGACTGCACGCTCACACTTCGTGTTCTTTGACTTGATTGACACTCATTTCTACTCTATTTCATTCCGCAGTTATGTCGCTCGACGGTCAATCCGTTAAAATCCCTCATTCAACTCTTGACTCTTCGTTACTCGCTGCACATCTCAATGGCACCAAGCCGACAATGAATGGACACGCGTCAGAAAATAACGAGAGTTCGTCAACCTCTGAGCGCTTGCAAGTCATTAATGATGAGAAGAACTTCACGTCAGTCTGCTAACATGTATGAATTTCCTGGAGTCCTCAATTTCACTACCAACAGAACCCACCTGACATCCCAGATAGGACGATGGGGTCTGCGCGACGCCGGCTTCAATTATAACATAGTAGCCGTCTTCGGGTCACAGTCTACTGGGAAGAGTAAGCTGCTGAAACGCCAATGCTTGCAAGTACTATCCACTGAGGGTTGTGGCAGGTACCCTGTTAAATAGGCTATTCGGTACTACCTTTGACGTCATGGATGAGACTAGGCGGCAGCAGACTACGAA
Organism: Suillus cothurnatus; assembly: GCA_016758765.1. Lineage (NCBI taxonomy): Eukaryota > Fungi > Basidiomycota > Agaricomycetes > Boletales > Suillaceae > Suillus > Suillus cothurnatus. The sequence goes on from JABBWL010000029.1 coordinate 77,675, forward strand.
AGGTAAATATTTGGACTACTCAGCTTTCATGTTCGTGCTAACTCAGCTCGAGGTATCTGGATGTGCCGAGGGAAAGACATGGGTGTTATGGTCATGGACGTGGAAGGCACGGATGGACGAGAACGTGGAGAGGACCAGGTACGAATGAGTTTCAGTCAATAGTGGCTCTTATCATTCAACCACTCAGGATTTTGAACGCAAATCCGCTCTTTTCTCCCTTGCTTCGTCAGAAGTACTTCTCATCAACCTCTGGGAGCACCAAGTTGGTTTATACCAGGGTGCAAACATGGGTCTTCTGAAGACTGTGTTTGAGGTGAACCTTGGTCTGTTCGGCAAGAAAGCTCAAGATGGGTAAGCTCATTTCGTGTCAAACCATTTTCTCATCCTCAAGTTTTCCTATGTGCAGCTCTCAAGGGCGTACTCTGCTACTATTCGTTATCCGAGACCATATTGGGGTTACTCCCCTCGCGAACCTTCAAGCTACCCTTACTGCAGACCTCGAGAAAATCTGGGATTCCCTTTCTAAACCGCAGGACCTCCAGGACCGTCAACTCTCGGATTACTTCGACCTTGCATTTACAGCACTACCTCACAAGATACTGGCTACAGATAAATTCGAAGCCGAGGTCCAAGAACTACGGAAACGGTTTGTGGACAAGACGAGAGATGATTTTGTCTTCAAGCCCGCCTACCATAAGAGAATTCCTGCTGATGGCGTGGCGTTCTACATGGAAAACATATGGGTAAGAGAATCAATCATGTCCACAAATTACGCACTGAGGATGAAAAATTTCAGGAACAAGTACAAACGAACAAGGACCTTGATCTGCCTACGCAGCAGGAACTCCTAGCACAATTTCGATGCGACGAAATATCGTCCGTCGCGCTCGCAGACTTCGTAGAACAATCAAAATCGCAGCGGAGACCCATCGAGGCAGGCTACGTTGTGGAAGGTCTTGGTGATTTGATGCGGAATTGGAGGTCTCAAGCACTCAGTGAGGACGCTATATATATTTAAACCATACGGCTTCTTACACATTTCCTAGGCCGCTACGACCGTGATGCATCTCGCTATCACCAAGGGGTGTACCAGCGCAAGCGTTCTGACCTTCTTGGGGTTATGGATTCGACACTGTCTCCCCTCTTCCTAGGGCAGCTCAAGAACTTGCACAAGTCATGCCTCAGTGCCTTTAAAACGGAGCTTCTTCAAGGCTTGCGTGGTGATGAGTATAGCTTCGCGGACGTGGTTGAGAAAGCGCGAACAAAGTGCGAAACACGGTTCGCAGATGGTGCGAAGGAGGTCTCGCTGGAGGACACTGACTGGACGTGGCAGGACGAATTCGAGTTTCTCAGAGAAGAGATTGGTAATGTGGCCGACCAGTGCAGGAAAGATGAGACGAAGAAGATGGTCAACCTGATTGAGGTATGCTGTCTGAGAATTGTCTTCAATGTTCACTAAAATATTTTCATAGAGGAACTTTAGAAAGCAAATTTCTGAACCCGTCGACATCAGTCTCAACAAAGCTGCACCCGACATGTGGGACAAGGTCTTGAGCACGTTTAAGGAAACGCTCGAGAAAGCCGAGTTGACCTATCTGGTAAAGGCCAACAGTGAGTTATTCCGCCTTCTTTATTACGCTCTCAATAATGTATGCCATAGGCTTCAACTGCACGGAAGATGAGAATGTAACATCCCTCGCTGCCCTGCGGAAACGTGCCTGGCTCGCTCTAAGGGCCAAGATCGACGAGCAAACTGCTGATACTGTGATTCTCGGCAAGCTTCGGACTCATTTCGAAGAGCGCTTCCGCTACGATGAGAATGCTGTTCCTCGAGTCTGGAGACCTGACGATGATATTGATGGGGCTTTCAAGACGGCTAAGGAGCAGGTACGTGTTTTTGCGAGTTTCTCCCTGCATATCTTACATTTGAATGGTATTTCAGACGATGGATCTCATTCCTCGCTATGCCAAGATCACTCCGGTTGATCCTTCTCTTGAATTCGTGCTACCCTCAGAACCCTCTGACCCCCTGAATTCCACGGATGAATTTGATTTCCCTTCAACGCTCGTCATCTTCACCGAGACGAAGTCTCTTGACCTTATTTCCCGCTTCCGAAAGGATGCAGATGCGTACTATGTCGAAGCAAAACGTAGCACTGTGTCAAGCATTGCACAAATCCCATACTGGATGTACGGCGTCCTCGTCGTACTTGGCTGGAATGAGGCTATGGTAGTGTTGTTCAACCCTCTGTATTTCACGTTTACCTTGATGGGGCTGGTAACTTCGTGCGTATATGGTTTCAATCGGCTATCAATGGAATCCTCACTTGACCATCTGTTACTTTTCAGCTATATCATTATGAAGCTGGGTTTGACAGGACCTTTGTTTCAGCTTTCGAAAACAGTCCTGGTTGAGGTATGTTCCATAGCTCTATTCTGTCACTTTTCTTGCCTCATGGATCATAATTGCAATAGGTACAGACACAAGCTACTGACCGCATGAGGGACCACTTTTCGCAACCTGTTCTAGCACAGCCCGTGCGAGCAAGTTCTGTACGGGATTACAACGAGGACAGTGATCAGGAAATGAGGAGATTGAGGTAGGAGCCTATGTAATTTCCTTCTCTTCATTACTTGGAGCCACTTGTTGTCATGATCCGAAACATTGTCTAGAATTGTCATTATGCATTAATTCATGTAATTCTCAGTTCTACCGCTCGAATCATTGACTGATGATATTTTGTGGATGCAAAAGCATTACGTCTGGAATGGACGTTTGTAAGTGCGAAAAAATGTGATCTGACCCAGGCTCGAACTGAGGACCTTCTGTGTGTTAGACAGATGCGATAACCAACTACGCCATCAGACCGATGGAAAGAGGCGTAATTTCGTCGTAATAACATTAACGCCATGCAACACTCAGAATATTCGAGTTTGATTCAAGTAAATTTTTATGATGACTTTAGAGCGTTCGTCCACCCGCGGGTTGCCCGTGTGAGTCTCGCATGTCATATATCATAGCAGCTGGACAGATTATCATATCCTCTACACGTCCTGGTAGGGTATTGTATTTTCTGAGAGCAGAATTATTCCTGTGAAGTGCCTGATAATACCAATATGTCAACTGCCACCAGGACGTTCGATTCAGTGTCCTTTATTTAGATCAATGCTTACACGTTCCGTATGGGTTTCTCTCAGGCAGCTTTTCAGTCTCGTGCTGGTCTGTTTGATAGGCATAGCCTATGCACTTGTATTCCGTATGTCCTAGCGTCGTCCGTTCCACAGCTTTTGTGGTTAGCGCTCAGCGTCTCTTAGCTCGTCTCTAACAATATGATGCGACAACATCCCGAGATACCTGTAGCGTGGCAGACAGCATCTATAAATTATTCATCATATGGCACGCTCACTGGATGTGCCGCTGCGCGTTGTCAATGCATCGTTTGATATAGATATAGGTCCTCTTTTTGAAAGAGAAAGGCTAGTTAGGAAATTTCAAAGCAAGGACTCACGACAAAGAGAGCGACACTACTAGTGGCGCCAGCATAATTTCATTCTCGTCCCTATTTAAAGGCCTCAGTGCACGTATCCTGGTTACCACAACAAGAACATGACAATAAAAAAAATTCTAACTTAGCCCCACCACATCACTATGAGAGACAATTGCTCATCTGCGTAGTTGGTCAGCGTCTGGAGGTGGCTGTATACAGACTGCTGTAGCCCATGTGGTTGGCGCGGTACCACGAGCGTGAAGAAAAGGGCGAATCAACGACACTCCGCACTATACATAAGTTGTTCCAATTCTGCACAAGTGTGAGATACTGTTGTACTTCCACAGGAAGTCCGAACCTGGGTTGGAAACTTGAATGCCACAATGACCACTATGGTATTAAAGTCAGCATCGGAAGTGAACACGATACTACTTGAAAGACCGTATATCCAGTCCATATCATTGATGATTTTTTTTAGTATTCCGGATCTAGAGTTGGGTGCTAGTGACTTACATAGCGCAGGCTTCGCTAGACAGATTGAAGAAATCTGACTTTAGCAGGTTCATCGCCGGTGTACACTGTAATCCTCTTTTGTCCTGCACCACGTCTCCAAATCCCCTCATCGCGACCGACAAATATGAGCTCAGAGCAGTGCAGACAAAGTGTCAAATCGCATGATTTAATATAGAACATCCTTGAGCGTAAATGAACTGATGGCCTATTCAAGGCCGTCGCGGTATATGAAATTCTGATCGTCAGGGAATAACGACCACAATGTACAGGTTATCTGCCAAGGTATCATAATGGGCCGTGTGCATTGATTCAAGGAACTGGGACTGACTGGCCTATCATTATCGCTGGACGGATGGATACGCGTGCCCTGTGCTTCTCTGGTTTCTTGTCTCCTGGCAAGGTGGCTGGTGCTATATTGGGAGACATTTAGAATCCCAGAGTTTGACATTCAAAAAAGCCAGATTGTCGTCTCGCACCTTATCACAATCCATAAATGCTTTCCAAACCATAGTTTCAATCGATGTGTCAAAAGGCATGTAGTAGTTTGAAAGTAGGCTCGTGACCAGCCTGGCTGACTGATAAGACAAGTCGAGTGGTTCACATCTCAAAGACACGGTTAGCAGTCCAGACGAGTTTAGTTCGAAAGGCTCGTAATACCAGTTCACCGTCCCAATCTATTTTGGAAGTTCCGGAATTCCGGTGCGGTCACACTTAACGTTCCTTACGTTTGACTTCCGTGACCACCTTTAGTATCGCGGAACTTGGATTGATCCTCGACTCAGTCGCTCAAATTTTCCTTGCAGTATCATGTCCAGCTACTTGGATTGGTGAAACTCCCCAGACAAGCCTCTTTTGTACAACTGTCCCTATCTCACCGCTTTCTTTGTCAGAACTGCCCTTGTTGCCACACACGTCAATTGTGTTCCATGGGCAGAGAGTTGGACACCACGAATGTATGTACTTTTAGTCGCATTTGTGCTAATCACCGTGTACATGCATTAGAAGAACTTCATGTTATGGTTTTTCGCCCGTGAGAGATCAAAGAACGTTGCTGAAGCACTGATCTTCGAGGGAACGTTTGCCAAGCTTGGGCCTGGGTGCTGTTCACACCGGTGTTAGATCAATGAAATACATGGCGTCATCAGGGGTTGGCCCACAATACGTCCAGTACTGCCCTGATATTCAAATATTCACCAACCGCTCCCGCATCCACATTCCCTTACTCCTTGAATTCATTACTTACTTCGGTCAATCAGATATTATCCATCAAACCCCACTTCGGCGACTCAAGCGCTGGATGGTGGTATATCAACTAAGTCACGAACGCGAATGTCATATATCCATCAAGTTTCCCAGTTCCTTCACTCCCATCCTCTAATAGTATGTCCCTAATCTCGAATGATCCCAGCTGGTGGCCATTCATCAATTCACAATATATTTTCAGCTACTTCACAGGTTTGTGGACAGACATACAGACGATGACGGTAACAGTTTTACTGACCTTGGTCTCGTTTGCACAGTTGCTGCTTCTGTTGGGGTAATCTACGATTGGGGTGAGCAAGACTGAGTATGATAGAACCGCTGACATCCTTATGGTGTTCTCAGCGCTTACGTTCGGACAAGAGGTAGGTCGATTCATTGCTGGTGTAGCCATCTCGCTAAGAATGGGTTTAATAGGTTGAGCTATTCTGGGTGAGTGGATTCCAATATCAAAAGAATATGTCTAATTCGCGGCAGAGGCAACGCTGGTCTCTAATGGCCATTCTGTATCTCACTGTATGTAGCCTATGTTCAAATATGCATAACAAGTTGTGCTGACGTGAACACATCCTAGATACGCTATGTTGGAATAGGATATGTCATGTATGTGTGAAGGCTAGAAATTTGGCATGTGCTCATCAACGATCTTACGTTCAGCCTCAAGATGCTGAGCATGTCATCTCACATTCACCGTGTTTGTTTCTTCTGACTGGTGGTATACAGCCAACGTTCCGACAATTCCACTCACAGATTCGGTGAGTGTTCTACACCGCTGGTTCCCATTCCCGCTTAAACAGTTGGACTACTGTTTAGGGGTGAGTGAGATTCTCGAACAACTTTTTGTTTCATTGACGGTTACAGTTGTGAGTTTATTTTAAGTATGTGATTCTCCGAGGCTGATAATTAATGTTGCTGATAATTTCAGGCCGTAACATGTACCTCACATTGGAAAGCACGAATGAGGTTATAGATGTAATGCTAGGTGGTGAGCTATGCACCTCTGTACTATTGACTTGACCATAACATTAGGCAAGTCATCATGATCGCTCGGCTGAATGCCATGCATCGGCAATCCAGAAAAATGCTAGTATTTCTCATTGTCATCTTTCTGGCCATCAGAATCACCAACGCAGTGATGGCGGCAACATCCATGATGCATATTTCAGTGGGTAAGCTTTGATTATGGACGAAATACTTGGTTTCATCAGGCTCATTAACAAATACTAGAGGAAGTCGTTCTCTCCGACACTTATGGATGCAAGATCGACTACGTGGGAGATACCATACTTTTGTATACCATCACTTGGATACTCGCCATTGGATGGGAAATTCTTCTATTGTGTCTCTTAGTCTGGATTGCTGTCAAGCACCTGCGTGAACTGCGAAAACACTCACCAAGAGGGATTATTGGGGACTGTTTCACGGCGCTGGTGAAAACTCATGTGAATTATTTTGCGAGGTGAGTTCATAATGTGAAGGTGGGTTTCCTTTCCGCTGAGGTTCTCCACATGTTAGTTTCCTTGCAGTTTCTTGCTTCTACATCGGGTTTTATTCTCCGACGTTCTCAGCGGTATGCTCATTTATCATCGACCTCTGCACGCACAATAAATCATTATCCTCATTAGAACCCAAATTCCTTGGAAACAGAAATTTATCTTGGTTTCGCTCAAATCTTCCAGTTCGCGCAGTTGTTTATCCTGGGACCACGCCTAATCCTTAGCGTTCGAAAATGCCATGCTGAGCTTTTAGCCGACTCTGATATAGCAATCACTATGACTCCGATTGCTTTCCAGGAGCGCGTCTGTATATCGACCAGCAGCAGTGTGTAATATCGGAGATGCTGTTGAGCGTATAGGCACATGAAGTCGCCGGGGCATCATTGATCGTTCTACTGATTACGTCCAGATTACGATTGCGGAGTTGAGACTGGAGGCTGATGTCAGGACGGACGATGCTGATGCTGCACTAGCGGCTGCGACTGATTGAACTAATCTTCTTTCGTCTGTTGTGTCTTTCTATGCAAGTTTACTGGTTTCTTGATGGGCCAATAAAATTCATACCCCGCCCCATCAAAATCTATTGACATAACCATCACATTCTGTTGTTTCATTTATCTTACCTCTTAGGTCATGCCTATTTTGTCGCATTCTGCTGAAATTGATACGTCAAGCCATTGATTAATTCTATAGATTAGCGCTTAACCACAACATTTTATTGTTTCATCTATTGCATATCATTTTCAACACCATGAGTGATCACACTGTCAATGAGATCTATGGTATCAGCCAATACGACGAGTACACTTGCTGGTGAATTCGGTGTTATGCGCATTGAGGCTCGTAAGTTCAATGCTCAAACCACAGGAATCAATCGTTTCTACTTCCCACAGCTAGTATAAATGAACTGATGCTAAAGGCCATCGCAGTATATGGAATTCTGAAAGAACGACTACGATGTCCAGGTTATCTGACAGGGTATCAATATATCATGATGGGCCGCGTAGCTTGTTTCAATGAACTGATGTTACTGACAGGACACTATCACCACTGGACGGATACGCGTGTGCTGCGCTGTGCTTGTCATGTTTCTTCTGTCTTGGCTAGATGGCTGGATCATCCTAGGCCATGATGTTAGGTGACTTTACGCAGCATTCAGAATCCTAGTATTCAAGGCCGCCTTTGATGCAAACCTTAAAAAAAGTCTGGGTGTCATCTCACACCTCATCGCAATCCAGAAATGCTTTCTAAACCACAGACCAATTATGTATTGAGATTTCAATTGAGCTGTCAACGTAGCTCATACATTCTAGTGTACAAATAAGAATTACGGACATGGAGCGTACCATTATATAAACCTTGACACACAGCTTACCAGAAGACTGCTCTGAGTTTTTTTGGCAGCGGTGTAAGAAGTTGATAGAATCGTTCACCGAAGACCGAAAGGGAAGAAGGGGGGTTCCTCTTGTAGAACAGCATCTACATAGATGTCGAATCAGAGCTGAACGGGTGCTGTTAACCACTAAATCCAGTATTTAGAATGTCATGCGCAAAAACATGTGACTTTGATATCAAGTAGCGTCCATCGGATATCAATTGAACACGTGTCTTGTTACACTCGACTCTCATTTGCAAAATACACATTCATTCATTATTTATTTTAGCACTCGCCCATGTCGCATGCAGCTCGACCGGTTCCCAACACTCAAGCTTCACCGCTTCAGCACCCAGCATCATATGAAACTTTGCGACACGGATCAGATCACGTGTCATAGCATTGATGATTCTGATTCATCCGGACATTTTCGTATTCCTATGGTAGATTTCCAAGTACAATGCTTCGGGCTCTAAGCTTGGCATGAATGTCAATTCAGTTTCTTGGCCAGCCATCAGAGCAGCAAGTCACGCTTCGGGAGGTCCCAGCATGGTCATGCTTATTTACGTCTGACTTATGTAAACATTTTTACTGTGGAAGCGAACCGGAACCTCCTCGATCGAGTCGCTCTTTGAAAATTTCGTTGAAGTGTCATGTCTGGCCATCTGGATTGGTCCCCCTAGATAAGCCTCTTTTGTACAACTGCCCCTCCCCCTCAGTATCTTTGTAAGGCTGCCCTTGCCGTTACACGTGTCAATTGTGTTCTATGGCAGGGAGTTGGATATGGTGTGCATCAGTGAGTTGGCCCGTAATACGTCCAACACTGCCCTGCGATTCACCAACAACTTCCACATTGATCGTTTCAGATGCATCTCTCCTATCCCTGGATGCATATTCCCTTTCTCTTTTAGAACACTTACTTTGGTTAATAAGATATCAGACGTCACTTCGGTGACTCAAGCGCTGGATGGTGGTATATCAGCTGGATCATGCATGCATCCACCACGTTGCCGCGGCTCCCTCATTCCCATCCTCCAACAGTATGGTCCAAGTCTCGATTATCAATTCCTATGATATTTTCGGCTACTTTACAGGTTCGTTGAGAGACATACGGAATTACGGATGTTATGACAAGTGACGATTTCATTGACCTTGACCGTGGTTGCACAGTTGCCGCCTCTGTTGGGGTAATCTACGATTGGGGTGAGCAAGACTGAGTGTGAAAGAACCGCTGACATCCTTATGGTATTCTAAGCGCTTACGTTTGGACAAGAGGCAGGTTGATTCATTCCTGGTGTAGCCATCTCGCTGAAAATGATTTAATAGATTGACATGTTCTGGGTAAGTAACATCAGAAGAATGTCGTAAATATTATATCTAATTCGCAGCAGAGGCGACGCTGGTCCCTCATGACCTTTCTGTATCTCGGTGTATGTAGCTTATGCTTAACAAGCTGCGCTGATGTGAACCCATCCCTGGCAGATACACTATGTTGGAATAGGATATGTCATGTATGTGTGAAGGCTAGAAATTTGGCATTGTGCTCATCAACGATCTAACGTTTAGCTTCAAGATGTTGAGCATGTCATCTTACATTCACCGTGTTTATTTCTTCTGACTGGTGGCATACAGCCAATGTTCCGACAATTCCACTCACAGATTCGGTGAGTGTTCTACACCGCTGGTTCCCATTCCCGCTTAAACAGTTGATCTACTGTGTAGGGGTGAGTGAGATTCTCGAACAACTTGTTATTTCATCAACGGTTACAGTTGTGAGTTTATTTTTGAGTATGTGATCCTCCGAGGCTGATAACTAATGTTGCTGTATTTTTTAGGCCGTATCATGTACCTTACACTGGAAAGCACGAATGAGGTTGTATATGCAATGCTGGGCGGTGAGCTATGTACCTCTGTGCTATTGACCTGACCATAACATTAGGCAAGTCATCATGATCGCTCGGCTAAATGCCATGTATTGGAAATCCAGAAAGGTGCTGGTATTTCTTGTTGTCATCTTTCTGGCCATCAGAATCGCCAATGCAGTGATGGCTGCAACATCCATGATCCATATTTCAGTGGGTAAGCTTTAATTATGAATGAAAGACTTGGTTGCGTCAGGCTCACTGACAAGTACCAGAGGAAGTCATTCAATCCGGCGCCTATATATGCAAGATCGACTACGTGGGAGATACCATGCGTCTGTATACCATCACTTGGATACTCGCCATTGGATGGGAAATCCTTCTGTTGTGTCTCGCAGTCTGGATTGCTGTAAAGCACATGCGTGAAATGCGACAACACTCACCAGGAGGGATTATTGGGGACTGTTTCACAGCGCTAATGAAAACTCACGTGAGTTATTTTACGAGGTGAGCTCATATCGTGAAGGGTGGTTCTCCTTTCCGCTGAAGTTCTCCACATGCTAGTTTTCTTGCAGCTTCCTGCTTCTACGTCGGGTTTTCTTCTCCGACGCTCTCAGCGGTATGCTGATTTGTCGTCGACCTCTGCACGCACCATAATTCACCATTTCATTAGAACCTGAATTCCTCGAAAACTGAGATTTATCTTGGTTTCGCTCAAATCTTTGAGTTTGCGCAGATGTTTGTGCTGGGACCACGCCTGATCCTCAGTGTTCGAGAATATCGTGCTGAACTCCTAGCTGACCGCGATGCAGTCATCGTTATGGTTCCAATTAAGGAGCGCGTCTCTAGTAGTGGTGTGTAATACTGGAGATGCTCTATATGAATGATTTACAATGAGCGAGTAGTCTGTAGGAAGACAACTTCTTTTGATTTCAAGTTTTGTCATGTACTTATTCAAGTTAGCTTGTGTTGCGAAGTAGTCGGCGTTTGTGATTTTGTGATGTGCAATGTATCTTGGGCTAAATTTTCTTGATGTATGCTCTATAGTAGTAATGATAAAAGGTTACCTAGAATAGTCATAACATTAAGGATAAGTACTGGCAAATCTCGACATAAGTATGCTCTGCAGTGGTAATGATATAAGATAAGGATAGTCACGATATTAAGGATAACAAGTACTGGCAAGGGCGTAAACAATACGAAAGGGGCGGCAATAGCACATATATACACATGCCATACGTAGGAAATGGAGAACAGTGATTTTCTGCAATGACAGTGTCTTTCCCATATGCTCAAGACGGGTGTGGTAGTAGACCAAACCCTCTCGTGACGACCCCGTGGACCTGTTCAGCGAACTGCTTGATGCGGGCTCGGGCCACGCCGCCCAGGAAGCCTCTCAAAGGCTGTGCAGAATGAACATCTCCTAACGCGGGCGTCTGCCGCCACAACTCCCCTACATCGGAGGTGCGATGTTGTGCAACAATGTGGAAGATTTGCTTGCGAGAGTCGTCGAGGCATTTGTCGTCAATCGAAGTGATGCAAAGATGGTTAGTGATGGAGTTCAGTTGAGCCTGGAGTGTCGACAAATTTTTGGACCACCAGCTGTCGATTTTAGACCGTTCCTCGTAGTGAGTGAAGACGAGTACGATGGGTACATGTCTTCCGTGCAATTGGTCCTGGATCCTTTTATGAACGTCAAGCACCGCTTGGAAATGGAAATTTCTGCTCGGCACGCAGAGCAATAGTAAGTCGATACTACTCTGCTCGTGTATTTCCCCAATCTGCAGGTTTTCATATCTCCCTGGCCGTTCCTCGGGTCCCATGTTACTACATGCAAAACCAACAGTATCAAATACCCTATATTCGGTGTTGCAGAAAGATGTCTGGTAGTCCATCCACTTTTCGGTGCAACGCCCAGCATTGTTTGACGTCTGTGCGACATGTTCCCCACACAGGAGATTGACGAGTGAACTTTTCCCGGAACCAATTGACCCAGCAACAACAATATTATACTAGATTCATCAGTCAGTGCACATTCTGTCCGAAACTAGGACTAAATGATACCTTTCTGCTTGGAAAATTGATGACAGGTGGGTCGTCATTATTTGGCATCTCAGTTAGAGTATAATCAACATACAGCTCCGCTTCAATAAAATTCACAACATATTGACTTGATGGCCTCCTGTTAGCTTGAACTGAAGTACACTCGTAGATGAGTTTCTTGCGTTCATCAGATAGGTGGCTGTGGGCGGGAATGGGAATTGGCTTTTGCGCATGAAGAGCCCCAAGAAAAGTCAGATCGCGATACCGATGCCATGGCGACTGTTCCGTGAGGACCTTTCAGATAGTCAGTAAAAGATGGAAACTGTTTTCGAGAGACTCCTACGTTGAGCATCACGCAACCGAGCGAATAAATATCACTGCACATATTCGGCATCGGTGAAGTTTCGCCAGTAGGTTGGCTTATTGCCTCTTCCACGCCCAACAGTTCTGGTGCAGCAAATCGCACTGCCCCTGGCCGTGCTGGAGAGGGAGTGAGGCAACTGCCATCAATACCCCCAAGTACATTTGACAATCCGAAGTCAATTAACATCGCCTTATCATTGTCATCGAGCATAATGTTATTCTGTCAATGAAGTGTGCATAATGTTTGTCCAGCTTATATATAAAGGTGTCTCTTACAGTGGTGAGGTCGCCATGGATAATCTGACGAGAGTGTACTGTCAGAAGAAAAGGAAATTAGTTTGTGCAGCAGGTCGAACATTAAAACTCATCACGAACAATATGCCAAGCCTTGTGTAATATCCTTGAGCTGCAAAATATTTGAATAAGTGGTCTGATCATACAACAACGTCACCCACCAAAGTCAACTTTTTTCGGCTATGTATTTTTCCTGCGTGGACCTGGAGGTATCGTGCAAGGGTCCCTCCATTTACCCAGGGAGAGACCATAGCAAAGCCTTCTTCGGAAAATCCCTCCGTAATACCAAGCATAGGGACGATATTATCGTGTTTTGCTTCCATCCATAATTTCATCTCGCGACGCGCATGCTGCAGTAGGAATTTAGTAAACAGTGACTGAATGGAAATCAAAATAAAAGCGAAGATTAACCTTGAGCTTGGGAGTATCACCAGTAAGACACATTAAGACCTTGACAGCCACCTGCGGAATGTAAATAGAAAGACAGCGCTAACAGCGAATGAGCCCACCAAAGTCTCTGGAGCTGCCGGCGGCCGCATGATGCATTGAAAAACTTGTCCGTAGCCTCCCGAAGCAACCGCATACTCCTTCATTTTGATGAGCTGGTTACTCGGAATGGTTGGAAGATCTACAGGAGTAGTAGATGAGGAAGCCATCGTGTTGCCGCCGCAAACCACAGCGGGAAGTGGGCAAAAGCTTTATAACTGAGTTGACTCAGGCCGTAAGGCAACTCCACAGAGTAAGAATGATGTTATTGCTCAGGGATCTAGCACCTCCATTATGCATCGTTGTTAATTAACGGTCATTGATAAATAAAAGAACGACCTGAAGCTATGTAGTTAATTTCAGTCACAGAGCATGGTACATACCTCATGCATACCATCATTGTCTCGGCTGCTTCTGCCATCCAAATAACAACAAAATCAATAGCAATGCACTCGCAGTCAGATCACAAGATTTCCTAGCTGTGTGTCTCACTCATGTCTAGCAACCTCCGACTATGTTACCATAAACATCGAAGCCAAGAGGTTCACTACTATTGGGCAGTGAAAATCGGACAAATTGGGCTTATTTTGTAAACAAATCAAATTAACCATTAATGCACCTTCACCGCAGGTGCCAAGTTGTAACATCGTCAGTAGCTGGATATTCGATTCGCAAGTCTTTTTACAGGGGTGCAGCTGGCTGCGCCAATCTTGGATCTTCATCTCGAGCTTCGAGGAACGTGTTTATCGATGCCATAGCAGGAAACAAGATGTTTGTCGCATGTTTATCATGGTCACAGCCTGAGTGCTGCCGGAATGCCACCTACCTCGAGGCAGCTGTCAACTACAAGATACTAGGCCACGACTCCCTTACTTCCTCAACTAGGTAGATGATCACCATAGGCTCTTCAAAAGCGGATCTATCGTTAAAAACTAAACCATTGAATGCTCACTGCCCGGTGCTATCAATTGACGAGTGACAAAACTGCTGGAAGTATTAGTTTAATTTAAAACCATGTCAGACACAAACACTTGCTTCCAGCAAATGTCCAGTGAATTCGGACTAGAACCCTGATATCATACAGCAACCTCACTCAAACCACTCACCTGTTAGCCTTCAGGGTTCTCACATCCACTACTCCACCCTTCAATGCCTCAAGCGTCCACTGTAAGCGCGGATGAAAACAATGACTGTCTGTTGGCACTAAATCACTGTCTGTATAGGAATGTGCCGTAAATATGACCCTGCAAGGGTCCAAGGGATCCAACTTCACAAGGCGGATAAGAGACAGCTTGCGTCCGGCAGATGCGGCACTGCTACCTTTTCGTGCACAGGATCGGGTGGACGAGTTGTAAGTCGGAGGGTTGCTCTAACTTCTTTTGCTATTATCACGCATATTCTTGTTCCTGGTCATACGCCAAGGCCAAAACGGCACGGTCAGCTGTTTGTAACTTTTTCTGTCTGCAAACAGAGCGTAGTAGGGAGGTCCATAAAGTGAGTTTGGTGTTTATCGTGTTCTGTCGCCATCAAATATAATGAACCTGCCACCGGCACTCCCTTGATTCAAGTTCAACTCCGTCATTGTTCATGTGGCAATCCTGGCAGCCTTCGTTATATCGAACTCAGTATACTGCGATCACTGTCCACATCATGATATATGCCAATATATGCTTTTGGGGGTTTCAGGGTCCTTGTACGTACAAGAGACGTCTGATGGTCAGACTGCAGGCACTCGGCGCTCCGGCTCCCTCAGACAACTTTCGTCTTCCCCTTTGTGGTTTCTCTCAAAAGCGAAATCCTCTGAACGAATTAGATGGCTGCACCAAAAGAATTATTAGTATCTAAGATGCTAACGGATAACAGATACGCAAATTGATGTAAGTTTCGTGTCGATCAACTAACAAGGCGCCTTAAAACCCGTCCAGACTGACAATTAACCTTGCCACTAGGGTGTGTCTTCTAATGACGTCCAACGAGCATCTGATGCCATGCACGAGCCCCACTTATACTTTGTATAGTCGCGTGTACTCTCCCCGCTAATAGCAGGCCAATGACCCCACTACGCGGCCCTGAACTTATCGCCGATGCCTACGCATGCATGTAAGCCTCCAGGACGGCCTCTCTATGGATGCGGACTCACAATAAACGATCCTCATTTTCATCTGCACTCGACGGTCGTGTAGTTAGTTACATCATACTTACATACCATAAGTATGCGATGTACTGTCTTGCCCCGCATCTTAATGGGCCTTGCGGATTCCAATTCGTTCTAACAAGTCAGAGTTTATTAGCCTCTCACGGACAATGGACCTCTCAAATGCAAAACGACGCACAAGAGATTTATCGATGGTCGCAGTATGTGCAATGTCGCTGAGGTGAACCTTTGATCTCCACTGGGAAATCATGAGAACCGCTGGTTCTAGAACAGCTACCTTAGCCCGCTCGAAAGATCATTCATTTCAAATTTGAGTTAGAGTGGGGTATGTTCCCGGAAGTTGAGGACATTAGAGTGGGAACATCAAAAGTGTGTTCAAGTATGAACACCGTTTGACGAGATGAAGGGAACAAAAACATACAGCCCCCAGCTCTCCAGCTGGAAATTCAAAGGTTGAAGGACGGGATGAGGAGAGAATACGTTGATCGTAAGATTGATTAGGGCTGCTCAGATCTGTGAACCCATCACATTAATTGCCATTGCATGTATTCCACGTCCAGCGGACGAATGAAGGCACAGCTTCTGTGAGATCAGCCACTTCAGATTGATACTATACATACACCGGTCAAATCACCTTTAAAGACTAACGCATCTAGGCCAGCAGGGACGCAGAGGATCCCTTATGCCGAAACATATATGGGGTCCCTCAGTCTAGACACTGTCCTAAAGGACAGAAATTTGATTCCGAAAAGCGGCATATGCAACGGCATGCCACTAGAGTACATATATACCGCCGCTGCTAAATAATGGCGCGGTTCAAAAAGACACCACGCTGTCGACTACATCAGTGCCAAGTTGAGGCATATTTTTGATGACATCATCCCGACGATGTATGACTCGAGTTCCACAAGGAGCATGCGTGTTGCGTAAACACAAATAATACTGGTCGCCATTCCGTACGTAAAAATCGCACAGAGCTCAGAACCTGAAGAGACATTCACACAAAAAATTTCTTTAGTAGATGCCAGTGAAATAGCCCTGCTCAATTAACGCACCGTTTCGCGTGATTATTTCGATCTGATACCATACCTAGTATGGATAGGTGATGCATGCGATGCCATGAGGCCTGGGTATAATCCGTTCCGAGGCGTTGGCGCTCAGTGATAAACTTCCTATCCTCGTCAATAGCTTGAATGAGGTGTCGCCTTCTTTTCACGCAGTGTGGTGGGATAGTAGCAGTGGGGCTGGTAAGAGACTTAGCGCTGCGTGCCTAGATATCGTGTGGGATCTACAGTGGAATGTCCCTACACAAGAACGGATCAGCACCCCATCTTGCAGAGTTATTTGAATCTGATGCCACACCTCTTTAAAGTATGGATAGGTGAATCATTGTCGACTGCTGTATGAGTTGGATGATGCAAGACAAGTGCCTGTTGCAGGGGCGCCGGCATTCGGATTTTCACGATAAATTTAACACTCCCTTACCAATAGCTTGAGTAAGGACTCATATATCCTCTTCCTCTCGTGTCCACCATCGACAATGCCGCTGAAGCACCCCTGAGGACCATACCAGTGGTGACAGCAGGCACCACGCTGTCATGATTAATGTCGCTGACGCTCAACGTCTGTTTTGGTGACATCATCGCAAGGTTTTTCTTCGCGGGAGTGGGTGTCAGGCTCCACGCAAAGGGTGAGTATCTGTTGATATGGGTAGATGAAAAAAGGTATTTGATAAGATGCAATGAAACAATAGCCCTGTCCAGATAACGATGATGATGCTATTAGAAATCAATTAGCGATGAGATGTACAACAAGTATGCCTGCGATGCAGCCATTGAATTCGTAGTCAGTTCAAATTTAAATCATTTAAATTACGAAATCCAAGGAACATCGGAGTTTTAAAACTATGTAATGTGAGTTGCCACGTGGGTGTCTGTTTCTTCAAGGAATGAGCAGCTGCCTTCTCCGGTGGACATGTCATCTTCATTGGGTTTACATATTGTAGATCCAAGAATTTTAAACGATCAAGTAGGAGATGTGTGAGTCCCAATCATTCTATTATGTGGAAGACTCAAACTGACAATAATCAGTACTTCTATCGTACCACCCATCTCTCTCACAGCTCCCCCTCCTCGACATACCACAATGTCATCCATCTCTCAAGATAATCTTTATTCTAATCTCGCAACTTTCACATTTGGTGAAGCTCGCGCGACTTCATCAGATGACGAATCACCAGACGCAATCAGCCCACTCACTCCAATAACACGCACAGGCGCTGACCGGACACCTCGTCCATCTGTTTCAACATTTAGCAGTCATCCTTCGCAGGGTCTAGGGCGCCCGGCTTCAACTTCCTTTCCATCATCTTCACGTTCTCAAAGATCCTATAGAGCAGAGCACACAGATGAGGAAAGCAGCGAAGATCCCTCATCACCCGATCTCCACCAGAGACGCGGCTTTCAAAGAGGTCGTTTCACCACAGACAACGTCAGCCAGCACACGTTCGGCCATGCGGCAATACGCTATTCAACCGCCTCAATCACGTCATCCCGCTCAAGCTCACGTGTAAGTCTCCGCTCAGACCTCCAGTTTAGCAGTGACGAGGAAGTAGAGATCGCTTCATACGACGGAGGTTCCTCGCCCGTCACTTTCGCCCGTGACCTCGATAACATCGATGAGAATGATAATAGCCCTATCTTCCATCCTCGTCCCCTCTTTGCAGAGCCCCGTCGTGGCAGCCTCCCAATGGCAATTCCAGGTGCCATGTCAGATGCAGTCAGCAATCGTAGCCGCGAAGACAGCATACTCACCATCCGCCGTCCATCTCGCAGCCTCGATGACGACCTTATGTCTTCCCATAGCGGAGAAGATCCAGCTGCTGTCGTGCCACGTAGCGAACCCCTCACTCGCGCTGATTTCCGTTCACTTGAGGTGCATGCGCAACAGCAGCAGTCAGAACCAGATACATGGACATCAGCAGGGTGGGACCTGTCCTATGTTCTTTCGAGAAAGAGCGAAGGAAGCATCCGGTCTGTCCGATCGACTGCACAGCTCTCCTTTCTTGCTCCTGGACGCAACAGCGGCGAACCCTCTTCTTCTCGTCTCTCCAATATGTGGAGCGGCAGTGGACGCCGTACCAGTATCGGTACACTCCAAACCACCAACAGCGGCGAAGATACCTTTGCCAGGCACGTCGGCATGTACGACACTCAAAACCCGTGGTCTTTTTTTAGGGAAAAGGCAGACGCCCAGCCCGTCCCTACCGTACGCCGTCCAAACGCTCAGGCAGGCGCAATAATCGTAGACAAGGCAAAGCACACCATGTACCCTGGCACACAAGAAATATGGAGGAGCGGACATGTCGGTCGATATCGAGTCGACAGACTCGTCTTCAAACGTACGTCCTTTCTATGTTCTCAATTTATGTACTAACATCCCCCTAACAGCATCCACGGCAGACCCAGCCAAAGCCGCCCAACAACGCATTAACGTCCGGCATATCCCCGATCCTTTCCTCAAGGGTCCCAAGACAGCCGGACCAAGTACTGTCATCCATAAGCATTCTCGTGCAACTGCATTCTCCATATTTCGCTCATATACGCTTTTCACGCCTAAACGCACCGGGACTGGATCTCGTAACATCCATATGCACACGAGCGGGGGAATCATGCTCGCGCCAAAGAAAGTACAGGAACAATATACAAGTACAAAAACGACGAGTAAACTTGATACGCATGGGTTACTCGAAGATGCATCACGCAAGGCCATCGGGAACGGGAATAGGAACGGTGATAAATCGCGTCGTACTACGCTTCTTGAAAAGGAAAAACGGCGGGAGAAGGAAAAGGAAGATGCAAAGAAAGCAAAGGCGAAAGCCAAGGAAAAAAAGAAAGAATTGAAGAAGAATAGTGACCGCGAGCGCGCGAGTAATCCAACGGAGGGTACGGAGTCGAGCACAGCGACGAGTAGTGCGGGCAGCATCAGCGCTTCTCAAGTGATACCTGCCCCTGCACGAGCTACGACGTCCAAGATCGCATTCGTGCCTTCGATCAGGCCTCCTGTAAAGGCCCAGTCGACAAGCGGACCGTCATCACCAGAGACCTCATCAACATTCGACCACTCATCCAGGAAACTCCTCCAGTCTGCATCGTCTACGTCTTTGGCGACCTCGCACATCCGCGGTCATCGGGACAGCATCGATTCTGATGAATACCTGCCCACACGTACGCCGCATGCCGAAGCATTCGGCACCCTCGACCCGAACGACATCGAGCACCTCCGACGCGCACAAAAGCCCACTGACGGCAGCAGCAGCTTCGCGAATCGTATATTTCGACGCTTCCGAGGCGCAGCTAACCGGGCAGACAACATCACCCAACCAGTTGCGACACCCCAAAACGCGTATAGTCCCCCATGGATCGTCACTGCTGGCAGAGACCAGAACGAGGAACATGTGCGTGTGCTTACGGACCTGAATAATTCGTTTAGGGATGTCGGGTTGTTGCATACGCAACCGAGTCATAGGGTGGGGAAGAGTGCGGGTGCGGGTGGAGGAGGGGCAAAGAAGAGGATGGTGACAAATGATATTTTCGATTTTGTCCCGGAGGACTCGCTTTATATGCTTCTACCACTTTGGGCGGGGGAAACAGATCCGGGCGGGGGCAGTGGTGTGGGGAGTGGGAGCATCATGGCGGGGAGTAGCAACATCAGCGAAGCTAGCGCCTCCACGACTGCAACAGCCGCTACGACGGTCACGAGCGCCACACTCCTCACAATCCCCGAAGACCGCCAATTCCTCCTCGTCTGGTACGTCCCTTTCGAAGACAAGAAAAAAAACCCTTCTTCCTCCAATTACGATTCCTCTTCCAATTCCGCATCCTCATCCGCCAACAAGAAAAAACTGAAACAACATTTGACAAGCGACCCTGACGCTGAATCTAACCAAAAGAATGTTTATCTGAGAAATTTTCGGGTTAATGCGCGGTTGGTGGGGTATGATGAATTGAGGGGGACGGGGATTAGGGTGCCTAGTGATGGATTGGCGGTTGCGGCACCTGCTTTGGATGTTGGGGGTCTTGGTGGGGTGCGAGATCAGGAGGAATCGGAATCACAGCTAGGACTAGGACAGCCACAACTAGGACCGCAGTCAGGGACGGGGACAGCGCTAGGACTCAAAACTGTCACCATTTGCATGTGCAGCTCGCGCGAAAACGGGTTCCATTTTCAGATCGAGGGACTGTGCAAGCTTGGATTGTGCCTCCAGGAAGAGGTGACGTTGCCTGCCGCTAATAACCCTCAAGCTGTTTATTTAGAGATTCCGACGTCGGAGATGAGGCACTTGTTGACACCGGTTGGGAGAGCTGCTGTTGAGATGGTTTGGTTGGGGTGTTTGGCTATCACTAGTTTTGGGCCGTATTGAAGTGGGGAGGTAAGGAATGTTTGTTTTTCCTTGTATCTTTCTGTATCGTCGTCGTTGGCATCCTGGGGGCTGGAATTATTTATTTCCCCCTTCATCCGCATCTTCCTTTCCCATCCCATCTCATCTCCTGAGTATAATCTTGATTTTTTTTATCTCTTCAAACTGTCTCCATATACAATCTCACCGCATCATCATACCACGATTTCCCTAGATTCTTAGTTGTATACTATCATACGGTCACTCTGGCTATGGCTAAGCATTCATTCATTCTGTTTTCTTGGTTTTGAGTGCATACTTATATTGATATTTGTCATGTTCACCTACTTACATAGTGCTTTGCGGTACTGGAGGTTGTCTGCGGGGCTGTTATGGTGCTGGAGGTAGTCTGCAATACCGCCTTTTTAAAGACTATGGATGACGCTTTGATGATGGTGTATTTGATCATTTTGTATACTTACTTCCTTGCTTGTTTTTTGTATCTATGGAATGGATGGAGGAAGCCTTGCAATGCGAGATTGGTTGTATGCTTTCATGCTGTCCTGATCGCAGGGACTCGGTCAACTGCGGGAGATCTGTGCATGTACATAGTACCTTACGGTCCCTAATTATAAACTACCGCGATATCGTTTCCAGACACGAAAATGACTTGGTTTTATAATCCGGACAGAACTTTGGCCAGTCACTTCTGTGTCTGGTCGCTTCACTATAATTTCGAGTTCAACTTTGGCGTCTGGGTGCTTGCTTGCCATTTTTACACTTCATTAGCATTACGTTATGCACTATCGATATCATGATGTTGTCCTCCCCCGAGATACGAACGTGTTTGGATATCTGCGGTATCTTTAAGGACATGTTCATAAAGATCCAAATACACTTGTGTCTTCTTCATACGTATCTCAAGATGTCGCGTCATCCTTTGTATGAGTTGGACTTTGGCATCTGGAAGTTTGGGTGCTTGCTCGCTATTTTGTGTCGTTCCCGAAGACCTAAAGTGTGTGGACTTCTGCCAGTATCAGTCAACATCAAAAGTCAAACATTTTTGTATGCGTCCAACTTGCCGTCGCACTGAAGCCCCAAGTTGATATTCCAGATGGTGGCACAGCATTTGTTTCCTGGACTACTGAAGCTGGCAGTGCTCAGCTCAAGTACCGCTCACTACACTATCGCCTCCTTCGTCCTATTCCACACACGGCATGCAGAACGCTTAGCGTATTCCCAACTGCGTTGTCTGTCTGAGTGATAGAACTTGATTGGCGAGGAAACCTCTTGATTTAATCAAGATAACGAAGGTCACTCGTATTCGCCAAAGCCGTCTATGATGCTAATGATGATACAAATGCAGGATGCAAATAGGTGTCTAAACTCTATGGTGAGTACTCCAGATGACTCCGAATAAGAATATCTAATATTTTGATGTACCACTCGGGCACGCCAGATCTCCATCTCTAAATTCGACCGAATTCCCATTCCTCCAGCAGGGTGCACATCATCGTTTGAAGGTCGCATTGCCTAAGATGCCAGCTGATCTCAAAACGTTGGCGGCGGAGGTGGTGGAGACAGTCCCATACCCAGTTCTGGGAGTTCCATCGGGAGTCGTGATGCGTGATTGGTACGCTTGCGAGGTGCCTCTCCAACAAAGCCAGCTGATGGGCGGCCACTCTTCCGACGGTAAAGCTTCCGCGCCAGTCATCGGGATTTGCGTGTGGCTGGTTGCGTTTGAATTCTATGGTGTAGGTATCTGTGTTTCCTATGATATGGTACGTGTTCCCGATACCAGGACCAGTTGGGATATAGATAACCCAATGAAGGGGATAAGGTCGAAGGTACTCTTTCTGGCCTCGCCAAAACTGGACGACCTCGATGTTATAGCACGTAGATGGGGCAGACATATTACAGGGTGGCTACGGGACTCGGTCAGTTCCAGTTCGTTGAGTTTTTTATTCAGTACACTCACCAAGGGGGCAGATGACGGAGAGGTGGAGGATGGGTGAGTTTGAGTTTTAGTTTTAGTTTTGAGCTCATCGATGTCCTAGATTTATATGCAAGCGGTTGTGGAGTTTGGCTTTGGGAACAACGAATTGTGGACATGACATTGAACGCGCCATGTCCACTATCTCTCGAAGCGAACATATTGTGTGCTTTGGATTTGCTTTGATGGACCACGGATTGTCCTTCCAGATCGAGCGATCCACGATGATCCCACCGCATTCACTATGCTAGGACTTTGACCCAGTCACTGTTGTCGAACATCCTATGATGGAACGCATCAAAAATTGACATAATTTATTGTATCGCACGCAAGTGTTTTAGGCTGTTCTACGCTTCTGGATTCTGGAAACCGACTTCGTGCGGTGGCTCATTCGAGTTCTTTGTTATGTTTTGTCAATCAATCACTTGAATTAAGGGACCTAACAACTCAGACTTTCATTTGAACAGTTAGGCTGTGGGAGGAGCTCACAATTTTGTCAAACATCAGCTGTGGCACGAAATTCTTGTTTTGAGAAAACGACATATAAGATACAAGCATCTTGGGGAGGAATAAAGCCATCATCGCAAAAAAGCAAGGTGCATCGGGCTTGGTCCACGGTAAACTGTCGGCCGAGTACTATCCAAAAGCTAAAGCGATCATACTTGAGGGAGGACAAAATGGAAAGAAGTGCCAGGTAAACGAGATCGCCAAAGTAGGGTCTCGACAAAGGGAGTTCGACTATGAGATCAATATGCATAGGTTATGCGGGAGAATGAGGTAGATTTAGAGAAGCAAAGAGAGCGAGACAGCTCGAATCTACGTAGTCCAAGTCGTATATTCAAAACTTGTTAGATAGTAGATGTCTGTTATTTGACCTGGTCCCACCGAATACCACAACCTCCAACGCCATATGCTTTGCCATTTGTGGGAAATCATCTGGAGTTGGAGGTCAAAACGAGCAAAGCAAGTGGAAATAGAGAGAAAAGAAGAACGACCCTATATCTACAACATGCATTCATCGCCGGCATGTTGCGTCAGTTTTCACGGCCTTTTCCGTTTCGGCGTTGTTCGTGTTCAGATATCAGATTGACAAAATAAATATCTGGAACACATTTGGTGCCAATACTGCTTCTGCCGAAGACGGAATCTATCTGTTCCTTGCATTCTGGAGCAACTCGACGGTCAAGCTCGCAAAAATTTCCAGCAGCCATTAGCTCGTCAACTGCCCTGAGACTCTCCGAGTCAGGTCTAGATATTGTGTAGTCCCGCTCATCAGCCGCCAGGTCCTTTGTGAAATCGAGGAGAATATAAAAAGCATTCAACTGCATTGTGCAAATGGTATTTGTCACTCAGAGGAGTCGGGGACTTGGCGCATAAACGTTGTGTTGCACTCACCTATGCTCGGCGAAAGCTCAGTCAGTTGGCATTGCCAGACGTTCAAGTTATTTCCTCGGAAGACGCACTGACTGGTAGTACTGACAAAAGTTTTTAGCTTGTTCAAATGCCCGCATATATTTTCATATATTGTTCGTGCGTCTAATCTCAAGTCGCGTCGCGTCGTGGCTGCAGCTCAAGCTTGAAAGCTTGAAGTTCCTGATCCATCGCTGTCGACTTGGATCGCAAGTAGTCCACCGTCGCCTCCTTCAACCAGATCCACGTGCGGGCGATGCGCAAGTGTCTATCTCCCATTGGCAATGCGAAGGGTAGGGCATGATCCTTCCACGTGTCGTTTCTGTCTGTCCGAGTCGGCGACAGAAATTTAGTAGCTATTGAGTCTTGATTCAGTCAGGACATCGAAGGCTGCCCAAGACGCTAATGATGATACGTATGTAGAGTAAATTTATTGTGAGTGCTCCCTCCGAACAAGAATATTAAATATTTGATCAGCCACTCGGGCAACCAGATCTCCACCACTTCTAAATTAGACCGAAGTCCCAATCCTCCAGCAGGCAGCACATCTTCGTTTGAAGGTCGCATTGTCTAAGCTCCCAGCTGATCTCGAAATTTTGGTGGCGGAGCTGGCGGAGACCGTCCCACACCCAGTTCTGGCTATTCCATCGGGGGTTGTTATATGTGATTGGAACGCTCGCGAGCTGCCACTCGAACAGGGCCAGCTTATTCGCAGCCACTCTCCCCATAGTGTGACTTCCGCGCCAGTCATCGGGGTTTTCGTGTGGCTGGTTACGCCTGAATTCTATGGCGTAGGAATCCGTGTCTCCAACGAGGTGGTACGTGTTTCCCACACCAGGATCGGTTGGGACGTAGATGACCCAGTGAAGGGGATTGGGTCGAAGGTACTCTATCTCGCCTCGCCAAAACTGAACGACTTCGACGTCATAGTATGTTTGTTGGGCAGACATGTTAAATTATGGCTGTGAGACTAGGTCAGTTGTAGTCCGCTGGGTTTTTTATTCCGTGTACTCACCGAGAGAGCAACGACAGGGAGTTTGAGGTTTGAGTCTACCGATTACCTGCATTTATATTCAAGCTGTTGTGGATTTTTGTTTCGGGAACATCCTTGAAGTGTGGGTGCAACATCGAACACGACATGTCCACTGTTATGAAGACTGTGGTGTACGGTGTGGGTGGACCACTAATTGCCGTTCCCGATGAACTCCATCTGACACACAATGACCGATCCAAGGTTGAAATGTGGGTGGATACTCCTGGGGACTAGGCCACAAGTTTATACCTTCACTCATTGTTGACAATCATCGCATAATGGATTAGATGCCAATGTGAGGATCGTCTAAATCACCCAGAACGTGTCGATCCAGTGGAGAGTTACAGTGCAAAGAGTTCGTTTTCTCTAGCGTTGTCTGACTTGCAGGAAAACTACTCGGTATATACAACACACAGGAATTCCGTATACAGATACAGATGCGTATGCTAAACTTGAACATAAACGTGAACACTGAACACAGATGAGATTCACTAACTAGTCTTCGCTGTACAGTCGTGAAATATGCAGCCTTACAAGGGTTTTACACGCATTAATACTATGTTGTCCGATGGCAAAATCTACCTGAACAGTAGTCTACATGGTATACATGAGATATGTGAAGGAATCAGTTCGCCCCGCAGATAGATAGTTCTCTCATTTCCTGTAAGACCGCCTCGACCTAACCATCACCAATGAGTAAAGAACATAGACGTAACAGCTGATCATACCTGTGCATCCAGTTGACCTGCAGCATAATCATCCCGAACATTGTCCGCAAAATACCTAATCATAGCATAAACCAGATCCCCATCATTCCTCAAACCCACAACTCACCTCTGTACAGCGCTCATCTTCTCATATCCTTCCTCGGCAAACTTACATTGCATGCGAATCATAGCCTCAAAACTGGGATCAAAATACGGTATGCGCAGATCCAAGAGTTGCGGGAGCTCCGAGATGAGCTGATCGTTCATAAGCTCGAAAACCTCTTTCGTATCGTCGTGTTCTTGTTGTGCTTTCGGAAGTTTTGTAGGGTCTTCACTTGGTTTCTCGATTGTCTTTCGTAGTTTGCTACGTGCAGCGTCGTAGTCTAGGAGCTGAAAAACCAGTTAGTCGAATCGCTCAGGGCCGCCAGTCAATGGCAGGAAGCATCACCTTCTTGTTCCGTTTGGTGATGTGCTCATTCACGACAGGGAAGTATGCGTTCATTTTCCCGAGGGGTTCCATGATGGTCGTACGATAAGGACCTTCCTGTAAAAGATGACAAACAAATGGAATCAACAGAAGCAAGTATCACTTACAAGTTCCCTCTGAATGCCACTATCAAGCTCCTCTACTGCGCTTGTGAAAGCGTGACTTGCCATAGCACCATCCGATGTGCGATCTGCAGCGCCGTAGAAAGTTTCGACAGTCTCAGCCAACCGCGCCTGTGTAGTTGTCATCGCTGCGGCATTATTTCAACATGTTGCACAACATATCGAGGCCAGATGACTTACAGCGCATAGCATCCTGGTATTGCTTGGCGTCCCTCTGCAACGCCTGACACTCCTTCTCGAAGCTAGGCCAAGTCAAATGACAAGGAGATGGACTGCGGATGCACGTACGCTCTGTACTTGGCTTCTTCATCTGCAAATTCACGGTCTATCGTGCGTTCAATCTGCCCAGTTTTTTGTAAGACCTGAGCGGTTGAAATAAGTCATGGGTGCTCTGCATATGATCAAAGATGTGTTCCTACCGTGGTACCCGCTCTGTTCAACGACTTCTTAAACCTAGTGGATATCAGACCTCAGTGAGCAACATCGAGATCGAAAACAGACCCTGTCCAGCTCATGGTACTTAGTGATCACCCCGAAGAGGTTGTTGGAATAACAAGTGGTGTTGATCAAGTTGGATGCTCAGCGCGCCCGTCTTCGCCCCAGCAACTCCCTCATATGGCTTACATAAATCACATGATCTAATGATTTGACAAATCTCCCGAGGGCGTCATTTTTGTATTTGAGACGTTCGTTGTCCGTAAGAGGGCTGACTTGTTAGAACGAACTGGTACTGTGAGGCCCATTGAGATGTGGGGCAAAACACATGCAAAACTCTAGGTGTTATGTAGATTATGTGTACGACATTCCCCCAGCTGTCACCCTCGCCATTATAATTAACCATCACAACCTCATCTAGAACAGACTGGTATTTTTCCTTGTTCGACTCAATCCAACGCGTCAAAATAAAAAGCATTTCCCTCGAGCACTTCAACTTCGTTGACGCTCTGAACTTCTTCAGTCCTTTTCAACACTCAACACTTCAGGAGCTGCAAATTCAGCGGCAATATCGTCAGGCGAGATACTCTTTGGACCAGCAAGAAGGTCATCTGCATTGCGAGGCTCAGTCGAGAGTGCCCATGCGAAGGATACTTCAAGATTCTGTGCAGTCTCGACAGCAATGCCAACCTCTTCACGAGTGTGCATGTGAGCATGTCGACGGCAGGTGGACTTTCCAGCCCCCGCAGCCTTTACGGCGCTGTGGTGTCGAAGGTTTGAACGAATTTTGCCGAGTGTTTCAAATATGTCAACTGAAAGATTACATTCGAAGCAGCCAAAGTAAGAATAGCATTTGAATCGGCAGTGCCTGTCTTTGCCATAACGAATGCACGCGCTGCTTGGCACAGAGGAGGAGTTGCATTTTGACAGCGCTTGATAAGATGGTTCGGTGGGTTGTTGTCATGACCTTGGATTCGAGCATCTGATGAGTTATCAGTGTCGCCGCAATGTCTGCATTTCCAGTAGTAACGATGCGAGCTGTTGTCAACTCGTATGCACCATCTTACTCTAAGGACGTCGTTTTGCACGTTCTCTTGAATTCAAATTATGTTATCAAGAATCTCTCTCCGCAAGTCTTAGATATTCTGGACTTCTACCACCCCCCTATCGTGTGAGTTCTGCCAAGGACCAGGCACAACCACTTTTGCCAACAACACTAGGAGGAGCATATATCGCAAAGGGAAATCCCGGCTGGGTAAAAGGAACACGAACGGTGCGTACGTAATACTCCCATCGGCCTGCCACCAGTGTGAATATCAATGTGCCATCAGGATTGATGATCACACAACAGAAGCCATGTGTGTAGGTACGTATCAACCTCGTTCTAATTATTATCCTCAGAAACCGCTTCGGTGATTCAAACTCCACTTCACAAGTACTGTCCATAGCTATATATTCACACAGACCCTCCGTGCCATTAAGTTTGGCCCCTCACATCTATATCTAGCACTGAACATTTTGGTAAGTTATATACAATGGTCGGATACTCCTATAACATTGCATAATTCAGTGTGGGCACAATGAGCAACTTGGGACACTCAACCAACGATTTCGATGCGAGGCTGGTTATTGGGCCGATCCAAGTCGGTGGGCTTTTGAGCGCTGCATTATTTGGTTGTCTTTCCTGCCAGTCCTACGTGTATTTTGCAAGATTCACGAACGATCACCTCATCCTAAAAGCAGCTGTGAGTCGGTCAACTGTACAACACATTGTTGATTTCATGGATTACAATATACGATTAGGTCTCTGCAGTTATGTGTGTTCCTTGTTTGACTTGGAGACCTCAAACATTGACACACTCCGCAGCTTCATTCAACTAGGCCACTTTGTCTGCATGATATCAATATTGTGGACAATGACTGTTAGCACCTATGGCGATCTATCACAACTCAAGGTACTTCCTCTAGCAGCGGACCTGGCCATACCATTGAGCGCTTTCACAGCGTTCATTGTGCAGGTGAGCAGTTTCGAACATATTCCATTCTTTGTTGCTTACGGGCAATGTCAGTCATTTTATGCATTTCGACTTTGGAAGTTGACTCAAAATATTTTCTTACCCATTCTTTGCGAAATCATCTCTGTGATTGCACAAGTTTCTACGCTCATTCTTTCGTCGTACGCATTTTCCATGACGGACCTCACGACCTTTGAAGACAATCGAATCGTGTTGATTACGCTCTCTCTCATCGCACGTGCAGTTTGTGATATAATCACCACCATTAGCCTAGTCTGGAGCTTAAGAAAGAAGCGACGCTTTGACATCGAAAAGTAAGTGCAGCCAACATTATCTTGTATACTTCCTTACATTTGTCATAGCGTGACGTCCACGATAATCGACCAGTTGATTTATTGGACAACCGGTAAGATAAAAAACGCCTTCATGTAGTGCCTTTTTAACGTCACCTCCACACAGAGACCGGCCTGGCCACCAGGTATTTAGCTATTTCTTAAGGCATTTCCATCAATGATCTGTTAGTTTGATGGCCGTTATAGTGGCAGTGTTGGTAAGGACCTCATCGGCTACATCTTGCTGGCATTATCTAACTAGTTCAAGTTTCTAGTTCTGAAGCAAAACTGTGAGTGTATTGGTACCACATTCTACCACAGCTAAAATGACGCAGTTGTGTGGTTTGGAGCATGGTTGTTGTTGCCTAATGGTAATGATATGAAATACTTCAAATTCAACATATTGATGTTGACCCGCGTGTCGTACAGTCATAGGGAACTCCCTGTTAGCCTCGTCAGTCGCTGAACGGACTTGACAAATGAGAAACACGACAAACTTACCATGTAACACACAGGTTAAATCGGCGACTACTCCTTCGAGAAACTCAGATCGCCTCTACACAGAGTCGTGGTTATAGTTTTGTGAGTATCATTTGATCAACTGCATGTAAAGCCTAATTTTGTTTCAGAACACGACTATGTTCAGAGCTGGATATAACCAATCACAAACAGACCTTACAGACCTAAAAGACCTAAAAGGCCGGAATGTTGAAGTATTCCAAGAAGCAGAACGCTCGATGGATCGGGAGTAAATGTAGGTTTCCATGCCTGTGGTGGTCCATATGCGAGCATGTGTTCAACGAATGATGAAACCCGCTGTCTACGGGGCGAATGTACGATGAGATGATTTGTTCTTTACATTTTGTTTGTTGACTTTTAGGCATGAGAGCTCTGCGTTAAGTTTCATCGATAACGATGTCGAATCCACTATACGGATCCAGTATGCGACCCGAGGCTGTGGGGTACTTGAAGGATGTATCACTGCACACGACTGCAGCAATTCATGAAAGTTGGATGGGTATGTCTCTTGCAATCAGCACCACGGTCAAACGGCCTCACTGAAGCTCTGGATGATCAAGCAAATGACTGTTTCTGACAAAGTTTGCAGGTGGAAGCAGAGATGCGCATTGTGCGTGTTCCACAGGAACTTGACTTGAGACTTGAGTACCAGACTCAACCCATCATACACAACAACTAAACTGCATTTTGTCCTCGCTCTCCAGAAACACCATTGTGGCCTCCGTATGTTCGTTTATGGTACACATTTATAGGAAAGCTGGTCACGAACCTAATTTATTCTACGTGCACCGAGAACATGCAACGATGTCCAGGCAAACATCCCGACCTCCAAGCATATCGCAAATGTGAAATCCACAGGCTGGGCAGTTCTGAGGAAAATTAATAGTCAGTGTAATGCTAGCTCTAAAAGCCTTGTAGAACAAGCGGTGCACTCCAAGCTCGTGCTGCGTGCTAGATACATTGTACTGATGGATCGAATTGTGAAAGGCCTGTCTGAATCAGTTCTATCAGATTTCACGAAATAGGATAATAAAGTGGAGACAGTCAGGGAGATTAATGAAATAACGATTGGATCAGGTAAAGAAATGCGACTCAGTGTGTACATTGGGTAGACAGAATTGGATATCCGCAAAACCAGGTTCCAGTAGCAGCGAGGGGGCATAGAAATAGCACTAAGCAGGTGGCGCTGGTGGGTAGTATCCTTGCTTAGGTGATCTCAGTGACTGACTCCGCTTGAATTTCGAGTTTGCCGGAGGAGTTCCCCGAACGCAGACCATGTAGCCAGCTCTGAGTTCAGGGCTCGTTCACATCTCATCTCACCATATCAGGCTGCAGGGAGTATCTCATCCAACTACTGGCTCGACAAAGTTCATCATGTTTTATAACATCAAGTAACGGTGTTCTATTACATAGGACTTCACGATCTGGGTGACCATCCTATTTCTATTTCTGACACCTGTGCGAGTCCGTGGCTACTTCAAGTTGGCTAACCGTTCAATGCCACGGTTGGCCTTCTTGACACGGCTTACTGGTAACTGTGTCAGTTGGCGTGTCCATGTCATTTCCAAGGCCAAGCGTATTGCAAAAGTGAGATCTCAGCCGAACATTTTTATTCGTGAGCTCAGAGGACCGTACGAAAGTACCAGTGGTGCACACCGCAGGTCGCCCAGCTTAACTTATTATGTGCTACAAAATGCTACAACCAACGGTATGTTTCCAGCGATATATCAATCTCGAGTGCAAGCACAAGTATTGAACGTCGGAGATCAATAATCCCAATCGCACTATGGTAATGTGTACGAACTTTGCTCACGTTTGTTCTGATGACATCGGATATTGTTATCCTGCGAACATTCGGTGTTTCTGAAGGTCAAGTGCACTGATCTATACATTCACACGTCAGCGGAGGCTGCATCTTTCTTCTTTCTACTGGCTCTTCCCATCCCCATCTACTCAACGATTTGGTAAGTCACATACAACGATCAGACTGTCTCTCATAACCTTGCATAACTTAGTCACTGGGCCGTGCGGGCACCATGCACATCTTAGAACGCTCAGTCAACGGTTTCGATGCAAGGCTAGTCATTGGGCCGATCCAAGTCGGTGGGCTTTTGAGCGCCGCATTATTCGGTTGCCTTTCCTGTCAGTCCTACGTGTATTTTTCGAGGTTCACGAACGATCACTTCGCCTTAAAAGCTGCTGTGAGTCGCTCAACTGCACAATGCAGTATTTATTTGATTGATCATTGTTGTGGTCAGGTATCTGCAGTCTTGTGCGCTCCATGTTTGACTGGGTTCTTTCGAATACCAATGCATGTTCCGCAGCTTCATTCAACTGGGACACTTTGTCTGCATAATATCAACATTATGGACAATGACTGTCAGCACTTATGGCGACCCATCTCAACTCCAGGTGCTCCCTCTACCGGCAGACTTGGCCATTCCATTGAGCGCTTTTACAGCATTCATTGTGCAGGTAAATGGTTTCGAATTTATTTTAGTTCTTTGTTCGCTTATGAGTAATATCAGTCATTTTACGCATTTCGACTT
The DNA here is from genome assembly GCA_016758765.1 of Suillus cothurnatus. Taxonomy (NCBI): domain Eukaryota; kingdom Fungi; phylum Basidiomycota; class Agaricomycetes; order Boletales; family Suillaceae; genus Suillus; species Suillus cothurnatus. Next base: position 110,010 of record JABBWL010000029.1, read on the forward strand.
TGGAGGTTGTCTGAAAAGAAATTCTTACCTATTCTCTGCGCAACAATCTCCGTCGTTGCACAAATTTCTACACTCATTCTCTCACCGAGAGCATTTCATATGACAGACCTCACAGTTTTTGAAGACAGTCACATTCTGCTGATTACGCTCTCTTTCGTCGCACGTGCGACTTGTGATTTAATCACCACCGCTGCCATCACCTGGAGTTTATATCAAAAACGGGTCTCTAACTTTGAAAAGTATGATAATTCATCATCTCGCCTACCATTCCTTACGTTTATCATAGCGCAATGACGATGATCGACCGGTTGATCTATTGGACCATTGGTAAGATATCAAGTACCTTCGTGAGGTAGGTGTCCTTCTTAACTCACCCCTACACAGAAACTGGTCTGGCTACCAGGTATTTAGCTGTCTCATAAGGTCTCTCCATCAATGACCTGTTATAGTTTGATGGCCATCATAGTAGCAGTGTTGGTAAGGACTTTACCACCTATATTTTCCCCCGAATTGAGCTTTCTCTAACTAGCTTTCAAGTTTCTAGTCCTGAAGCAGAACTGTAAGTGTGTTTGTGTCGCATTTCACCACCACTGACATAACGAAGTCGTGTGGTTTGGAGTATGGTTGATGTTGCCTAATGGTAACGATATAGAATATTTCAAATTCAATATACTTATTGACCTCCGTATCATGTAGTTGTAGGGAATTCCTTGTTAGCCTCGTCAGTCACCAAACGGACCTCACAAATGATAAACGTGATGAACTTACCTGTGGTATTCAGGTTGAACCGGCGGTTGCTCCTTGGGGAGACTCGGAACGCTTCGAGAGGTGATGCCCAGAGTCGTAGTAGTGGTATAGTGAGCACCACCATTTGAATAACTGCTTGTGGATTCTAATTCTGTTGTAGAATACCCTTGTGTTTAGAGCTGAAGCTCTTAACACTTTGTAAGTTAGCATTAGGCACAGATGTTGTATTAAGCTTCATCGATAACGATATCGGTTCCCGCATGCAAAACGTCCTGAGGCTGCGGGTCTATGTGGGTGTAATGTCCACTTAAACGAGGGTTTCCAGCATTTCGTGAACATTGGATGTGGATGTCTTGGGCAACACCATAGCATCACTATCATGGCCTTCAAATGACCGAGCTTTGCGATGACAGTCACGGTCAGCAGATAATTATTTTTGAGTGGGTGTATACAGAAACAGAGATGCGCATTGCGTCTGCTCCACAGGAATCCGACTCGAGCACCAAATTCACACTGTGTCTCTGTCTCGATGGTGCAATGCCATTCGCAATCCTCTCCATAATTGACGGGATGCACTACGGAATGCAGGTGCGGGTGTTGTAGAAGATGTTCGTTAACAGCACAAACATATTGCAAAACCTGGTCCAATTGTTGGAGCGTATTGACCATTTTTCAATAATTAAGTCAAACTTCGTCATTGTTCCAAGTATGCCTGTGCTCATTATTCGAGGATCCAGATTCGTGTTGCCGAGAACTCCGAAAATAGCCCAAGCCTCGAACCAACCTCCACGAACACCAGACCCATGACGGCGCTCACGAAGGCTGTGCGTGAACTGCACGTAGAACTGACAATGCTTAGTGGATACGGTTATGCCGGTTTATGTGGAAAAAAACGTGTCGCTGATTTACGACTTGCATACGTTAACAAATGATTTCGAATTATATCAAAATCAATTCTTTACCACGAGTGTTGGATCGTTTGACCTGCAGCGCCGGCAGGAAACTTAGGAACATACTCAAGACTGCAAGTGCTCGCCTGTACTCACTCTGAGACTCGTGGTATTGAATGAGGAACAATTGACATTGGCTGAGTACGCTGGTGATACTAACTCAGGCAGTGCACTACACAGCAAGTTTGTTGATCATCAATTCATTTCATGGTACGAAAACAGTCGTGCAATTGATGGAGATGTAGCAGACTCATGAAGTAAATCAAACTAGTGCTGCACTTTTCCGACCGTTCGATTGACTACATGCCTGTAAAACTTGCAGGTATGCGCAACTTTGGTTGCTAATACTGCGCCCTTGTGGTGGTTGGTACTTAGGGGTGTTATATCATTTGGCATTCGGCAAACGCCGTTCAAGTAGCGGTGATTTCTTGCCAAAGGATGACCTACCAACACCATGATTTGCATCACCTACGACTCCAACGGATCTTAAGCTTGATCTGGCGGGTACATCTCATTCACTGCAATCACATACTTGAGGCTTGAGACCTAGTATCGGATTGGAGGTTCCTGTGCTTGGAAGCACCTGCACATAGGCTAGCTCCATAGGCATGACGATATGACTCTGCATGGTCTGATCCTCAAGCTATATGCACCGAAAATCACGAAACCATAACAATACCAATACTGCACGACTTGCGTATCACCGATGATATCGAAAAGTGAGTTCTAGCCGGGCGCATCTTTGAGAACCATCGATAGTTGATTCACAACAAGTGGTGTGCCTCGCGCCGGTCAAGCACACTCATTATTCTAGATTCGTACTACTAAGAACTCTGACAATAGCTCAAGCTTTGTATCAATCTTCAAGACCACTAAATTCGTGATCATCACGGTGCTCGCGAGGGCTGTGTAAGAACTCTGCTGACATTATTCGCCTCCGATGACGCATCGGTGATTGAACCTAAGCATGTTGTTATATGTATTCACACATCTGCATCAGCCATGGAGAAGCTGTATCTGCATCCCTATTTTTCTGTGTCCCAGGTGGACGCAACTTTCGATTTTTAAGCTCTTCGCATCTCTGACTTATAAACGCTTTGGTAGCTTGGACCTAACGATCAAACTGTTTCCTGTAACCTTGCATAACCTAGCATGGGCACAATGAATGGTCTAGAAGGCTCAGCGAACAATTTCAATGCAAGGCTGGTTATTGGACCAGTTCAAGTCGGCGGGCTTCTGAGCGCTGCATTATTTGGTTGCCTCGCCTGCCAGTCCTACTTGTATTTTGCAAGATTCACGAGCGATCACCTCAGCATAAAAGCGATTGTGAGTCAATCAATCGTATAATGCATCGTTGATGTTATTAATTGCTTCATACGACTAGGTATCTGCAGTCATGTGCGCTCCATACATAACTTGTCCTTCAATTATTGACACATGTTCTGCAGCTTGATTCAACTGGGCCATTTCGTCTGCGTAGTGTCGACTTTGTGGACAATGACCATCAGCACCTATGGTGACCCATCTCAACTCAGTGTTTTTTCCCCTAGCGGTAGACCTGGCGGTTCCGTTGAGCAGTTTTACAGTATTCATTGTGCAGGTAAGTGATTCCAAATGTATATCGATCGTTTAGTCCTTACGGGTAAATTTCAGTCATATTACGCATTCCGACTTTGGAAGTTGGCTAGAAATGTTTCCTTACCCATCCTTTGTCAAACGTTCTCCGTAGTTGCACAAACTTTGACACTCATTCTCACAGCAAGAGCATTTTTTATGACGAACCTCACGACTTTTGAGGAAAGCCAAAACCTGCTCATCGCGTTCTCTTTCATTACACGTGCAGTCTGCGACTGGATCACTACCGCTGGTATCGCATGGAGTTTAAAGAAGAAACAAGGCTCTGGTATTACAATAGAGTATGACTGTCCGTGATCTCGCCTACTATTTCTCACATCTCTCAGTCACAGCACGATTGCGACGATCGACCGGTTGATCTATTGGACTATTGGTAAGATAGGAGGCGCATTCATGGGATAAATGCCTTTTTAACAAGTTTCAATTTTACCTCTACGCAGAAACTGCTCTGGTCACTAGGTATATGGTCTTTCATAAGCTGTTTCCATCATTGATCCGTCAGTTTGATGATTGTTACAGTGATGGTGTTGGTAAGGACTTTACCATATCTCTTAATAGAGCATCCTTTCTAACTAGTTTCTAGTTTCTAGTCCTTAAACAGAACTGTGAGTGGGTTATGCCGTATTGTACGCAACCACCACTGAAATAACGCAGTTGTGTGGTTTGGAGTATGGTTGATGTGGCCCAATGGTAAGCCTATGTTACGGACTCGAAATACAACATATTGACTCACGGATCACCCAGTTGTAGGGAACTCCTTGTTAGCCTCGTCAGTTGCCAGACGTCTAAAATGATAGATGCGACTGACTTATCGACATGACATACAGGTTGAATCGACGGTCGCTCCTTCGGGAGACTTGGAAGGCCTCAAGAAGCGATGCTCAGAGTCATGGCGGTAGTTTGGTGAGCACCACTTGAATAACTGTATGTAAATTATAATTCTATTTCAGCACATGATTGTGTTGAGAGCCGGAGCTACGCAACCACAAGCAGGGTCTAGACCTATCAGAGAACTTCAAGGATCGAGATTTACAAGTGTGAGTACTGAATTGGTCAGGAACAAATGGAGGTTCATATCCGATTTAACAGATAAACGAACCTCATTGTTGACTTAGGGGTAAATTGCAGACGAGATGATTTGCTCTTGACATTTTGCAGGTTGTTATTAGGCATGTATACGTTGGTGACGATATCAATTCCAGAATGCCAAACACCAGAGACATCGCCAGATTGGGCGGGGGGTAATATGCGGAACATATTTGTAAAATATCCTACATATATTATTCAATGTTGAACCTAAACAAATAACGCACAAATATAAAATTTATGATCAAAATTGATTCCCTGCCAGATTTATCTCCAAATAAAGAATATATAGACATCTATAAAGTAAGTTGCGACGGGTGGGAACTCTCTCGCTAGCTCGCGTGGCTTTCGCGTAGGTACGCTTAGATACGCTTAGCTCGCTTACTTCGCTTATTTCGCTTAAACCTCTTTTTGGAAATTTCGCGTGGCTTTCTCGCGTGGCCCGCTTAACCTCTTGGTCACGGGTTTTTAGGCCATAGCATTGTAAGTGTATGTCAGTAAATAAATAATGAAATTTTGATTTTTGAATGAGAGAACAGGGGAATGGGTGAACATGGGAACAGGGAAACGGGTCAAAGGAGAGCGAGCTTGCGAGCGATCCTTTGGCCTGTTTCCCTGTTCCCATGTTCACCCATTCCCCTGTTCTCTCATTCAAAAATCAAAATTTCATTATTTATTTACTGCACATATCAGGATGCAGCCAAGGCCAGGAAGCCAAAAAGGGGCGCGAAGCGCTCCTTTTGCTTCCTGTGCCGAAGGCACAACGGGTGTGGACTAGTCTATAAAGTAGGTTGCGACGGGTGGGAATCCTCTCGCTAGCTCGCGTGGCTTTCGCGTATTTCGCTAAAGGCCACATGGTTTGCGCTTAGCTCGCTTAACCTCGATTTGGAAAACTCGCGTGGCTCGCTTGGTCACGGGTTCAAAGGAGCGCGAAGCGCTCCTTTGTCTTTTGCCCAGGGCACAATTGAATATTAGGATGCAGCCAAGGCCAGGAAGCCAAAAAGGAGCGCTTCGCGCTCCTTTTGCTTCCTGTGCCGAAGGCACAACGGGTGTTGGACTAGTCTATAAAGTAGGTTGCGACGGGTGGGAATCCTCTCGCTAGCTCGTGTGGCTTTCGCGTATTTCGCTAAAGGCCACATGGTTTGCGCTTAGCTCGCTTAACCTCGATTTGGAAAACTCGCGTGGCTCGCTTGGTCACGGGTTCAAAGGAGCGCGAAGCGCTCCTTTGTCTTTTGCCCAGGGCACAATTGAATATTAGGATGCAGCCAAGGCCAGGAAGCCAAAAAGGAGCGCTTCACGCTCCTTTTGCTTCCTGTGCCGAAGGCACAACGGGTGTTGGACTAGTCAATATCTAAAATTTGAAAGGAAGCCTTTGTTTTAGCAACAGATCCATATTCATATTGAAATTATGACAATAATATCTCGCGTGTGCAGATCCGGTTGGTAATATTCTGAATATGTTCAACGACTGACCAAATAAGAAAGCGCCATGCCAAATATGTAAAAGGTTCATATTTAAACTTTGTAATTAGAATTGATCAGCCACCATATTCATGCTCAAATTCTAAATATGACATACATCTTTGGGCGAGACAGATTTTATTTCAAAGTTTAGATACAAGAGACTATCAAATTTAGGATATTATCCCCCAATTTGCATAAATGTCATATTACAAACATATGTAAAATTTGATATACAATACCATTGCAGTACAGACTCCATCACGAATGCAAAATATTTCTGCGAATATGATACCAATCTGTCCAGCAGACAGATTCTGTCCTGCCTCAGGTGAAAGTACTAATATATTAGGCGTCCTGTAAGGTCCTGTGTAATGCTTAGCACGCAATCTCAAGCAAAGCCGTTGGAGGATAGCAGATTTCTGAGCCTGCAGTGGCTCATGATATACGAGCATGGCTTTAAAAGATAATGAAAGAAACTCGTGTCGCGTTTGCCCCGCCTGAACGCAATGGTGAATTCTAAAGTGCAGGCGTGAATACAGCAACTGCATGCACGAGGGGGCGATACTCTCCTCAGGCTGCTAACAGATATTGAGGCCAACATACTATACGATTTCTGAATATCAACACTGCACAATAGGAAACCGACAGCGCGCCAGCGGATGATGGTGTATTTAACCGCAACAGGAAACATTGCTCAACAGATTTCTCCCAAGATTGTGATTCATAGGAACCCTTCAGTCACCTCCGTTCTTCTATGCCAACACATAACCCAAGGGCGTCAAGGTTGACATCGGCATCTAGTGCGAGTGTCCTTTACAAAGAATCCTTGTTGGAGCCGGTCTTTCTGTGCGACTTGCGGCCTTTGGTTTCCTTGGTTTGAATGTCAGCAGGGGGTCGAAGTGATGCTAGGCGACTTCCATAAGATATCAAAAGATGAACGTCACATAGCACGCACCGTGAATAACAGGCTGTAGATTGTATATACGATATAAATGAAGGACAGCTTGTTCCTTGTCTTTTGCCTCGATCATCAGATCTGTGCTAACATGAACTTCCAAGTTCCATGTTAGAAGTGTTCTGACGCACCCATATCATCTGGTAGGGCTCCGGGTAGCCTCTGACATCTATCTGCATGGGCTCTGCGTTCCATGACGGTGACAGCACCTTCACGAGGTTCGCTCAAGTGCTGCTTAGGCTTGATGCCGCGCCTGGCGAAAATAACGTTGGTACGTGCAATAATCTCCGAGGGTGTGAGATCAGGAGATGGATTAAGCACGTCGTGATGATAGTCGAAGACGAGTGGGATGTTCAACTCTTCGCATATCGGCAGCAGATCTGCCGCATTATAACAAAGCTGCGGGGACAGAAGGGATTAGCAAATAAAGCATCATCCGCAATGAAGTAAGCCCGACCTCATCGTTTTCTAGAACTAAGCGGTCCCTGACGTCCTTAGGAAGGTCTTCCTCAACTGTCTTGCGAATCCTGGCGAGCGCTGCCTCTTTGTCACCGTAGACTCCTCCCCCGTGGATAATCATAACGCCATCAGGTCCAATACCCATAAGGTTGAGCATCTGCGCATGGTACTCAAGCTCGCGGATGCTGGCTTTGACCACTGAATCCCTAGGAGAGCCCAACTGAGTAAATTGACCCGGGTGGACCGTGAGTCGGTGACCATATTTATTTGCCAGGGCGCCAACCTCAGCTAGAACGGAGGCACAATAGTCTAGCGAATATCTATAAAGTTCGTGGGATGCAAATGGGAACATTTCAGACGACCTGAGGACAAGGCTTCAGTGTTTGATATCGCTGTAACAAGAATAAATGCACAGTCTCATAAAGCGTATATTCTGAGTGGATGGACAGTGAGTGATCACAGGCGTGTTAAGAAATTGGAGCATACGTTTTTCTTCGTTCCACTCGATGATCTTGAGCATATCCTCGACATTTCGTCGACCAAGGTCCTTGACCCACTCTATGCCGTTCTTTTTGATGGTATCAATGCTGATCTATTTAAGTAAATATCAACGAATAGATTACATGCGCTTACCGACAGGTCCGTGAGCAGAATACCGCATCATGTGCAGGTTGCTTGTTGCGTAAAATAGTGTTCAAGCAAGCGTACCCTGGAAAATATGAGAAAGATAGAATTTTATAAACCAAATTACCTACCCAGACGTCCACGAAACGTAGTCTCCATTCTTTCGACTTCTGGAATGACGCACACAGGCTCTGCTTTAGAAGCATGTCTACGTTTCTTCTTTGGAGGATGTCCATCAAAAGACTCTGCATCATCATCAATAAGAGGAGTTTTTCGTTTCTTTGTTCCCGTTCTCTTGGACTGTCTCTTTGTCTTGGGCAATGAAAAATCAGAATCAGAATCAGGGCAAGCTGGCGTTTTCGTGTCTCTCTTACGCGCCGCTTTCTTGTTGTTTAGTAGGATAGTCTTATGATGGGGTTTCGATATCTTCATTCTGTGCTCTTTCTCTTCCTCCAGGGGGTTTAAGTCCAATTTATCGCAATATTGTTCTTGTTTCGTTGCACAGGTCACCATCTTTGGCATCTTCGCAATTCTTGGCCTGAGAGTCCGTCCAAGATGTGGCTCTGCAGCGATTACTTCCATGGTCTCAGGATAAGCTAAGGAAATGGATGAATATGCCAAAGTTTGCGTGAGATGACGGAATGTCGAGGGCAGAGAAGGAACAGCGCAGATCGTTCTAAACCGAGAAGCAATGGTTCTTGAAGAGTGAGTAGATAGAGCCAGTGCTACGACTGCACGCCCGACCCTGGCAGTGATTCGGTTCAGAATCTTGCTAGACAGGATAGTCCCTGGGTAAATGCAGAAAGAAGTAATGATAGTACTTCAACTATTGTTGCAGGTGACGGAGCAAAGTTGGCGTGCATTTGTGGAATTCCGTCTCGTTCATAGGGGATCGTCGGAACAGTGTGACTCACTTGAAGCCAGGTGACGTGACATTTCATGCCAAGAGTGACTAACTAGTTGATTTATCGAAGCGAGGAAATACCTGCGAGTGAGTATTGAATCATAACACTTACTGGCAAAGATGTCGACGAGTACTAGTGTAAAAGCAGAATTATACATAGTTGCATAAAAAAACACTTTAGAATGAATCATCCGCTTGCTTCCATCTCAGCGAGAGCTGCTTCATTGAGTGCCTCTGCCTCCGCCATGATTTTCTCCTCCAGTACGGCAACCCTGGATTCTGCATCCCGACGCTCGCGGTCAAGCTCTGCGTACCGCTCCTGCAGTAGTCGTTCTCTGCGTGATAGAACCTCCACCTCCTCACTTAGCGCCTCCAATCTCCGTGGTCCAGCTGCAGCCTCATTGATGCTGAGCCGAGCGAAGCTCTCATAGTCCACCTTCGTTCGCACGAGCTCATCGAAAGCTTCGGTAACACGTTTGGAAAGAGCTTTTGAACGTGCTTGATATCCACCAAGGGTAATGTCGAGCCTCTTCTCGGCCTTGCTGGCTTTGCTGGCCTCTTTCGACATCTCTCCACGACACTCCTCGAGCAGTGTGGTATAACCAACCATCCTGGCTTCCGCGGATAGGCTGCTAGGTTCTACCCATGTTCTCGAGGCGGTATCGAAAGCAAGCTGCTGACGGATACTTGCCCAGGACATACTCTCATCAATCTCTTCGCTGCTCGACAGCGTTGACAGTCCCTCTTTGACCTGGGCTTCGTTAGCATCAGGGAAGCCTATTGATGAAGCAAGTTCGAGATGGATCTGGGCCTTAGCAGCAGCGAGGTCATCATCAGGCGGTATCTGATAAGTTGATGGCGTGCCACCAGGAATATTCGTGCCAGGGAGAGGATGTGCTATCGAGTCATGCAGCAGGAGATCCGCAATCTCCGAATTGAGGAGTCTTCTGACCTCGGCCATGTCATCATCTTCCTCTCCAACATTCAAGTTCCCCATCAGCTGCTCCACGTCGACCCGTGCAGGGCGAGGAAGACCACGGGCAACAACCTGCGTTCGTCTCGCTAAAGCTTTTCTCTCCTCCTCTTCGCGTATCCGTTTCAAGCGTGCATCCCGTTCGGCAGCATCTTCCTCTGATATCGGACCAGTGGTGGCATCATCTTCATCTTCATCTTCGGGAACCAAAAGTTCGAAGTTGTTTTCAGGCTTGGGAAGACTCATAAATCCGGCCTTTAAAGCACGCTTGGCGGAGTCGGCACGCAACCGGAGGTCGCGTGGTGTCTCGCCAACTGGCATGCCCGTAGCGGGATTGATGCTAAGGGTGTCACGCATAGGTGTCCGCAGTGGAGTTGCGCCCCACGATGCACCATCTCGCGGCGTTGCAGAAACATCACCTGGACCGCCATGCATAGGTGTTGCAAGAGGATTTGGGGTAAAAGCAACTTGATGCCGAGGAGTTGCGCTTTCGAAACCAGTTCCTCCCCCTGGACCAACATGAAGGGGGGTGTTTTCATCTCCCAACAAAGGTGTCTGTGCCATGGTCATGTTCCGTAAATTGCGTGCTTCCAACATGACATTATCCTCTATGATATGGCTCAGTCGCTGTGATGGGTGTGAGTACTAATAAAAACTCACGTTGCGGTGCAGTACGAGGTGTTCGTGCCATCCTTGCGCCCTCTAGTCCCTCATAGTCACTCAAGAGCTTCGCAGTTGCCTCGCTTCCACCACCGACCAATGCCTTGGCATTCTCCCCTGTTTGCCCGATCTTGACAATGTCTTCTAGCTCCGCCTCCCCAACCTGAGCGTTCGGCAACACAAGCTTCCGTCGCCGACCAATGCTTTCCGCCTCTTTCAACTTCTGTATCTGTGCATCACGAGCGGCAATGAATTTTGTTTGATGACCATCGTTCTCGCCCTTAGCTTCAGCTGCGCGACGTTGTCGCTTCTTCTTCGTTCAGCTTCTTCCTCATCAGGTTTGCGTTTGTTTTCCAGACGGCGGAGAGATTGGCCGACTGGCGCAGAGGTAATGCGTGCTTGTTCTTCCGAGGTGTCATAGAAGCCCGCCGCCGGCTTCTTCTCAAAGGGAATGTCAGCATTGTAGTCCATACCCTTATTTTTCGTTTTATGTCGCATACTAAAGCATATCAAATGAGGAGGGTCATAGCACAAAGTAAATAGATCGACGTACATGATTCCAGCAGCCTTCAGCTCACGCTTTTTCTGTAAGACTGCAAGTCGTCTTGCTTCTTCGAGCTGGCGTTCACGAGCCTTCCGCTTAGCTTTCTTCCCCTGTGTATTTGCGAGGCGAGCACGGGCTTCGGACAACATTTCCTTCTCTGTATACGGAATCAGTAAAAATCCGCTCCCAAGCAGAAGAAAACGCACCATCTTCATCCATGTCAATAGGATCAGGACGTGCAGGCTTAGTTTCAGGATCAGGGTCAATCTCTCCTGGTCGCAGGCGCCTGATGTCGTCTGCACTCGGCGCCGTCTCTCCCGCCGGTCCCGTCAGCCCCAACTCCTCGTTCTCCTTCGCCTCTGCCTCATCTAACAGCTTCTGATATCGTTCAAGACATTGCGTAGCTGTACGACCCACTGCGGGAGCAATTGTCCGCCATTGTGTGGGCATGATTTTTGCGAGGTGCATTAACTTTTCATCCTCGGTCTGGGTAACGCATTACAGGCTTCAGCACAAAAACAGGGGTTTGCGACACACCTTTGACCATTCCGTCTTCTTGATAGACGGATCTAGCCACTCGTACCACCGTGCTTTACATTGTTTGGGGGTCTTCCGGACCAGCAACGACGATATACGCGCCCTGGTGATGCTTAGTACCAGAGCGGGGCAGCTGACAATGAATGGACAACTCACCATTGATTCTTCCCGTACTTGGCTATCGCAGCCTTGAGAACTTCGTCCTCCGTGTTCTGGATGAGTGTGTCAGATTCGAATTCCGGCGATACTCGAACTGAAGTTGCAATGTACCTTCCAAACACCTGATTAATTTAAGGTTACAATTAGCATGTGTCAAAACGTGTGGATAGAATTACTTGCCTCCTTTGATGATAATTCGAACCATGGCTGGTGGTGGACGGGCTTCAGCGAGTACTTCTGTACAAGTGTTCACTGTTTACTCAGAATTAACAATGTAGTGAAATTCCTTTTGCAGTAGCTTAGTAAGCTTCACAGCAAAACCAAGGTCAACGAGGCGGCCTAGGCACAGCGTCAAACGATAACAGCAAAGCAGTCAGATGAGCGATGGGAAAACGCAAACTACATCATGCATGCTTCCTCTGACCTTTATATACGAATATGGGAAAGATTAAACTACCACAGGCACGACGACACCTTCCAAGTTTCAACCTGAAAGGTGCATAGCAATCAAACCGTGACGAACTGTTCAGACCAAGGGTCTTTGAGCAATTCCTTTGCTATACTCCTTTTCTCTGTGAACTGTTGCAGAATTTTAGCTCAAGTAACACCCTTTTACCTTCACCTTCCGGTCACAGAATGCGCCAAGGTGACGCCTTGTGTAATGAGGCTTGGGTGCTTGAACGATCCTGGCGTACCGTTAGCAGGTGGCCTATACGTGGCAATGTATTTCATTATGACTTCACGTCAGCAATTCCAAAAAAATGGGGCTCTAAGAAGCACCTAGGTGGGTAAGCGACGAACCCAATGAGCTGAGCACGATGTGCAGCCTCTCTTATTAAGTTCAGGATCAAATCCATCGCATTGGTCTTTATCTTCGATTATGTTCTACATGTATCTGTGACAAAGTAACATCAGTTGCATACTGCCAGTTTCCAACCTTATCATCAAAACCCAGATTCCATATGTCTACGCTGTATGTTCAAGGCGCGCCAAATGTGACTTCTGCGGCACGGCACCCATCGGGCTATATAGAGGGTACGAAGCATCCCTGAGCATCATTGTCCGAAATTTGTAAACGCTGCTTTTCCGGGCTCGAAGAGTCCAAAATTACTTCTGGAAAGATGTATAGTACAGTCGACGAGGACCTCTTGGATTGAAGGTTCTCTGCTTCAACGCTGACGACCATCCACAATGGATATCAGTGATGATGCACAGACAGGTTCTCAAGCCCAACCAGTATATCGTCGAGTGTGATACCTTTCAAATTAAGTAAGGGACACTCACAATCGATGTCGTATCATTTAACTCGCTGGTGCGGATGACGTTGCACTCAGAATAGTCTAAGCCAGACAAAAAATACATGAGTGTTCATCGGACGGATATCGATTAGAATGATAAGACGACATTGAAGTAACCACATGAATTGCCGCATGGGTTCGTAGATGAGACATTTATGGATTCCGTGCGGACCTTTAGCTTCAAAAGAATCGACAGCGGTTCGCAAAAATACGGCCTAGATGTGATGAGTTCGCTTTGCGATGGACTCGACATCTACAACCAATGTGAAGCAGAAGCGGCATGGACATGATTACTTTTATGGACGATCGTATAGCGAGTATATGGTCAAAATTGTCTGGGAACAATATAATGTGAGAGCCCCTACATAGCTTGAGGCCGACTGGCACATACCGACAAACATCCTTGGCAAGCTACACTGTGGAATTTCAACCGTACCCTCGCTCCGTAAGGTTTCACGAATCACATCTTCCAGTCTCATAGGACAAAGGTATTTTGGGTTATTTTGGGTTATATTGAGGGAGTTCTTCCTCAGTTGACATGTCAGGAGGCAGCATTTTGGGGGTTTGGATGATGTAGAAGTTTGAACCGTCGAGATTGACGCTTGCAAACGTCCGACGAGTTTCCACATCGAAGTAAATTCAATGGGTCTCTTCACTGTTCACTGTTAACCAGTAAGTCACCAAGAATACCAGTGGTGAGGACAACGGAAAAGCCTGGCTGATGACTCGGATTCGGATGTAAGCTCCGCTAGAAGAGGTTCATTACGTGGATCGTGCTCAGCGTGTCGACGTTCATGTCAAGCTGCGCACACCGCCATGAAGGAGTAGCGGATGGGCGACTACAGTACCAATCAATGACAATTGACAGTGAGAAGGGTATGCCCAATGACACTACGCGACATTGAGACACCCACTGGAGCGGGCCTACGACATCAAGTGTAAACAAACGCACACAAGTATCAAGGCCTTGTAGTCTAGAGGTACGATACTTGCTTTGGGTGATTCACAATTGCAAGTGGCCTGGGTTCGATTCCCAGCAAGGCCCTTCTTTTTTTCTTCTCAACATTTGTCACGTCAAACGGTATCAGGAATATTAAGACTCAAGAGTGTTTCCGAGTTGAACACAACCGTGGAGAGTCAGAGACAAGAAAAGCCATCGAAAATAACTCCTTAACCTTACCTCAGAGTTCTACGGCGAGGCCCGCCAAGGTCGATTAATATTGTACAACAGTTGTACAGGTTGATCGGATTCAACTTTACCAAATCAACCATGGAGCCCAGTGGCAGCAGTACTGCTGAACTCAGACGATGGCTCACTACCTATGGCGGTTTCATTCACCCGTTCGTCTCTTTGTCCCAAGGTGCTCGATCTAACACATAAGACACTTTAGATACTTTCCACCGTTTCCTTTCACCGTCAGGTAAAATTCGGACTCTTTGCCATCGCGCAAGACACCACCGATGTTGACACTACGATCGTATCTTGTCTATTTTCACTGGTCATCGACCTGGAGTGTTCTCTGCATGCTCTGACAGCGCTATTTGGCGATTCGACTCTCGCTGACTTGCAGTCGTGGTCGGAAAGGCAGCTTATTTGCACTTACATATGTTTACACTGCGGATGTTCCCCGATTCAGGGCGCGTTAAACTTATTGTCTCTCTGCGTGCATATTTGATGACCATAGATTACAGCCCAATTCCCGATGTCCTTCGACAACTTCCTTACTTGAAAAGTCTTCCGCATCCAGACGCACTGTAGCCTAACGAACCTTCATTTAACGCCATCTGAACTCGGAGTGTAACGGTGGCGCTGACCAATAGGCCTCAGTTTCATATTACTCCCTGTCAACTTCCTGACGACTATTACTTACCTTCATTCTCAAGTGCCTTGGTAGTGCCATCGGCCGATCCCTGTTACCTATAGCCCTTAGCCCTACCTTTACTCGTTCCGCGTTCTTCCGATATAAAAGCAGTCAGTACCGATAACCTTAGAGTAGTGTTTTCTGGACCCCTGAATTGCAGACTTTTATCCTGTTATTCGACCAGAGGCATTCTGATTCCTGTGTCGTTGTCTTCGAGCCTCACACACTAAATAGTCAACGCCACATCTTTTTTAACATCCAAAAGTCTACTCAAAACAAAAAAACTCTCTACCAACTCTACCCGACCTTGTCACTGGAACCTACGGTTAGGCCCACCGGAAAGTACCTACGACAATGTCTACCCACTACAACCTTCGATCCCAACGCTCCGCTATCGCCAGCGTTGAACCTTCGATACCCGGAACTCTAGCTGAGTCTCCTTTGACTGAAACTGAAACTTACAAAACCCCGACTCCCTCGCCAGCCAAGAGCCTAGTCTCTCGGGTTAGTGAATCCGTTCTCAAACCCGGCCGCTCCTACAGCGACGTGGTACGAACGAGGCCCATCACACCCCAGCCTGGTGCTGGGGTGTGCTCGGCAAGCGTTAGCAGCGCTACGGCTAGTCCCCGTAATAGGATTTCTCCGATAGGACCCACTAATAAAGTTAGTGAGGACCCATTTCTGAGCACCAGCGAGTCGTCGAGTGAAACAAGCGATGAGGACTCGCCTTGGACAGTGACTGATCACCGCCGTCATAAGAAAAGGGGGACAGACAGGAGAAGGTCTGTTGAGAACCCCACTGTTAGGAAGGACCTAGTTAAGGAAGCTGAAAAGCAACTTACTGAGGAGGAAAAGCAGCGCATCCACAACAGGAAACGCGCAGAGGAGCAGGCTCAGACCCTGGCCCCATCGCCGTCATCCCTGGATGAAGGACCATCCAAAGGGAAGAGCGTTGACCCCCGAAACTGGGGCAATGCAGGTTTGGATGAATCGGACCTGGATTTAGAAGGTCAAAGGGAGGCCTTACGTACCTGGGCACGATCCCGCCAATGGGCAGGTGAAATGCCTATTGAGGAGCCAGGGGAGAACTCGGACGAGGAACCTGAGTCCATTCCTGACGACCCCGAAAAGACCGCGGTAAGGACCGCCATAGAACGGGTCACCAAGCACTTTGAGGACCGCATCAGCCAGCTCGAGGATGAATTAAGACAGAGAACGGCACCTACCAAAGATAAGCCCAAATCCTCCAAGAGGAAAAGGGCCAAGGAAGTGATGATTGAAGTGAACCCGGTGAAAGACATGGTTAACCGAGCAGTCAACCGACCAGCTAAGCAGCGCGGATCACGGTCGACACCCCCAGCGGTGGACGCGGCCGCACAGATAGCTCGCGAGAGCTATTTGGGCCGTGCGTTTGAGCAGATAAGAGGTAAGACCAAACGACGCACTCACCGTCGGGGGGCCTCTGATGAAGATGGATCGTCAGAAGACCCATCGTCGATTTCGTCGAGTTCAGACGACTCGAGCTCGCCATCAGACAGTGAGACCAGCACTGCCTCAAGTGGGTCAACCGACTTGATTCCTGCAACAAGGAAGCGATCGTCAACTAAACGAGAGAAGAGTAAGAAAAGGAAATATTCCAAAAAGAAGACTACCTTAAAACCAGTCCCGCCATCAGAGTACGACGGGTCTGCTGACTCAAGGGCTTTCCACTGTTTCATGACTGAAGGTAAATCTTACCTCGAGGATGGTCATGTCACAAAGATGAACCAGGTTTGCATCCTCGCCCGGTACCTGAAGGGGAAAGCCCATGACTTCTACACTCGGCAAGTGTCAGATAGACCTGAAGAATGGAGACTGAGCGAGTTCCTCACCGAGCTGTTTAACTACTGCTTCCCACTGGATTACCGTTCCAGACAGTGCAAGAAGTTGTACCGTTGCTATCAGGGAGATAAGTGAGTGAGGGATTATCTATCTGAGTTAAATGAACTATGGATGATGATTGGGAACGTACCGGAGCGGGAGAAGGTCGTTAAATTCTGGTTCGGCTTGAATACCTCGATCCAGAATGAGATGTACAAAATGCACCTCAATCCAGAGGTCTCGTCGCTGAGAAGGGTGCAACACACAGCCGAGATCATCGAGCTTGCTCACTCGGCTTCTGCTGAGGGACGCCCTAACCGGGAGGAAGGCTCTAAACAGCCCAAAAACCCCAACAAGCGCGAAGCAGGATCGAGCCAATCAAGGGCGCCTGACAGTTCGTCTAGGTCGCGGTCGAGTCATCCTAGGGGCAACGGGAGTCGACAAGAACGGGGCCGGGCTCACCAGGGTGCTGGTGATCGTGCCAAGCGAGACAAACCTAATGACGGCTCAAGGCCGGAAGTTATGCGAGATAACAAGTTGAGCAAGGAAGAACACGACAGACTCATGTTGGAAGGAAAGTGCTTCATCTGCAAAGAAGCTGGTCACATGTCACGTCAGTGTCCTAAACGTACTAACGTACCTTCGAACCGAAGAGACAGACCCCCGGGTGTTCCAAGCTATGCCATGCATGTGGACACTGGTGAGACCGAGCGACTGAGAGTGTTGGCCGACAGCACCGAGTCTATCGAAGAACTTACGGTTGGAAGTATGCAACTGGAGTGTGAGGGGGAAGTGACCCAGGACAATGGGGGCTGGACGGACACAGACAGCTGGGATTGGCCTAGCGAATCCAGATCAGACCAAGATGGTGATCGTTCGAGGAACGACCTCACCAGTAAGGTTATGCCTGCTCCCCTGGGAGACCCGCTGGCCAGACGAGCAGAGGAATTGCTGGTGATCAACACACCCTATCCTGGAGATGATATTAGCAATGGGGAGACCTTCTCGGCAGGACGATTCACCATATATCGAACCTCGGAGACTCACCATGTGATCATGGACGGCGCATGACGAAAAGAGGAGGACCTCCTGGTCCCATCCTCACACTTGCAGAACCCCCTATTCTGCTTGGGCGACTGGTATACGACGCGCAAAGCGGGACCCATTGGCATGCCCAAGGAACTGTCCCGGTTGAGACACACCCAACACCGAATGGGCGATGCAATCCTGGATCAAGTATGTAAGCTACTGAACGAGGAGCAAGGCTTCCCAGGGGGAAACTCACCCAATCGGTTCAGTGTTGCACGCAACGTGGTCGACGAGGAGGTGATCTTTGAAATCCGGGATAGCGAATTCTCTTTCGTCATCTGGGCTAACGATGCCTTCCTGCATAATGAGAGGTTAGATGTTACCGGATGGTACCATAGGCGGTTAATGAAGTCATACCGGGAACTATACACCCTGGTGTTCGAGAAGGAGCTGGAGTGGGAGGATGACCACTTCCGTCTGCTTGACTGCGGACCACTGAGCCCTATGGACAGCGCACTTGAGGAAGTGGTGCAGCAGTTGTACGCCATCCCAGACATGAGATTTGAGGAGACGGGCGAATATTTCAAGCTCGTTGAGTTGAATGGTCAGCAAGTGGCCGAAGGGACTTACCCGTCCATTCAGCGCAATGCGGCTGTGACCCGGGATTTCTGGAGGATGATCCCCAAACCTGTGGTGATAGTTGTACACATTAACGGACGACCTGCTCGGGCGCTGATAGACACCGGATCATTAGCCGACTTCCTATCATCTACACTGGCTGATCAGTTGCGGGTGAAGCGAGTGACTCTGGAGAAGCCACTCACTATTCAGCTAGCTGTGCAGGGTTCGCGATCACGCGTGAATTTCGGCACCAAGGTGCACTTTGAGTATCAGAAGATTAGCGAAGGACGGTTCTTTGACATCATCAACTTACAGAATTATGACCTAATCCTAGGGACCCCCTTCCTATTCCAGCATCAGGTCCTGGTCGGCTTCAATCCGCCCAGGGTGGTAATCGGGAGCACCCCCGCGTTGCCTATCAAGGGTGAACAAGTATCAACCCTCGAATCACGGGTGGTAGACGCCTATGAGGAGAACCTGGATAAGGCACGTCAGCAACTCCATGCCTGGGCTAAACCCCTGTGTGCAAAAGCTAGTCAGACGGGGTTACCCCCACTGCACGCCATCAATCACACCATCCCACTCATAGACACGGAGAAGATCTATAAGTGGCGCCTGTCGCGATGTCCTGAACCTTTGCGACCTCAATGGGGCGAGAAACGACAGGCTTACCTATCGTCGGGACGCTGGAAAATGACCAGCGCCGGGAACACGGTGCTGATGTTGTTTATTCGGAAACCAGGAACTGACAAGTTGAGAACTGTCGTGGATCTGCGTGAGCGGAATAAGAACACTAAAAAACTGTCCTCACCCTTGCCAGACATTGATGGCATACTACGCCGGGTAGCTAGGAAACGTTACTGGTCGATTATCGATGGACAAGATGCCTATGAGCAAATTCGTATCATCCCCAAACACGTTGAGAGATCCACGGTGACGACACCTGATGGGAACATGGTGAGCACTGTATTGCAGCAGGGTGATTGTAATGCACCAGCCACCTACCAAGCGCTGATGAACCACCTGTTCGGCGAGTTCATCGGGCGTTGGATGGACGTCTATTTAGACGATATTATCATCTACTCTGACTCCCTAGAGGAGCACATGGACCATGTGAGAACGGTGCTTCACATACTCGAAAGAGAAAAACTGTACCTGAGTGAAGGGAAGCTCCAGTTCCTGTGTAAGGAGTTGAAGATTTTGGGACGTGTGGTCGACGATGACGGGATCCGAATGGACCCAGCCAAGGTCGACAAGATCCTCGCGTGGAAGACGCCCACCAACAGGGATGCATTGCGGAGTTTCCTGGGAGCTGTTGGATTTTTAGCTGATGACATCTATAATGTCCGAGTGCCCATGGGCACGCTGTCCGAGATCACGGGTGACACGGTACCCTTCCGCTGGGACTACACGCAGCAGCGGGCTTTTGATGAAGTTAAGCGTTACGTCTCAAACTGTGCGAAACACTCACGGGTGCCCTTGGATTACAGCGCACGGGCTGACCCTATCTGACTCATGTCTGACGCCAGTGGCAAGGGGGTCGCTTGTGTGATTGCGCAGGGCCCGGACTGGAGGACGGCCCGAATCGCGGCCTTCTATAGCGCTAAACTAAGCCCCGCCCAACAGAACTATCCTGTGCATGAGCAGGAGATGCTGGCCGGCCTGGAAGGGATGATGAGACACAGAGATATCCTGCAAGGTGCAAGGTTTACCTGGCTAACGGATCACAAGGGACTGGTACACTTACTGGACCAACGCGACCTGTCTGGCCGTCAGGCCCGGTGGGTCGAAAAGTTGGGTGACTTTGACTTCACCATCCAGTATGTGCCGGGCATTGAGAACGTCTTGCCAGACGCCCTGTCCCGGATGTACTCGTTTGATCCGCCCGGCACTGTGCGGTCTCCCAGTGAGTACACTGAATACGATGACTCGGGGAACGCACCATTGGGGGCCCTGCTGGGCGCTATATCCATGCCAGTGTTGGTGGGCGACGAGGCCATGGCGGTGGTGTCTGGGGTGCCCACCAGGAAAAGCACTCGGTTGGCGGCTAAGGGCCCTCCTTCGTGGCATGCATCCCTAGTGACCAAGCCGCCCCGGGCACAGAAACGGAACCCCAGGGACGACACCCTGGGTGTCGAACCGACTACACCTGCTCCAACGGCCGGGCTGAATAGCCAGGCACCGAGTGATTCACCGCCAGCTGGATTGGTGGAGACTGCGTCACCAGAACCACACAGGGCCGTGCGACGGCCCAAGAAGGTTGTCCCTCCCGCGGAAACAGGCCGTCCCGAGACGGCCGCCGAGTTCGCGAAGAGGTTGGCCAGCTGTTTCGTCCTTAAAGGCCCTAAGGGACGAAAGGAGGGGGGGGAGACAGGGCAAGACTCTGTAGAAAACCCCGATATTAGTCCCGAGAATGCAGAGGCAACGGACGAACCTCAGATGGCACCACAGCCAGGGTACCCAGAGGAGGACGAATTGATCTCGGGGATTAAGGGTCAATACCACTTGGACCCGTTCTTCAAACGGATTATGGACTCACCAGCAGAGTTCAGAAACTTTGAGGTAAAGGACGGACTAGTCCGCCTCTGTCTGAAAGATAAGACACTGCTATGCATACCAGACATCAAACTAGATGGACGCACTGTGCGGGAGATAGTCATCTCCCAAGCGCACTCCCTACTGGCTCACCTGGGAGCAGCCAAGACACTAGTCTACTTGAGAGACCATGTATGGTGGAAGATGATGACTAATGACGTACACGCGTTCTGCGCATCATGTGTGACATGCAAGAGGAGTAAACCCTCGAATCAGAAACCTTATGGACTCTTGCACCCGCTGCACGTACCCTCACGACCTTGGGATTCGATAGGCATCGACTTCGTTGGGCCGTTGCCCCTGTCTAAGGACCGGGACGGGGAGTATGACGCAATCACGGTGATAATTGACAGACTCACCTCCATGGTACATCTGGTACCAAGCCGGACGAACTACACCGCACGAGAAGTGGCAGAGCTTGTTTTCGCCGAAGTATACAAGCATCATGGATTACCTACTTCCATTATCAGTGACCGAGATGTTCTCTTCACCAGCACGTTCTGGACTCACATGAATAGACTGATAGGGATCAACCTGAATATGTCCAGCGCATATCATCCTGAGTCAGACGGTGCAACTGAGAGAGCGAACCGAACAGTCACTCAAATGCTGAGAGCCCTTGTATCGCCGAATCAAACAGACTGGGTTTCAAAGCTACCGGCTATTGAATTTGCCATTAACCTAGCCAGCTCCGAGACAACGCTGCTCTCACCTTTCGAGGCCAATACCGGCCGAACACCGTGGGCAATGGTTTGGAATAACCCCACCAAGGATGAATACCCCAGCGTGAGAGTGTACCTGCAGAAGATGAAGTCAGCACAAATGGCCGCACATGATTCCATGTTAGAAGCGTGCGTAAAACAAACACGCTACGCCAATAGAAAGCGCCAACTTTGCCCCTTCAAGGAAGGCGACTTGGCCTATGTATCTACTAAAAACATGTCACTCCCCAAGGGGCTCGCTCGGAAGTTAATCCCTAAGTATGTGGGCCCTTACAAGCTGCTGCGTGATTACGGCAACAACTCCTTCCTGCTGGATCTTCCGAGCAGGATGCGTAGCCGAGGTATCCACCCAGTGTTTCACTCTTCCTTACTGCGAATTCACATACCTAACGATGACCGAAGGTTTCCCGGACGTTCCGACGCCCAGGTCCTGGATTTCGGAGAGGAATGGGAGCCCGAGTGGGCCGTTCATAAGATTCTATCCCATACAGGCACCCAAGAGGAGGCAATCTTTGAGATTGAGTGGCGGGCTGGTGACGTCACATGGTTGCCCTACGCGAGCATATCACACCTGGATGCGTTAGCTGAGTACTTAGATTTACTCAGTCTCACTGATATTAGTGGCTTGACAGATGGACAGGGGACACCCCCTAGCGACCAATGCACACCTTTTGCCGGATGTGTGTCGCTGGGGGTGAACACCTATATAAGACCCCGTCCTACTCCTACCGTCTCCACCTATCCATCCCACCAAAAGTTTCGCCTGCACCCATCATCTCAACACCCACCACTACCAGCCTCATCCTCGTGGTGCATCAGCCACGACATCCCTCTATACACCATGACCGCGAGCCACGATGATGGCGATCTCCTTTACTTTTCAGGGCACGGGCGGGACATCCTCATCACCAGTCCGGGCGGCGAGGAAGAACCTCGCCTTATCACCCGCGACCAGCTCAAACTATTCGTCTCCTACTCCCATGCTCTTCGCAACAAGGCTGCGGGGGCACGACCTCCCAGCCCCCTCGGCTATGAGTTCTTCGCCGACGCATTTAATAGCAAGGGATTAGCCTCCTCAGCTTCCTACGTCGACGAGCTAGGGTCGGTCGTAAGCATCGGTTCTGCCATCGAGCTTAATAACATCCTAGGAGAGGAGGACGACCCAGAGATAACGCTCTCCACCGCCCGCATGGCGCAGGTCGAGAAAATGGTGTGGCACACGGCGTTAAACGCCTCCCACCAGCGCGAACGGATGGACGCCCGTCGCGCCAACCAACAGAGAGAAAGAAACTACGGAAGGAAGCAGGAGCAGAAGTTGAGTAAGAAGGGATTGGGGAAGGTCAAAAAAGGGACGTACCTGCGACACTCGGACCCGCTCGCAGGATCCTCGACCACCGAGGCTACCCCGGAGGACCAGATGGCTGAGACGGATTGACGAAACCAAGGTGTCGAGGGAGACGGAGCTCTCCCTGGAGGGGGGGATGTAACGGTGGCGCTGACCAATAGGCCTCAGTTTCATATTACTCCCTGTCAACTTCCTGACGACTATTACTTACCTTCATTCTCAAGTGCCTTGGTAGTGCCATCGGCCGATCCCTGTTACCTATAGCCCTTAGCCCTACCTTTACTCGTTCCGCGTTCTTCCGATATAAAAGCAGTCAGTACCGATAACCTTAGAGTAGTGTTTTCTGGACCCCTGAATTGCAGACTTTTATCCTGTTATTCGACCAGAGGCATTCTGATTCCTGTGTCATTGTCTTCGAGCCTCACACGCTAAATAGTCAATGCCACACGGAGCTTTCCGAGAAATTAACATATACGGCGCTACTTGTGATCGTCAGGAAGGCTCAAATACTAGGATGATATGCGACAGTATCAGCGAAAATATGTAAGATTCAGGTCTAGAAGAGATAGTCCAATGCTGTGAGCATTCAGACCTCAACTTTGGAAAGTTTCTCGTCAGGTACCGAGGCTGAAAGTGTTAGACTCCGAAGAATCCGAGAGATAGGCACGAGGGGGAGAGAGTGGTCCGAGCGCAAAGCCAGCGCTGACCAATAGCGGACGTCTGCATGACGTCCACTTGCGCCCTGAAATATATGTCAAAAGAAGTCAGTTATTTTCGTTCCTTACTCACCTAGTATAAAGAAAGACACCCAAAAAGAACGCACATCTCAGTTCTTCTACAAAGACTGAGATGTAAGTAGTTTATCCCTGTATGTTAGCGCAAGCTAACCAAAAGCGTAGCGTACCTTTGTTATAGGTATAACGCATCAATATGAGTTCTTCTACAAAGACTGAGATCGTACCTTTGTTATAGCGCTCCCGTTTTCTTCACTATTCGTCTCGTAACACAATAGGTTATGAGCCCTGCTACGTCCATGGATACTACGCTCCCCGCCACCACCTCATCGTTGTTCAACGTCCCAAAACTTGCCGAAGATGGCACGAACTGGATTACCTACAAGGAACGAACGTTAACTGCAATAGGGGCACGAGGTCTGATGCGATATACCGATGGGCGAGCCAAAATGCCGGTCATGTTCAAAGTTGACCCCAAGACGAATAAGTTGGCCAAGGATGACGGTACAGAACCCACCCAAACTGAGATAGAGGACCTCGATAAGAAAATAGACGAGTTTCACCAGAAAAACTCACTTGTTAAACAGCAGATATTCAGCACTATTTCCGATCGGCTCCTACTACGCGTACAGAAACTTGAGGGGGCAAATGAGGTCTGGACAGAGATTTGTCAGATCCACGAAGGCAAGACGCAGCTGGTTCAGATTGACTTACGATGTCGTATGCAGGAAACCAGGTGTGAGGAAGGAGGAGACGTGAAGGTCCATTTCACCGAGCTTTTGAGGCTACGGGAATCCCTCGCCGGCATGGGAGTTGTCATCGATGATGTCGACTTCCATGCTATCATCCTCGGATCGTTACCCGAATCGTATCGACCCCTATTATCCTCCATCAGCGCTGCAGCTAAAATCACCAAAACGCCACTCACCTCCTATGAACTAATCAGCATAATCACCGAGGAATACGAACACCGTCAGCTTACTGAACAGCGTCGTCCTGGGAAGAAGCCAGCGAATAGTGCACTGGCAGTAAGGGAATCTAGGGGAAAGGGGAAGTCAGTACCCTCCTCAGCAAAATCCAATCCAGACGCCATCTGTTATAACTGCGACCGGAAGGGTCACTACAAAACAGACTGTTGGCATCCAGGAGGTGGGAAGGAAGGTCAAGGACCTCATCAACAGCGCAGGAAGGGGGAGAAGGCGGGGAAGCAGGCGGCGAACTCGGCAACCGAATCTACAGATAGCCAAGATCAGTATGCGTTCGTCACGTCGGATTTGGCAAACATTGCCAAGAATTTGGGCGTACCTGCTGAGAAGAGGGGCGCCATAATGGACTCAGGCACCACCTCCCATTTCTGCCCGGATCGCTCGAAGTTCACGAACTTCGAGGAAATAACCCCCCAGGACATCCATACTGCAGACGGCTCTACCCTCAGCGCGATAGGCAGGGGCGATGTGCTGATAGACCTACCACTCGGTGAGAAACGGACGACGGTAACGCTAAAGAACGCCCTATACGCACCTACTATGGCGTTCACGCTCATATCCACCAACCGCATTACATCGGCGGGCCTCGCCGTTTTGTTCGAAGGTTGAATGTGCAAGATACTCTCGCAGGGACCAAAAAGGCGGGTTATCACCGAGATCCCGCAGGTGGAGGGCCTGTACAGCGTGAATGGAGCTCGTCAGAAGCACCATGCTAATGTAGCTAAGTCCAAACTCACCGTCAATGCATTGCACAAGGTGCTGGGGCATGTCTCCCAGCAAGCGGTGCTAGAGGCTGTAAAGAAGGGGTTAGTGACAGGACTGGAGCTGGATAACGATTCCAAGCCCGAGTTCTGCGATACCTGCGTTAAGGCAAAATCAGCGCGAAAATCATTCCCGGCCGAGACGGAGAATAGAGCCCTTACCTATGGTGAACTGGTACACACCAATCTCTGGGGACCTGCCCAAACAGCGAGCATCAACGGGTCCCTATACTATATCAGTTTCACGGACGATTTCAGTCGTCAAACGAAGCTTCAGTTCCTGAAGCTCAAAAGCGAAGCACTCACCGCCTTCAAGGCATATGAAGCATGGCTTGCACGCCAGTCACCGGGTGTTCATCTCACCAAGGTCCGTTCTGACCGAGGAGGGGAGTACTTGAGCGCCGAGTTCGATACCTATCTAAGTCAGCAGGGTATAGAGCGTCAATTAACCGTCCATGACTCACCTCAACAGAACGGGGTGGCTGAACGCCTTAATAGGACGTTGGTGGAGCATGCTCGGGCGATGCTTATTGCTAAGGACCTCCCCAAGTTCCTCTGGGCAGAGGCTGTTAACTATGCAACATGGCTGAAAAATCACTTACCGTCTAGGGCAATCCCTGGCACCACTCCGTACGAGCTCGTCCGCAAGACGAAGCCGAGCCTTGCACAGGCTCATGAATTCAGGTCCATCGTATATGTTCACCTGCTAGACGCAGGGAAGTTGGACCCCAGAGCCGAAGAAGCCGTGTTTGTAGGCGTTGACGTTGAGAGTAAGGGGTACCGGGTCTACTGGCCGTCGAAGCGCAGGGTGTCCGTCGAGAGGAACGTGACGTTCGCGCCAGGAGAGGTCGTTGTGGCGCCGGATGTACTGGATGAGGGGGAGTCAAACGGTCAAACCGCTAATGAGAATGCTACCGCACATACCGTCCAGACTATCCAGCCCCAAACCACCCCTCCTACCCCAACTCCAGACCAGGATGAACCGCGTGTTACACGCACGCGTCACGCACCTGGCTATTATGCCAAGCTTCAGAAAGGTGAAGCGGCTTCGATCGCTATAGAGTCCTTGTTAGAAGCGTCAGAACTTGATCTACTGGATGAAGTCGCTCACATTGAACGCGCCCTGGCTGCCGCTGAACCAGAACCTACCCTCGCTCAAGCCCTGAACGGGCCGGACGCTGTGGAATGGCAGGAAGCGATTAACTATGAGATAGGTCAGTTGGAGAAACTGGAAACTTGGGAAATAGTGAACGCACCGCGTGGTGCCAATGTCATCCCTTGCCACTTCATTCTGGCAACCAAACGCGGACCGGACGGCGAGAAACTCAAGTTGCGAGCCCGCCTGGTAGCCAACGGCCAGAGGCAACAGTTCGGCGTCGACTATTTCGACACGTTCGCACCGACAGCGAATATGGCCACCATACGTACCGTCCTAACAATGGCTGCTCAGCGCGACTGGGAAATCCATCAAGTGGACATAAAGAGCGCGTACCTCTATGCTAGTATCCAGGAGGAGATATACATGAGGGCGCCACCAGGGTACTTAAGGGATGGTCAGGAGGGAAAGGTGTTAAAACTGAAGCGGAGCTTACCTGGCCTAAAACAGGCTGGATTCGAGTGGGCTGAAGAACTAGCCGGAGTGTTCAAGAGGTTAGAGTTCACGCGATCGAAAGTAGACCAATCGGTCTACTTCAAGCGGAACCCCACAGAGCACATGGTCATCACCGTCTCGGTAGATGATATGGCAGTCACGGCAAACCATATATCCCATATCCGACGCTTTAAGACCCAACTCCTCGAGTTTTTCGAAATAACGGACCTAGGCGAACTAAACTGGTTGTTAGGCCTTAAGGTAACGAGAGATCGAGTTGGACGTACCTTAACACTTTCCCAAAGGGCGTATGTCGACACCATCGTCGACCGTTTTTCCCTTGGTGATGCCAAGAGCGCACAAACCCCCATGGAACCTGGCACCATGCTGTCAGTAGATCAGTCCCCAGCTACGTTCTCAGAGCAAGATGCGATGAGAAACGTACCCTACCAACGCGCCATCGGCTCACTCATGTACGCAGCCACAAGCACCAGGCCGGATATTGCATTCACTGTCGCCACCTTGTCCCAGTTCATGCGAAACCCGGGCAAGGCACACTGGGAAGCCACTAAACGGGCACTCAGATACCTAAAGGGAACAGCCGACCTGGAGCTTACCATGAGCACAACGGACGAAGGCCTCCAGGCTTTCGTCGACGCTGATTGGGCATCTCAGCCCCATAGACACTCCATGTCGGGGTATATCGTCCTCCTGAACGGCAGACCGGTAACCTGGAGCGCACGAAAACAGCCGTTAATCGCGCTTTCAACAGCAGAAGCTGAGTATATAGCGTTAACGAGTGTGGCGCGAGAGGTACTTTACCTCCAACTGCTCCTAGGAGAGCTATATGAAGCTCCCAGCCTCCCTACCCCTATCTTCTGCGACAACCAGGCTGCTATAGCGCTAGCAAGCACTGGTAAGTTTCAATCCCGCACAAAGCATATCGACCTACGTTATCACTTTGTCCGCGCCCATGTCAAGAACGGAGTCTTCAAACTCCTATACTGTCCGACCGACGACAACGTGGCCGATGCCTTCACCAAGGCGTTAGCGAGACCTCGCCTGCAGAAACTCAGGACTCACATGAGCCTGGCTTGTGCTCGAGGGGGAGTGTTAGACTCCGAAGAATCCGAGAGATAGGCACGAGGGGGAGAGAGTGGTCCGAGCGCAAAGCCAGCGCTGACCAATAGCGGACGTCTGCATGACGTCCACTTGCGCCCTGAAATATATGTCAAAAGAAGTCAGTTATTTTCGTTCCTTACTCACCTAGTATAAAGAAAGACACCCAAAAAGAACGCACATCTCAGTTCTTCTACAAAGACTGAGATGTAAGTAGTTTATCCCTGTATGTTAGCGCAAGCTAACCAAAAGCGTAGCGTACCTTTGTTATAGGTATAACGCATCAATATGAGTTCTTCTACAAAGACTGAGATCATACCTTTGTTATAGCGCTCCCGTTTTCTTCACTATTCGTCTCGTAACACAATAGAAAGACCCAATAAATCAGGATCTTCATGGAACTTAAATGTAATATTAGCTTGGTTATGAATGATACCAAATAAAACACCTAGCAATGAGGAAAATTCAATCAAGTACTGTTTATTCTCACTGGGGATGAGACGACGAAATGCCTGGTCCAACGTACCAAAGACCAGATACCAAACCGTTGTGATCGGATGCTTCCACTTCAAATTCCCCCAGAAACTCAACAGGACCATAAACCCTAGTGCCCATGTCAACGTAAAGCTCAATCCATGGCGGTATGTTTTAGAAAATCTATGGTATACGTGATATTAGTTGGGATTCCTGAAGTTGCTGCTGCAAATTTACCTGCTGGTGACCATGTCTTCATGGTCTCATTGTCATAATAATGATACCGTCGGGCTACCCACAATCCACAGAATGCCCAGAATAATATAGAAAGGACACGTGCACCCTTTAGGCAAATGATACGGGTAATTGGAATTCGTACTAGGACAACAGCTAGGAGCCAAGTTGCTGCCATACTGACGGGAATGACCACTTCAGTCCGAGTCCGGGAAGAAAAGCTGTCATCAGTATTGATGAAATTGATATTATAGAGTCAGAGGATGACAATTGTTAGAACCGAGAATTCTGCCTTTGAAATTGTGATGGGTGTCATATTGAAGATTCGGATAGGGGTAAAATTTAGCAAACGAATTTTGTCATATGTGGATGACACAATGTTGTTCACTCAGACTTGTCACAAGCATAGGAAAACATCAAAAACACGGAGAATACATATGCGTTGCAGGAATCCAAAAAAACAGAAAGGCAGAGGGCATGCAATTCTAATTAACCACAGATACCGTTTTTTATGACCAATCCGCAGCGACTGCACTTGATCCTCCGGTCAAGAAAGCAAAGGCCAATGCCTAATGGGAACCAAATTATTGCAGCCAAAATGCCTAAAGAAAGGCACGAGTCAACTGCTTGCCCATTAGCGTGCGATTACTCATACCTAGAATTCCGTACTTGGCTTCATTGACATGGCACCCTTCCTGCAAACATATCATTTCTGGGTGGTTTGGGGGAAGTAGCGAGGCGATGCGCTCGCCAGTCAAGGGATTCTGATAATGGTAAACTGTGGGTTCCTGCATTAGAGAGGTAGCACGAGTGTGAACAGTTGTCACGGTACCAGAAGGTACTGAAGGCACCTGCACTTGTTGATTCGAAGTTCCATCAGTCATCAAAGGTGGTTGTCGCTGTTCATCTATAATCATAGTAAACCAGTGATCATCCAGGATAATACAATTGTAAAGACAGACTTGAACTAGCCTGAGCTACGACGTGGTTGTAAGAAGAATCATGGACTGTGAGTTGCTGCATCGGAGGCGTAGTACGAGTGTGAACAGCCGTCACGGTATCAGGAGGTACCGAAGGCAACTGCACTTGTTGATTCGCAGTCTCGTCAGTCGTCAAAGGTGGCTGTTGCTGTTCATCTGAAATCTGTGGTAAATCACCGGTCATACAGGATAATACAATTATGAAGACAAACCTGAAAGGGCCTGAGCTAGAACGTAGTCGTAGGAAGGTGGGATTTCTGCACTACTATGCTCGATCGTCTGAGGGTTCATTAACATCAAAGCCGCATCGGGTTTACTATACATGTGTTTGACAGGGACATACCATTTTTGACTGAGTATCAATGACCATCGACAAATTTTGCTACGTGGCTGTTGTATGAGTTCGAAAGCTGCGCATAAGTGCGTCGTTACAGTTGGGTTGTACTAATAGCATCAGCAAAAAACCCATCGATGCTAAAATATCGTTGTCGTTTGCAAGTCGTAAGGGACGCTAACGCTAAACATGTCCTAAACGGGACTCGTGCCTGACCCTTACGGCGCGCAGCGCCAACAAGTACTTGCAGTCCATCTTCCTAAAGTATACAATCCCGCTAGCAACCAATATAAGGTATACAATTACTGCATTTTCTACAAGGTACTGACAGTCTTGTACATGCAAGTAGCGATACAAGTCTGTGCATGCGACTACTTTCAATGCATACTTCCCACAAGCCGTTGGTATCGAAACTAGTAGTACACCCGGTCCGACGGACCTTACGGAGTAGCACCCATGAGCTCTCTGGCAGACTGGCACAAGTTATGTTCTTCAACGGCCTTTGACCTTGATGACCAACCAAGCTGCGTGCGTTGTTGCTGAGTACTACCTGTTCAAGGAAAAGGGACTTTGAAATCTGTGGCCATTAAGGCAGCAAGTTGGCTCATCGTTTTCTTCATGGGTATGCAGTACTAACTAGTGCTACTCTTCTATTCATTTATAGCACATATAGTCACAATGGTGTCGGGGTAACTGTTAAGTGCCAGTGCGTGCTTTCCATTATTTGTGTTCTACCTGCTGTTGATGCATCTGCTACACCCAGAAGTAGGTTCAGTGACTGGAGATCAGACATCCTGATAAATTCTTACTGCTGGCAGGCGCTTCCTTGGACGTAATTTCCGAGTTTCACCTGGTGAACATCGTAAGCAACAGGCTTTGAAAAAAAGATCCACCAGACTTACTTCACACTGGTTAGTCGTCACCACTAGGCACCACCTCGCAGAGGTGTTCAAGGTTGAGCTATCGAAAATGTCCCAAAATGGAACATAGATGTACTATGTTTTGTTGTGTCCGGTCCCGTCGTGTACTATGCGTTTGATGAATATCATTATTCTGGTTTGGCTAGGTGTTAGGGGAATGAGTGGGTAGCAGCGCTGCCTCTTTTCGCTCCATCCTAGCCATTTCAAACGACGGGGATCACTAGTAGCATCACTAAATTTTCCCCTTTGTCAGCGCAAGTTCCCCTACAGCAACTTGCACCACGGGTAAAAGATAGCTGAACCATTTTCGCAGGTAAGAAGTGTGCAACATGAGAGCTCAGTAGAAGATACTCTGGGATTGTCCGTTAGTTTGTCGCAGACTGCTGAGTCAAACGAAGTACAATGATATGGCGCAAAATCGTGTCCTACGGGGAGTACATTCGATAATCTCGCTAAAAAGTCACTAGCTCACCACGAGGGAATGCGATATATCACAAATCAAGAACATGATCCAACAGCTGATGTCATAGCATTCATTGCCACGGGGTCCAGTCTCCACGCGATCTATGATGCGATCGAGACAGCAAGGATCAATCGGCGACCGCATCCAGAACCCAGTAATTGTGGGGAGAGATAGTGATAGGGGAATAACAACAGGTTTTCCAGCCCTGTCAATTACAGATGGGCCTCACCGAAGCAGGAGTTGCTGTCCCTTAGGACGGGGTCGGTTGAGTCTTACTGTTTTCACTGGCCTAATAACGTTGCCGTCAACACGTTTCCTGTGATGTCGCTTGTGGATGAAGGAGGACGTATCATCAAGAGAAGACACGGAGACAAAGAACTCATCCGTTGTTTATGACCAATCCGCAGCGCTTGCACTTGATCCTCCGGTCAAGAAAGCAAAGGCAAATACCTAATGGAAACCAAATTATTGCAGCCAAAATACCTAAAGAAAGGCACGAGTCAACTGCTTGCCCGTTAGGATGTGTTTATCCCTACCTAGAATTCCGAACTTGGTTTCATTAACATGGCACCCTTCCTGTAAACATATCATTTTTGGATGGTTTGGGGGAAGTAGCGAGGCGATTCGCTCGCCAGTCAAGGGATTCTGATAATGGTAAACTGTGGGTTCCTGCATCAGAGGCGTAGTACGAGTGTGAACTGTCGTTGCGGTGTCAGGAGGTACTGGAGGCAACTGCCGTTCATCTGAATTCATGGTAAACCAGGGACCATCCATGACAATACAATTGTGAAAACAGACTTGAACTAGCCTGAGCGGCGTGGTCGTAGGAAGAATGATGGACTGTGAGTTGCTGCATCGGAGGTGTAGTACAAGTGTGAACAGCCATCACGGTATCATGAGGTACTGAAGGTAACTGCACTTGTTGATTCGCAGTCTCGTCAGTCATGAAGGGTGGCTGTTGCTGTTCATCTGAAATCCTGGTAAACCACTGATCATCCAGAATAATACAATTGTGAACACAAACTTGAAAAAGCCTGAGCTAGAACGTAGTCGTAGGAAGGTGGGATTTCTGCACTGCTATGCTCGATCGTCTGAGGGTTCATTAACACCAGAGCCATCAGGTTTACATATGTTCGACAGGAACTCACCATGTTTGACTGAGAATCGACAAATTTTGCTACGTGGTTGTTGTATGATTTCGAAAGCTGAGCACCGCGGTGCATAAGTGCGGCATTACAGTTGCGTTTTACTAGGCACCAGCAAAAGACCCATAAGGGATGCTCAATTTCTAAAATGTCCGTTGTCGTTTTGCAAGTCGTAAGGGAATCAAGCACGCGCTAAGCCTGTCCTAAACGGGACTCGCACCTTCCCTTACGGCGCGCAGCGCTGACACTTGCACAATCTTGCAGTTCTACACCTCAGCGGTGCTCGATAGCTTCGTCATTTCTGGCCCTCAGCAGTCGGCCTCTTTGGAAACCCGCCGTGAAACAGCTGGAAACACTAAAACAGATGGAGGGAATAATAACGAGACAAAGATCGTGATACAAAGTAGTGGTGAGTAGTAGCTAAGAGACCCCAGTCCGTGATAAATAATGGACGACGCGATGATGTAAATGACCGACGAAGGGTGAAATAAAACCGAACTCTAACAACAAATATACATGAATTTGCTAATATTTGCGGCTGACCCCAGTGTCCCCACGGCGGTATTCTTCCACTTGTCTTGCACTCCTATCACTCTGTATTTCCATTCCTGACGTCACCTTCAACGATATTCTCTGTGGTGGATAATTACAAGCAAGAGGGACGGGAGCACCAGGACAAGTATCTACGTCTTCGTGAGTTCAACGTGAAGTAACGAAAAATATGTGCTTAAATACATCTCAGTATCTTAACAGAACTGAGATGCCAAACTAATTCTACTCAAAATTTTACAGTCGCGAGCGTAGAGATCGGAAATTTTCAGTATCGTAGCAGTAGACAGATGCACTATCGAGAACTCTTAGCCGACATCTGACGCGTCGCTCGCCCATTTTCCGCTCGCTTCATTAGTCCCGGCCTTCGGATGAGTCGGACGTCTTCGATTTCAACACCGTAGCATCAGCAACAACAAACCCTCTGACGATTCACGAATACCACCGCCTACCCACCAATGACATACGTACCTCAGCTACCACTCCTCCCAACGAGCGCATACGTCTTCTGAGTTCTCCGCAGACCTCATCCCAGTGCTGTCATATCACCCTCATCCTATCCGTCCCCTGGTCTTTGCCGTGTTGACCATAAGCAGAAAACGATCTGTTATAGGCTCCTATCGTCTACTTGTCTAGAAAAGTTGGAATTAGCATCTAATATATATCCGTCCGTCAAATAATAATTTCTATCATACAAAACCGTACATCAAGTTAGGAGTAATGCGGATATAGAAATGAAAATGTCGAATAACAAGAATACATGTGCGCTGCGAGAGTCCAAGGAACAGAAAGGCTGATGGCATGCAAGCTAATTAACCACAAACACCGTTGTCTATGACCATCCCACAGCGCTTGCACTTGACCTTCCGGTCAAGAAGGCAAAGGCCAATGCCCAATGGGAACCAAACTATTGCAGCCAAGATGCCTAAAGAAAGGCATAAGTCAACTGCTTGCCCGTTAGCGTTTGATTACCCATACCTAGAATGCCAAACTTGGTTTCATTAACATGTTGTCCTTCCTGCAAGCATATCATTTCTGGGTGGTTTGGGGGAAGTAGCGAGGCGATTCGCTCGCCAGTCAAGGGATTCTGATAATGGTAAACTGTGGGTTCCTGCACCAGGGGCGTAGTACGAGTGTGAACAGCCGTCACGGTGCTGGGAGGTAATGAAGGTAGCTGCACTTGCTGGTTTGCAGTCTTGTCGGTCATGAAAGGTTGTTGTTGCTGTTCATCTGAAATCATGGTAAACCACTGATCATCCAGGATAATGAGAATGTGAAGACAGACTTGAGCTAGACTGAGCTGCGACGTAGTCGTATGAAGGTGGGTTATCTGCACCACTATGCTTGATGACCTGATGATTCATTAACGCCAGAGTTACATATGCATATGTTCGATAGGGACTCACCATGTTTGACTGAGGATCGATAATCATTGATAAGTTCTGCTACGTGGCTTTTTGTACGAATTCGAAAGCTGCGCACTGCGGCACATAAGCGCGGCGCTGCAGAAGCACTGAGTCATCTAGCGGCCGATCAGAACTTGTTTTCCATTGTTTGTTTTGATCATCGCATCTATTATTAGAATGTGCTGTTCCTTGAGCACGTCGAGATTCTAGGCTCAGAGACATAGAGGGGATTTTAAAGCCGGGTCATTTATATATTCTTGGAAAGTAATTGACCTCGAGGAATATTAAACCGAGCCATCTCAACTGTATAGTTTTATCAAAATTGTTCTCACGGGTCAGCAGGAGAACCTCTGCCAAAACCTCGGATCTTCAGTCACCGTGGGAACCGACGAATTTTTATCTACAACGTTGTATTCTTTGTACTTCACAGCTTCACCCGTTGAACTGCTTCGATTGAAGATGGAAAGTGCAGGACCATCGACCCACCATATCGCCCCCGATGTTACATCGGACTCAATGACTTCCAGAGACTAGTTCGCATATTTGCGCATATCTTCTCAAGGAAATTCTAATATCTAATTTTTGCTTCCTTTCTTCCAGTTATGCGGATTCATACGCGCATTTTGGTTTGTTGATCCATCTAGTCGAGTTATTATTATCTGACATGTCCTGACAGGTATTCATGAGGAAATGCTCAAGGATACTGTTCGAACAGGATCCTATCGTTCTGCGATCATAAACAACGGTCACCTCTTCAAGGGTAAAACAGTCCTAGATGTTGGTTGCGGAACTGGTATCTTGAGTATGTTTGCTGCAAAAGCGGGTGCTTCGCATGTAGTTGGTGTAAGTGCCACATTCCTATCTTGCTCGTATCATTTCCTGCATGCCTTTGAAGATCGACATGTCGAATATTATCGATCAAGCTCAAAAGATTATAGAAGCAAACGGCTTCAAAGACAGTATGTCTGACTGTATACTGCCGATACCGTCTTTAGTAACAATGCATTAGCAATTACCCTCGTTAAGGGAAAACTTGAAGAAGCTGAGCTTCCTATCGATCAATTCGACATCATCATTTCAGAGTGGATGGGCTATTTCCTTCTCTACGAATCTATGTTAGATACCGTCTTGCTTGCAAGAGACAAATACCTCAAGCCGGAAGGACTGATATTCCCCGACACCGCAAAATTACTTTTTGCTGCCATTGAAGACCAGGACTACAAAGAGGAGAAGATCAACTGTGCGTATATCTGTGTTATATGCGCGCTTGGCTGAGAACAGTATTTATAGTCTGGGACAATGTGTATGGCTTCGACTACTCATGTATCAAAGACATCGCGCTCCGCGAACCTTTGGTAGATACCGTTGAACTCAAATCAGTCGTAACCGATCCCTACGTTATCAAAGTTTGCTGCCACCAAGTCATTGATGATATTTGTCTAACTTCATGCAGGAGATCGACCTCTTGACGGCAACAAAGGAGGACCTGACTTTCACAGCACCTTTTAACCTCGTTGCTACACGCGATGACTGTGAGTGTAATCGTGCTAAGTATAATTACAGCATTCATGCGCGCTACTTTAGATGTTCATGCATTCCTTGCTTGGTTCGACATCGTCTTCGATTGCACACACAAGAAAGTCAAGTTTTCGACTGGCCCTCATGCACAATACACGCATTGGAAGTATGTTTGCTACCTAACTTTCTGTTGTTTTTTTTTGGCATTTATTTCTTTTAAATAGGCAAACGGTGTTCTATACCCCCTCGACAATCACTATCAAAAGAGGGCAGAAAATCACTGGCAGTATCTCTTGCGCGCCGAACAAGCGAAACAACCGTGATCTTGACATTGGCATTTCGTATGCAGTTGGTGACGAGGAGGAGACAACAGTAGAATACAAAATGTGCGTGATTTTGCATTCTTGCCGCATTCCTTTTCTCCCCCAGTCGGATTCGTGGTGATAATGACCGTACGCTGACCAATGATAGGTCTTGATCGACAAAAATTCACCAACAATGACTTTTCACGCTTCACCGCGCTGTCATATACATTCCCCATATACCATCATTTACCTGCAACCCGACATCTGGATTGGACAACAACAGGTATTAGCTTGGATATACTGACATTGCAGCCCATCTGGCTTAGTTTTTGTGTTATACATCTGCTTCAAACTTGCTGTTGTTTGTTGCATCATTAGAGTACATCATCTCATTTATCAGTTGGTTGACCATGTGCAAGTTACGCCAGTCACCAGAACAATCGCCTCGCTCGACTTCACAGATTCCGCGACTGCGTCAATAAGTATCAATTCGTTCCCCGACAAACGCGCACGTTGTGATGGACTCAAATGTGTGACTAGTTCAATTTTGACGTTTTCTTCGTCCACGTTGGCCACAAGTTCACGCGCATGCCAGAATTTACCCTCTAATTCTTAATGTCTTGGGTGACAGGGTTGGGATCGGGTAGATCATAAATTTTTGATATACATACAGCTGATGTTCACGAGTCTGCAGCCCACCTACGTTCCTCAACAGCTTTGTTGCAAAGTATCGCGAATCCAACCCTCGAGCTCTCTGTTGAACGTTTCCGGTTCCTCTAATTGAACCCAGTGTCCTCCTTGAAACTCTACCATCTTGAGACCTCCAGTTGCGTACTTCTTCATAAGTGGCACGGCGTAATCATACACGCACACGTGGTCTTTCCTTGCCACCGCAAAGAACGCGGGTTTCTTGATATACTGATTTTCTTCTGGTATCTCTGCCATCAAGATCAGACAATGTAATATTGAGCAACAGGCTGGATATCATATCGCACCTTCCATGATGCGGGAATTAACACCACCGAGCATGCACCGGTACCAGTTCAGGGCACTCGTTAACCCACCTTTCGTCAGTGACTCCAACAAGCGTGAGTGGTGCTACATTTTGCGAACACAGTCAATTCTGCCAAGCGTGACAGAGGGATAAGAAACACCTCTTCTGTGAGATAACTGGCTCTCTTTGTCGTCTTTCCGTTTTCTATGAAGGTTTGTATCTCCCCGGGTTGATTCATCAGAGTTAGCCAACTATCCGGGTCGTCCGGATAAAGCACGGAAATCAACGATTCCAGCTTTGCGCCGTATCAATAACAAGTGATCGAAACGTCGGTCAAAAAACTCACGTTCTTCTCGATGATTTGAGGAGCGCTGTCTTGGTCAAAAAACGTCCAGTACCCCAGTAGCGGCCTGCCGAATTGCTTGATATTCGCCTCCAAAATAACATCGATGGGAGGGAAGGGGGCGTATGGTTGGTGTGCGACGACAACCCACGCGAAACCCAAGAAACGGTCAGAGTGTTTCATTGACAAGAGGGAGATCATGCGTGCGCCCCTGATGACGATTCTGAATCTAGCTAGTGTGCATCTAGTTATATCTTACCAGTCATGTCCAACAGCTACGACTTTTTGGACTTTCTCAGCATCAAGAATGTCAAGCAAGTCTTGCCCGATTGCGGTGTGCAGAAAGAGGGACTTGTCGGTGGGTTTGGACGTGCCGCCGTATCCGAGCATATCGGGCGCTACCACTCCGAATCCCCTCTCAGAGAAGTAGTTGATCTGATGATACCAATCGTATGAGATCGAGGGGAAGCCATGAATAAAGAGTAGAGTGGGCTTGTCGTCCACAGCTGGTAAGGACAGATAATGGTAAGTCAGCCCTCTAGAGGTGACGATGTCTTTGTACTTTGAAACAAGGCTCTCGTTCATGGTGGTATGAACACAAGTTGTAGATGGGTTGTGTTTCGTTGATTGTTTTAAAAAGTGACTAAGTCATTTAAGGGATTTTGTGAAATCAGCTGTGCAGCAGGCTGCGCTTGGGGCGCTCATCGGATCATCGATCATGACTCATTATGTAGTGGAGCAGCTGAGTGGTAATCAGCCTGACTTGTGCGAAAGCGGATGATGCATAAACTCTGTGATGGACGTTGCCTCATCCGAGTCGGATTGATGAAATGAACTCGTCTCTGCCACGTGGAGTAGGCAGAGTCATCAGTTGACGTGCTTTGCGCTTGTCAGTAGCTATCATTGAGATGTACTCTCTCTTCCTCACTCTGTTCGTCAGTGAAACTCTCTTGTTGTGGTAGGGAGTATATGGGGCGGGAATGCATTGTGCAGATCTGCACAAATTTACGGTAGTGGTTTCTGTTATGTATAAGTACTGTATGATAACGCACCAAATATGGGACTTTCTATGCTATTAACGAATTGAAGCTGAGCGCTCAGGTGCGGGCCGGCTTTATCAAATATGAGAATGTGCTATCGAGATGGCGTTGCGTCGGACTGCGTTTGAGAAATTGTGTCATTCGGGTTAGTAATGTCAATGAGGACGGTCGAAGGGGAAGGAATGGTGTACATAAAAAGGTTCTCATTGCGAATGACGCGGAGCAGATGACACCGAATACCCGATTATGAGTCGCGTACCTGCCGATACCGACAAGAGCGAAAAAGTTACGCGCAATGCACCTCAGGTTGAGGGGTAGATCTTTGGATGATACTCGCCCCTCCATTGCAGATTTAGACTTGTGTAGCAAACTGAAAGAGAATCTTCCCGAACAAGATACTTTCGTAAAGATACTAAGCAACGATTACAACAAAGCCTTGAATGAAATTATCATAGAAGACATTGAAGAAGCTAAATTTCATGCGTTGAAGTGTGCGGAATGGCAAGTGTGGAGCCTCAACGTACGGTTGCAAGTTTGCGAGTCGGAATCATGTGAAGTTATGGGCGAGTGACGCACGCAAAGACGAGGAAAACCCTTTGGACACTTGCCATCGACTTATTCATTTCTCGTGGGAAAGGAAGGGCTTGCCAGCTGACCGCTGGATTACAAAAGTTTGTGAAGGGCATGAGAAAGGATGTGCGCTCACAGGCGGACATATTGACAGTCGAACACAGGTTCTAATAAGGTTGCCAGCTGAAAGATTGGCCAAGTCGAGAGGTGGTAGTGATTTCTGTAGAAAACGTGGAGACTTCATGTATTATCTAGCCGACGACGAATCCTTGGTGAGACAACAGCTGATGATCCGGTGCAGAATGTCTGTGGTAGGCTGTGGTTGTCAGCTCGAGTACGGCAAAGAATAAGCTTATACGTCAACGGAAACAAAAAAAGACTCCGAACTCCGACCACTTACAAGGTTACCTAATTGGGAACTGCTTATTGTGCTTCGTCCACCTTCGTCCGAATCCCCTTGAAGAACAATGAGAATGTGGAGGATTCGCCGTGCTAGGACAATGATATTTTGGTTCTCAAAAGGATAAAGAATGGCTTACTCCAGCCCTTCTCTCAGGGCTCTCTTTCTTGCTAATTATTCTATCTTTCTCTCTTCACTGCTGACGACAGCCACTAGTTGGCGAGTAGATTTTTATTTGACGTCGCAGGTCGACCATCATCATCCCAGATGTCCTTCTCTTTTCGCACTCAAAGAGGAATATCACCTCCACCAGTTTATGCCCCTCATTCTACAATACAGACTTCGAGTACGACTCTCAGACCTTACCTTCAACTTCCACATCTCCTTTCCTTAGCCTGGCTAGCATATCCAATTCTTTCGCTCATCTTCGTGATCTTCAGGCTTCAGCTATCATCCCAATCTGCTCAAGCTGCAGTAGCTAATGCAAAGGGTGACCTCTTGACCGCATGTCAAGCAGCAGAGCAAGCTGCTACAGCTGCGGCCAGTGCTCCTCGGTATATGGCAATTGCCTCGAATCAGTTAATCACGGATACTATCAATGGCACTATGAACGACGCGCGCGCAGCTCTGATTCTCTCATTGACTGTCATGGAAGCGATCATCAACTTCCTTATTGACATCTATCGCTCTACGTTTTTGTGTTTCCTCGAACTGATTGTTGGAGGTGGCCTTGCGCTTCTCATTGCTGCTGTTCAAGAGGTGCGGAAATCCTGCCTTCCGATGAATTTTAGTTGACAGTAGCTCAGATCACTGCTTTCTTGCAAAGCACCCTAAACACCATTGTGTCAGGTTTGCAGAACGATGCCACGTCGCTCAACTCTGCCATTACAACTATAGTCAACGAGCTCAACAAGGTCAATCCTTTCGGGAACATCAATGCGCCACAATTCAACGTCTCGAGCCTGGCCTCCCTGTCCAGTATTACTATCCCAACAGATTTTGAGAATGCGTTGATTCAGCTCAACAATTCACTGCCGACTGTGTCGTCGATCAAGAATTCTATCGAATCTCTGTAAGTCTTACACCGAAATGAGAATCTGCGTCTACTAACTCGCATTAGCGTCGATACGCCTTTTGAAGCCGTGAAGTCTGATATCAACAGCACGTTCCAGGGCCTTGTCTTCGATGTATCAACGCTTCCTGTTCCTGCTCAGAACTCGGTTTCATTTTGCGACAGTTTGGACACTTCCTCAGTTGACGATCTTGGAAATGACCTTCTCACGATTACGAAGATTTGCACCATTATATTAATTCTTCTTCTCTTGGCCCTGCTAGCAGGGCACTGTGCCCTCGAGTGGTACAAGTGGCACTGCTTGCAGACTCACCTTCGCCGCACTCGTGAGGCATGGGTTTCTGACCCCACCACGGTGTACACCGGCTCCGCTAGCGCCCCTTCCGTCACGCTCACCAACCACAATCTCCTCATGCTCCAGGCGGATGCGCAACACCCATTGCTTACTCGCATAGCCCACACCCTCTCAGGTAAACTGCGCCTATCCCCTTCACAGCACATTCACCTGCGATGGTTTCTGCACTATATTTTCCATGCGCCTGCGCTTGCCTGCTTCTTGATCGGTTTCTTTGGTCTGCTATCCGTTCAGGTGCAGCTTCTTGCCGTCGGCCCTTTGGAAGCAAAGTACACTGCACAAGCAGCTGCGAGTGTACAGGATCTTTCCAGCACGATCTTCGCACAGGTGAACAGTTCAATGTACAACCAGTCCTCATCATACGCTGGCACTATCAATGCACGTGTCGAGACCGTTCAGTCCTCCGTCAACGATGGTCTGTTCGGCTGGGTCAATGGCACCACCACAACACTGAATACGACTCTGAACAACTTCTACACCGATGTTCAGAATATTGTGGCGAGCGTGTTCAATGGTACCGTCCTGGAGAACACTGCGCAGGACTTCGTCCGGTGCATCATTGGCTCGAAGGTCAATGCACTCGAGGAGGCACTCACGTTCCTGAACGAGAACTTGAATGTTGATCTTCCTACTGTCAACGAGACCGTCTTGGTCCTTTCATCGTCCGACGTTAATGACATTAGTCAGCCAATTGCAACCGCTGCGATTGGTGGCGGGCAAAGTGACTCGGGTGGCCTCGTTGGAAAACTTGTGGCGACGTACGTTGACTCTCTCAAGCAGGAACGAATCATGTTTGCCCTGTTCCTGATTCTCTGGGGTGTCGTCGTACTCATGGGTCTCGCTGTCGTTTTTTGGCATTCCTACGCCAGAAATTGGGTTGAAGCGTACAAGAAACGCAAATGGCGCAAGGAGCAACGCGACGATATTGATGATATTATAGCAGCCTTTCCCAACGCACCGCCCATCATTCATATCAGCAAGGATGCGGAGAAGGGCGAGAAGACGCCCGATATGTGTCTTCGCTCGTTTACGCCTCTTTCTGAGCCTCGTTCAGCATTCAGCCTTAATCCATTCAGCCGATCCGCCAATCATCCGCTGAAATCGCTTGAGCCTCGGTTTGAGAAAAGCTGGGATAGCTTTTTCCGCCATGGAGCTGAGCCGAAAGTTGAGCAGAAGCAGGAGCAGGAGCCGTCAATACTTTCTCGCACCATCAGCAGGCTGATGCATTTTAGGGGAAAGAGGGAGCAGGATGGTGACAGTGGGGACGCAGAGGGCTTACCAAAGGTGGAAGATGAACAACCCAAATCACACTGGTTCAAGCCCGTGACAAACCTATTTGCGAAGAAGGCTGCTCCCTCCGAGGAATTTGTCGTCAATAGGCCTATAAGCCGGCCTCCTAGACCTCAATTGACAATTTCGACCACGCATATTTCCTCGCTCAAGCTGGATGACCTACCACACATTGAGCGATCTCCGACTCGAGAAGAGCCCCCCTCTGCTTGGTCTGTCTCACCGACTCCACCGTCTCTGCCATGGATGAAGAACACAGTTGTTGCTACCAAGAACCCAGCGTTGCCTTCTGTATCCTTCTCCTCACCACCGCTTCATCCAGAGCAGCGCAGGAAAGCCAGCGTGCCTACCGACATTGAGCCATTCGACGAATATGGCTTCACACCTCCGCAGGCCATGGAACCAAGCCCGCTTGCCATGCCGCTTCATCATGCCTTCCAGGGGGCGCCCTCACAGCATGCAACTGTCCCATTGACGCTCTACCCGTCACAAGTGCAAGCTGCGCTCCTCGCTGCCAAGAATAAGCAGGCAATGGCCCCTCCCCAGCTAGGGCTTGCGCCGTCTTTGCTCCCACAATCGGTCACGCCCGTAACACGGCTTCTCACGACAGCTCACGCGCGGAAGTCCAGCAACACCATAAACCCGTTTGCAACTCCGTTTGACGACGACGCCTGCGCAGTATCTCCGACGCAGATGAAAAGGACAACGAATCCCTTTGCTGGCGTTGCATTGTAACTCTGACACAGCTTATCATACGGACTCGGTCGGAGATGACGCTTTGTTCTATATGTTTGTACGCTACGCATCACGGATACTGTTGATACCTATATCTGTGCATTAATGTTGTGCTTGTCCTCTCTTTTCATATATTCTTAACTGTAGCATTTCAACTACTAGTACTTCCCGGTGTCGAGGAGTACCCTTCATCTCACATATGTAGCTCTACTCTACTAACTCTGCATTGTTATACGCTGGAACTCGGACTACACTAAATAAAATGAAATTCGATGATAATACCAAAGGTTCGTGCCGAAAGGTGGAAGCTTTCTCACTGAGTTTGATGACAATAGTGACAATTACTGCGATCCGCCAAAAAGGTGTTTTGATCAAGCGCTTGCTGTAAATTTTGAATTCTATCCCACTGACGCACACAGATTAGAACACAACATGATATATGGTTGATATATGGCGGTAAAGTTATGCTATATGTTCCAGCACAATATGGTCAGTGTCAATAACTAGTTCAAAAAAGCGCCAGCACAATATTGGCACAATGGCACTTGCAATTGCAAGAAAACTCTAATATTGATGAGCGCTTAGTGCCGGTTCCCGCAGCCTGCAGAAGGAGAGCGTCAAGGAGAGCGGCTTCCACTATTATGTCCCTCCTAGAGTTAACACTCTAGGCACAGCCCAACCGTGACCTACCTAATCGCACCATACGAGACTCTAAGCACCAGACAAAGCTGGAAGACATGTATGTCTCGCAGCAAACATGGTACTTTGTAGATGAACTATCGAAAGAACCCACCATCGTTCCACAAAAGTTGTCACCGCTGGCAAATGTATCCAAAGGTCGTGGCTCGCGTCCGGATAAACTCACAAAGCAGCACGATGTCGGTGACCCAGAGCAACGGATGCAAGTTATTGTCCGTGCGCAAGGTCGGCTGTCCAGTGTCGAAGAAGGGCGGCAAGATAGTTAGCAGTGGGACCAGTAAATTTCAGATTACATCAGGCACTGCCTTGG
Source organism: Suillus cothurnatus (assembly GCA_016758765.1). Taxonomy (NCBI): domain Eukaryota; kingdom Fungi; phylum Basidiomycota; class Agaricomycetes; order Boletales; family Suillaceae; genus Suillus; species Suillus cothurnatus. The sequence continues at coordinate 154,366 of JABBWL010000029.1, forward strand.
ATTCACTTGTCCATGGCTATCGATTGTAGTCGCGGCAGGGCTTTCAGTTGTTCCTCTTTTATACAACACTGGTGCTTTATCAGGCTAAAATATACTAGATGTGAAAATCATGCTCGAGTATAGTCCCGTCATCAAATTACGGTCATAAGCGATCTCTGTGATAGTGCGAACAGGCTTTTGAACGTGCCGCTGCTCAAGAGCTCGAGAGGTAGGGGTGACAGATTTGAGCAATAGCGCCTGGCTGTGCATCAACAACTCAACAGTCCGGACTGAAGATAAGAAAGAATTCCAAGACGTCACGTCATGGACTAAATATCATGGAACCAGGAGGTGACATCAGTTGTGGCTACCTTGAATCGTTAAACCACACACCTTCACAAATTTCTGCCCTTCAGATAAGATGATAAGGGAAGACCGCAGACCCTTCAAACACCACTCCATTTCCAGCCAGGGAATAATATGATCGTTCCAAAAAGCCTGGAATATATGATCGAGCGTGTCATCCCATGGATTAGGAGCACGCGAAAGATGTACGACCCAGTTGTGACAGGCGTACTTGAGAGCATCGGAAGCTGATTGACTTCGTTCCTTTGCTTCTCTTGCGAACCTCTGAAAGGTACTCATAGCATGAAGTATCCCCCTGTCTGGCAGAAGAAAATTTTCTGGTAATGCAGAGGCGGAATGATGTCGGTGCTTTAATGCCAGGAACACCGGAAACATCAAGAGATCTGGTAAAGTCTTTAACTGCTGGATTACTTGGAAAGCTGGCAGTAAAGGAACATCGCCGATAACGATATACTCGTTAATGGCCTCTGATGTCCTCCAGAATTCTTCCATTGTCACCCAGACGGAGGCCGCAGGAGTAGACTGCCATGCTTGACCATAGGGAGTCTGCAGCCAGTCTCGCCCACACGGGGTCTGCAGCCAGTCTCGTCCTCCCTGGGTCTGCAGCCAGTCTCGTCCTCCCTTAATCTGCAGCCAGGCATGTCCTCCCTCGGTTTTCAACCAGTCTCGTCCTCCCTTGGCCTGCAGCCACCTTTGTCCTCCAATGGTCTGCGACCAGTGCAAGATTTGGTGTCGTTCTCTCGGAATCTGGAGCCAGTTTCGCCCTCCCTGGGTTTTCAGCCAGTTTCGCCCTCCTTGAGTCTGCAGCCAGTCTCGGCCGTCCTGGGTCTGCAGCCAGTCTTGTCCGACCTCGGCCCGCAGCCACCTTCGTCCCATCTCGGCCTGCAGCCAGTCTTGTCCTCCCTCGGTCTGCAGCCACTCTCTTCCTCCAGGGGTCTGCAGCCACTTTCCATTTCCAGGAGTCTGCAGCCAGTCTTGTCCTCCCTCGACCTGAAGCCAGTCTTGTCCTCCCTTGGCCTGCAGCCAGTCTCCTCCTCCAGGGGTCTGCAGCCAGTCTCTTCCTCCAGGGGTCCACAGCCAATTTCTTCCTCCAGGAATCCGCAGCCAATTTCGTCCTCCAGGGGTCTGCAGCCAATCTTTTCCTTCTCGGGTCTGCAGCCAGTCTTTTCCTCCCTGGGTCTGCAGCCAGTCTCGCCCTCCCTCGGCATGTAGCCAGTCTTGTCCTCCCTCGGTCTGCAACCACTCTCTTCCTCCAGGGGTCTGCAGCCAGTCTCTTCCTGCAGGGGTCCACAGCCACTTTCGTCCTCCAGGAATCCGCAGCCAATTTCGTCCTGCAGGGGTCTGCAGCCAGTCTCGTCCTTCCCGGGTCTGCAGCCAGTCTTGTCCTCCCTGTGTCTGCAGCCAGTCTTGTCCTCCCTGTGTCTGCAGCCAGTCTTGTCCTCCCTGGGTAGGCAGCCAGTCTCGTCCTCCCTGGGTCTGCAGCCAGTCTCGCCCTCCCTGGGTCTGCAGCCAGTCTCGTCCTCCCTTGGCCTGCAGCCAGTCCCGTCCTCCCTCCGTCTGCAGCCAGTCTCGTCCTGCCCGGATTTGCAGCCAGGCACGCCCGTCCATAGTCCCCAGCCAACATTGTAAATCTGAAGTACGATCTCCTTGAACCCATAGCATACAGATGACAGCCAACAGTGGCTCTGGTGGCGAAACAAGGAATGCTAATGAGTCTTTTAACCTACGGGTGTCCTCAGGTTGCATAGCTTTGTTCTGCTCCTTCAGTTCTGAAAGCGCATCTAAGAGGGCCGTGCTTTCTGGAATCTCTTTCATCATCAAACGAAGAGCGGAACCAGCGAGTAGGGAGTGAGGTGATGCGATATCGCGTACTTGAGGGAGGCCGCAGTTTGAGGGGTCGGAAACATAGTCGCGAATGGACGAGTGATAGATATTCACGGGGAGAGTGTTGTCTGTAGGGATATCTATGACAGACCGTAGCTGTATCAGCGTCGTCTGCACATCCCTTCCCAAACCAGGGCCAAGAAGTGTTGAGATTTGCGAGATGGGAAGAGGGTCTGCGAGGGCGGCGACAATGGACAAGTGCATGTAAGCCCGCTTGGGGTCAGCACAGGTGGAGAGGATACAATCGTATAACCTGTGCACCTCCGTTCCTGGTAGCAGCTTGCTCGTGAGCTCGAGCATCAGCTGCAATCGATCGCAAGGATCCTTGTCTTCATCGTCAATAATAAATTTCATCATCGTAGACGCCACGATGAAACGTCTGCCCGCTCGGCTCGCTAGCTTCGCAAGGTCAACCTCCGATGGCTGCGGGAAGCCGGGATGGCGACACCCCAGTTCTTCGAATGAATGCCGCAAAAAAGTACAAATATCGTTGTCAACGTCTGCGCCGTCCAACGAAATGATACCACCCTCTCCAGAAGTTCTCACGGGTATCTCGCGCACCAATGGGCGCACCTCGTCGTTCTGAAAGACTTTGCTGATATACGTTTCCAAGCGACTTGTGAGGAGAATGTAGGTCACGGGTAGATCAGGGTCACGAAGAGCCCGTGTAAGGGAAAGGATGAGATCTTTAACTTCGGGTTCCGATGTGCATTCATCAAGGGCATCGATGACAAACGACAAAGGCGAACACCCGCGCAATCTGATTTGAAGCAACCGGAGAGGTTTAAGAAAGAGAGCCTCCATCTGGTCGCAGAGAGACGTATCCGGATCTAGTAGAGCGGGATTGTTGCGGATAATTCTACACACATCCTTCCGGATGCTTGGAAAATTGGTGGCAAGCTGGTAGACAAGCGTCGCAAAGAAATATCCAGCCATGCAGCGTTTGGTGTGCTTGCGCGAGAAAAAGAAGGTTCCCGCTAGCCGCTTTTCGACATTCGTGTCTTCGGTTACTTTTAGATTTCTCATCTTTTCAGCTACTGTAAACGCAACGGCAGACTTTCCGACGCCAGCCGTGCCATGCAGCCAAATGATTTGATTCTTCTCTGGGTCGTCCAATAGTTCGTGGATGTATTTGAGGAGATCCACCCGGGTCCCTTGCAAACATTTCGGGTGGGGTTGACGTTCACGGGAGTCGTGTTGGGCACCCTTGACAGCGACCTCGGACAGCTTCGCCCAAATTCCTTCAAGAACTGTCAAAGAGGTCAGAGAGCTTGCGAGAGATAAGACGAAAATACTGACCTTGATCATCACTCATTGATGAAGATTGCGATATGGGAGATGCAATGAATCAACTGAAAGTACTAACTGGGTTCGAGGGTGTGGTTAGAGTTAATCTTGGCAATAGTTATCTGTAGGGACGACGTACAAGCTTGTAAGTTGTAACCAGACTTGGGTCGTGGAACAATCCAGCTGTCGATTGATGGAGAGCGCGAAGTGTGATGAAGAAGGGATGGACGGATGGGTGTTTCAATTTATTTTGCTATGGAAAGCTCGCTGGATGGTTGTGGAAAGCAGTTGAAGGACGAGTAAGCGCCTCAGTACTGTGCGACCACAGCACTTACGGCACAGCCAGACATGACCACATCAGTGATGCTCAGAGGTGAAATCTCGAGAGAGTTGTGCGCCATTGTGTGATCCCTTAGAATTCTGTAGATTATAATTGTGATCGATTGTATTAGTATTGGGAGACTGCGCTACGAAACAATTATATATCATTAGACGCCAGTAATAGAATTCGAAGGCCCCCGGAAGCTCCCTAGCAAAATGGCCCTGAAATCACCTTAGCAGTTCCCATGTACCTGATCGACGTGTTTCTGGTTGTTACGAGGGGCCTCACCTTGCGGTACAGTAAGTGCTGGCGCTGGCCGCTGTATGGAGCCCAATTGACTGTTCTCATTTGGACCTGACTCGGTTCCTTCGAATGACTTCAAATCCTGAGCGAACCTTCAATTGCAAGAGGCTCAGTCAGCAAGGTGATCATATTATTCATAATGAAAAGACCTTACAACAATTTGGAAACTTCCTCAGTTGACGATCTTGGGAATGACCTCTTCACCATCACGAAGATTTGCAGGGCGAGAAGATGCCCGATGTGTCTTCGTTCGTTTGTGCCTCTTTTTGAGCGGTGTTCAGCATTCAGCATTAACCCATTCAGCCAGTCTGCCAATCATCCGCTGAAATTGCTTGAGCCGAAAGTCAAGCGGATGCAGCAGCCATCAATACTTTTTCGCACCATCAGCGGGCCGATGCGTTTGACGACTCTGAGAAAGATAAAGCAGGGTGGGGACAGTGAGGACAGCAAGGACTTTCCAAAGCTGGAAGATGAACAACCCAAGTTTCACTGGTTCAAGCCCGTGACAAACCTCTTTGCGAAGAAGGCTGCTCCCAATGAGGAATTTGTCAATAGGCTGATAGCCTGACCTCCTAGACCTCAATTGATAATTTCAACCACGCATATTTCCTCGCTCAATCTGGATGACCTACCACACATTGAGCGATCTCCGACTCGAGAAGAGCCTCCCTCTGCTTGGTCTGTTTCACCGACTCCACCATCTCTGCCATGGACGAAGAACACAGTTTTTGCTACCAAGAACACAGCACTTCGTTCTATATCCTTCTCACCACCGCTTCATCCAGAGCAGCGCAGGAAAACTAGTGTACCTACCAATATTGAGCCGTTCGGCGAATATGGCTTCACTCGTCCTCAGGCCACGGAACCATGGTGAACTGCCGAGATTGAACTGATTGTGGTATTTGAAGAGGTTTGTGGAGGTCGGTCATGGTTGGGAGAAGCGTTAGAGGCGTGGAGTAGACAAATCAATCCATATGGTCTCGGACCGTCGCTCATCAGCATCATGGCTGGAGCTGCTGCTCCAACGGCGATCCGCAAAAAGCTGTTTCAAGCGCTTGCTGTAAATATTCGATAGAATTACATTATACTGATGTCCACAGATCAGACCACAATACAATATATGATGGCAATCTGGCATGAACAACAATCAAGTTATGCTATGTCCTGGGTGAGGTGTTCAGATACAATCGTATTAACTCTTGGATCGATGTCTCCAAGGATCTTGAGGGTCTCATGCTGTTCAGTCGACATCAGTTTGTACTATGGCAGTGAAAAATGGGCAGGTACGTACCCACAAACGCTTTGAAACCTGCCTTCCTTCCACGCTAAGAACATAATCGCTCTCTTCTGTAACTTCGCAGCTCGACAGGTAGTGACCATGCCGTTCCCTCTCTCCTGGCTCGATTGCCGCGTGGACGAGCGTCCGACTGCCCACCTCAGTCGCGCGTGCTAGTAATGCTTTGGAGACGCTCTTGGCAAACTTGAGGAAAGGATCTGAATCGACTTCTCGCGCAAGACGGGAGTGACAAAAACCGGGATTGACTGCCGAAACGGCAACCAAGGTTGGTGCGGGAAGTCGAGAAGACAGCTCACGGATGAACATCACTTGGAGAACTGTGCATAACGGTGTAGTGGGCATAATAATGCATCTGCTCCATTAACTTACGCTTGGATAGGCGGTAGCGATTCTTCATTACGCTGCTGCATGTTATTATTGCTTTAGAAAAAGGTGCTAATAAAACTTGCCTAGAGGTACAATATGCCTCATCGTTGATTGTTCCAATGATACTAGGCCATTTGTCTGCCCCTTTTGGACTGTCGGCTGCATAATGAGCCATGCTCGACACAATAACTAGTCTCGAGGCACGTTCAGGAGTCCCCGTCTTGATGAGGTGAGGCAGCATTAATATGCTCAACAGAGCGGTTGACAGATAATTAACTTGAAATCTATGAAAATTCTTGAGGCAACACAACGGCGATAATAGCAAAGCGCTCACGTAGTTTCGTACCCATCTGGAGTTTTCGCGTACTTGGTCGTCAATAAGCTGGCGTTGGCAATAAGAACATTGGCTGTGTATCCCTTGGCTTTAAAATTGTCCACAAAAGAACGCACTGAATCGAACGAGCTTAATTCAAGAGGCAAGGATTCGATGCCAGTCATCCCAGACCGAGTTTCCACATCTATACAAGTCATAAACGTCATAAAGCCCCCTGATAACCTTCAGACAGTTTATGCATACCTGCTTTTGATAGTTCGCACTTGGCTTCGTCTCTGCTGGTGATCAACAGGGTCTTTGGTTTCAGCTGGGCTAAATGCACAGCAGCTTCATTTCCAAGGCCGACATTAGCACCAACCATGATCAGCGTCTGATTGCTGACATCCGCGGTGGAGATCGGGAGCTCTGTCCATTGCTCACGGAGAAACGTGAAAAAGCTGAGCTTGCCCATTATGCTCCAGCTGGATAACTTCAGGCTATGGGCGAGTATTAGAGGCCTATTCAAGATTAAATAAGCATGATATACACTGCATAGGATAAGAATACATGCTGGACTAACTTGATAAGAGCACCACCCATATTAGTAATTAGTAGTGATAGTACTGCGTACCTATTTCCGTTACTAATTCGTAAGGAATAGCTACAAACCACCCTATCAGTATTCCCAGCACATCAGCAGTACTAGTGACTTGGCTGAGAGCGTGCCCAAAATAGAAGAATATCTTGGTATGCCTGATGCTGTCGTCACCGCCTCGGCAACTGTCATTCTGACGCTGAGTGCGAGGTGCGAATATTAGGTAGCTTATGTAACGTACGAAACGGGTATAGCGAGGTTCAAGTTTAAGTTAGACCAACAGTCAGTAGAGTTACTATAGCACTAAGCATGCGAAGTTCTTTCATGCCATCGTCCTCAAAGTCCGTGCTAAAAGGTGGGAGCTTTGTCACCAACTTTGATGACAATAGCGAAGACGACGACAACGACGATGGTGGAATAGGACACCCCTTGGCAGGAGGGGAGGTTTGCGGAGGTTTGGGAGCTTGGTCATGGCTGGGAGAGGTGTTAGACTCTCGCGTGGCGGTGGGCACTGGGAAAATCAATCCATATCATCTCGGACCGTCACTCATCGGCATCAAGGCCGGAGCTGCTGCTCCAACAGCGATCCACCAAAAAGCTGTTCCAGGCGCTTGCTGTAAACATTCGATATAATCATATTCTACTGATGTCCACAGATCAGAACACAATACGATATATGGTGGCAATCTGGCATGAACAACAATCAAGTTATGCTATGTCCTGGGTGAGGTGTTCAGATACAATCGTATTAACTCTTGGATCGATGTCTCCAAGGATCTTGAGGGTCTCATGCTGTCCAGTTGATATCAGCCCGTACCATGGCAGTCAAAAATGGGCAGGTACGTACCCACAAACGCTTGGAAAACTCCCTTCCTTCCACACTGAGAACATAATCGCTCTCCTCTGTAACTTCGCAGCTAGACAAGTAGTGACCATGCCGTTCCCTCTCACCTAGCTCGATTGCTGCGTGGACGAGCGTCCGACTGCCCATCTCAGTTGTACGTGCTAGTAACCCTTTGTAGACGCTCTTGGTAAATTTGAGGAAAGGATTTGGATCGACTTCCCGCCCAAGACGGGAGTGACAAAAACCAGGATTGACTGCCGAAACAGTGACCAAGGTTGGTGTGGGAAGTCGAGAAGACAGCTCACGGACGAACATCAGTTGGAGGACTGCGCATGACGGTGTAGTAAGTATAATAATGCATGTGCTCCATTAACTCACGCTTGGATAGGTTGTAGCGGTTCTTCATTACACTGCTGCATGTTATTATTGCTGCAGGAAAGACGCTAATGAAACTTGCCTAGAGGTACAATAAGCCTCATCATTGATTGTTCCAATGATACTGGACCATTCGTCTGCCCCTTTTGGGCTGTCAGCTATATGATAATGAGCCATGCTGGACACAATGACTAGTCTTGAGGTATGTTCAGGAGTCCCCGTCTTGATGAGGTGGGGCAGCATTAATATGCTCAACAGAGCGGTCGACAGGTAATTAACTTGAAATCTATGAAAACTCTTGGGGCAAAACAATGTCAATAATAGCAAAGCACTCACACAGTTTCGTAGCCATCTGGAGTTTTTGCGTACTTGATCGTCGATAGGCCACCGTTGGCGATAAGAGCATTGGCTGTGTATCCCTTCGCTTCAAAATTATCCACGAAAGAACGCACTGAACCAAATGAACTTAGCTCAAGAGGCCAGGATTTGATACCAGTCATCCCAGACCGGGTTTCTACATCTATACAAGTCATAAACATCATAAACCCCCCTGATAACCTTCAGGCGGTTTATGCATACCTGCTTTTGATAGTTCGCACTTGGCTTCATCTCTGCTGGTGATCAACAGGGTCTTCGGTTTCAGCTGGGCTAAATGCACAGCAGCTTCATTTCCAAGGCCAACATTAGCACCGACCACGATCAGCGTCTGGTCGCTGACATCCGCGGTGGAGATCGGTAGCTCTGTCCATTGTTCGCGAAGAAATGTGAAAAAGTTGAGTTTGCCCATTATGCCCCAGCTGGACAACTTCAGGCTCGAGTGTTAGAGGTCTATATAGGCACGGTATACACTGCATAGGATAAGTATACATGCCGGTCCAAGTAAGAGCACCTGGGTTGGCACTAACCATATTAGTATTTAGTAATAGTACTGCGTACCTAACTTGTAAGGATTAGTAGCTACAAACCACCCTACCAGCAATATTTCCAATCAGCAGTACTAGTGACTTGGGCAAGCTGAGAGCGCGCCCAAAATAGAAGAATATCTGACGCTGTCGTCACCGCCTCAGCAGTCAATATTCTGAGCAAGATAATACTTAGCGATGGCGGTAGTTGCCGAGGCGGTGACGACAGCGTCAGATATTCTTCTATTTTGGGCGCGAGATTTGCAAAATACCCCAGTTCTCGCTAGCTTGATGCCTTACGAATCCTTACGGCTCAGTGATGGAGCTTGCTGATTGGTGGAGATCGTGGTAGCAATGAGATAAGAGCTCCGATGCTGTACAGATTGATAGATTGTATCGGACAGAGCTCTGTGTCCATTGCTTGCGAAAAAGCCTGACAAATTTGAGCTTGCTCATGATGCCCCAGCTGGACAACTTCAGGCTGGGGGCGAGTGTTAGAGGCTTATTCAGGATTAAATAGACTGTCACGACACACCATAACCGTCGAGCACACTATACACTGCATAGGATAAGGATACATGCCGGACCAAGTAAGAGCCAGGAGGCACCTGGACCAAAGTCTTTTAAATGGACTTCAAATTGGCATTGAAATATGTTAGTATGTAAATATGAAGGAAGGAAAACGCACATATGTGTACTTTTGATGAGTGCGCTAAATTTTTCCACTTGTTGATTCCCGAGGGACATTTCATGGACTGAACTATAGTCATCAACTCAAGCATCAAGCTTGAGTGGTTGAAGGAGCACTGGGAGGCTAAAGATATCGAACATGGATGCTATTACCTGCTATGATGGATGTTGGAAAGTCGCGAGTGCAACCAGGGAGAGGTTGTTGAGTCCTACACGGACTATAGATAATAAAGGCAAAGAAGTCACGTACATCTGCGTCATTAGCAAAGAGATGAAGGGCATGTGCAGATTTACCTTCGTTAAACGGTTGGACCAATAGTTGTCCGTGCGTCCAATAAATAGATTCCGTCTTCGGCAGAAGCAGCATTAGCACCAAATGTGAACACATTTACTCGAAATATCTTCCATTTCTGGAGTTGCGACGAATCCGTCATGGCCCCAGTCTAACTATTTTTGTCAATCTGATATCTGATTCCATGAACGTCGTAAAATGATCAAGCGGAGGTCGCCATAGCAGATAAACCGCAACAACACAATATGATGCGATAAACGGACAACATGCCGTGTTGAACTTGTAGCACTGCAGCGGAAGCAACCTTTTTGAACACAGGAAAGGCGTGATTTTTTAAAATCAAGCTTCATACCGATAGTCCAGAAATGTATTCCAAATTTGTCCATTTTTTGTGCCTTTGTCACGCCTTTTCTGTGATCAAAAGGTTGCTTCCGCTGCAGTGTTCCAAGTGCTCACTGTAAACAATCAATAGATTGATTTCTATACCGCCAACATCCACAGATGAGAACACAACACAACATATGATGGCGAATAACAGTCAGTTTATGCTATGTCCTGGGTGAGGTGTTCAGATACAATTCTATTAACTCTTGGATCGACGTCTCCGAGGATCTTGAGGGTCTCATACTATTCAGTTGATATCAGCCTGTACCATGGCAGTGAAAAATGAGCAGGTACGCACCCACAGACGCTTCGAAACCTCCCTTCCTTCTGCGCTGAGAACATAATCGCTCTCTTCGGTAACCTCGCAGCTCGACAAGTAGTGACCATGTCGTCCCCTCTCACCTGGCTCGATTGCCGCATGGACAAGTGCCCGACTGCCCATCTCAGTCGTGCGTGCCAGTAGCCCTTTGTAGATCCTCATGGCAAACTTGAATAAAATATTCGAATCGGCTTCTCGCGTAAGGCGGGAGTGACACAGACCGGGATTGACCGCCGAAACAGCAACCAAAGTTGGTGAGGGAAGTCGAGAAGACAGCTCACGGATGAACATTACTTCGAGGACTGCGAAAGACGGCGTGATGAGTATGACAATGCATGCATTCCATTACTCACGCTTAGATAAGGGGTAGCGATTCAACATTACGCTGCTGCATGTTATTATTGCTTTAGAAAAAAGATGCTAATGAGACTTGCCTAGAGGTACAATACGCCTCATCATTGATTTTGTCGATGATACTAGGCCATTTATCTGCCCCTTTTAGTCTGTTGGCTATATAATGAACCTCGCTAGACACAATAACCAGTCTTGAGGCATGTTCAGGAGTCCCCGTCTTGATGAGGTGAGGTAGCATTAATATGCTCAACAGAGCGGTCGACAGGTAATTCACTTGAAATCTATGAAAATTTTCGAGGCAAGATAATGGTGATAATAGCAACGCGCTCACGTAGTTTCGTAGCCATGCAGACTTTTCGCGTACTTCAGCGTTGATATTCCAGCGTTGGCGATAAGAACATCGACTGTGTGGCCCTTCGCTTCAAACTTGTCCACAAAAGAACGCACTGAATCAAATGAGCCTAGTTCAAGAGGCCAGGATTCGATACCAGTCATCCCAGACCGAGTCTCCACACCTATACAAGTCATGAAGTCCCCTGATAGTAACCTTCGGAGGGTTCCAATGCATACCTGCTTTCGTTAGCTCGCACTTGACTTCGTCTCTGCTGGTGATAAGCAGGCTCCTGGGTTTCAGCTGGGCTAAATGCACAGCAGCTTCGTTTCCAAGCCCGACATTGGTACCGACCACGATCAGCGACTGGTCGCTGACGTCTGCAGTGGAGATCGGGAGCTCTGTCCATTGTTCGCGAAGAAATCCGAAAACGCTGAGCTTGCCCATTATGCCCTAGCTGTGCAACTTTAGACCGGAGGGTATGGTAGGTGTCTGGTGATACTTCAATTTCTCGCATGTCCCCGGATATTAGTACCTTGTTGTGTCAATGCCTAAACCTGTTTGAGGTTAGACAGGTGCATAGAGAACCTGCCATCATTCGGATCTGAAATTCTCCGTTCCTTCTAATAATTCATGCGATGGTTTAACTGATGAGCCTCGCGCCTCGGCCGCCGCCCTCTTCGCTTCCTTATCAACTTGAACGTGTTCAACTGTTTGCTCACCTCTTCATCCTGCCTCTAACGAATGAGTCGGTTTGAAATTAACCAACAATCCAACCAATCTGTATGGGTATGATCTGTTCGTCAGTTCTAACTGTATGTATTGCATAGCAGCAGCATGCTGACTGACCGTCCTAGTCTATGCAGAAGCCGAATACATCAAATGGTTTTGAATCCATGGGGTGGGCTCTTACTCACTGTGCGTGTTCTAGACTAATTTACATTTACTTCGGCTCAACTTCGTAGTGCTGACCAGGCTATTACGGCTGTGGCAGGCCTATTCCCTAAGATTTGCAGATTTACGTGTTTTATCACCAGCGTTTGGTGATTCTGACACTTAATTCATCCAAGCCTCACTTGATGATGTGTATTCTGTGCATCACTGGCAGTAAACTGGTGAGCCATCGATATTCCTATCTAACATATGTAAGGACGGAACGTATGATTCCGCAGAAGCAATTTGCGTGAACGTGCTGCACTCAAAACGCTCAAGCGCTCGTTATCGTGTGCGCCCGGCAGTCTCCTATTTGCGCGCGTTGCTTGATTACAGAAGAAGCCACTTTAGAACTTTACTGTGTCGATGTATGTCAATTCCTTTCTGCTTATCTATATATCCCCTTCAATATCCTCATAGGATATGCAACCCACCGATAGTGGAAGAGCGCTCCTTACAGTCATCGTTGTCGGTAAAATTTCCAAAGGCCCTTCGGAATTTGTGGACAGTCACACTTTCGATGTTGACATCATGCAGCATGGCACGTTTCCTCAATAACTTGCAAAAATTTGTAGTCTTTACCCTGACAATCATTTTCGCCTCGCCAAAACTCCTGTGCTAACCACGAGAAAAACACAGACGAGACAGAATCGTACTCCAGTTCGGACTCGATCAAAGAAGCAGAGCAAGCTCCTCCAGATGCACCCGACCAAACTCCAGACTACCTCACGATATTGATTCATCCGAACACACCTCCCCATGGATTGGATCTCAAAGTAAACACTATGTGCAATACAACGAAACACGTCAATCGAAAACAGATTATTGTGAAATGCCAAGCGAGTGCGTTTCATCGCTGATTTGTAGAGCTCGAGAGAACTCGAGAGGTAGGGGTGACAGATTTGAGTGCTGGCGCCCGGCTGCTCAAGAGTCTGGACTGAAGATAAGAGAGAGATTTCCAAGGCGTCACGTCATGGGCTAAATATCATGGAACCATAAGGTGACATCAGTTGTGGCTACCTTGAATCGTTAAAACACTCACCTTCACAAATTTCTGCCCTTCAGATAAGACGATAAGGCAAGACCGCAGACCCTTCAAACACCACTCCATTTCCATCCAGGGGATAATATGATCATTCCAAAAAGCCTGGAGAATATGATCGAGCGTGTGATCCCATGGATTGGGGGCATGCGAAAGATGTACAACCCAGTTGTGACAGGCGTACTTGAGAGCGTCGGAAGCTGATCGACTTCGTTTCTTTGCTTCGCTTGCGAACCTCTGAAAGTCATTCATGGTATGAAGTATATCCCTGTCTGGTAGGAAAAGATTTTGAGGTAATGCAGAGGTGGAATGATGCTGGTGCCTTAATGCCAGGAATACCGGAAGCATCAAAAAATCTGGCAAGGTCTTCAACTGCTGGATTACTTGGAAAGCTGGCAGTAAGGGAACATCGTTGATGATGATGTACTCGTTAATTGCCTCCGCTGCCTCCGAGAATTCTTCCATTGTCACGCAGAAAGAGGCCGCAGGAGTGGACTGCCATGCTTGACCATGGGGAGTTTGCAGCCAGTCTCGTCCTCCCTGGGTCTGCAGCCAGTCTCGTCCTCCTCGGGTCTGCAGCCAATCTCGCCCTCCCTGGGTCCGAAGCCAGTCTCGCCCTTTCTGGGTTTGCAGCCAGTCTCGCCCTCCCTGGGTCTGCAGCCAGTCTCGTCCTCCCTGGATCTGCAGCCAGTCTCGTCCTCTCTGGGTCTGCAACCACTTTCGTCCTCCTTGGGTCTGCAACCACATTCGTCCTCCTTGGGTCTGCAACCACATTCGTCCTCCCTGGGTCTGCAGCCACTTTCGTCCTTCTTGGGTCTGTAGCCACTTTGGTCCTCCCTGGGGTTGCAGCCACTGTCCTCTCTGGGTCTGGAACCACTCTCGCCCACTCACAATCTGCGGCCAGTCTCCTTCATCGGTTTGCAGCCACTCTTGTCCTCGCAGGGTCCGCAGCCACTCTCGTCCTCGCAGGGTCTGCAGCCACACTCGTCCTTCCTCGGTCTGCAGCCACTCTTGTCCTCCCTCGGTCTGCAGCCACTCTCGTCCTCCAGGAGCCCACAGCCAGTACCGTCCTCCAGGGGTCCGCAGCCAGTGTCGTCCTCCAGGGATCTGCAGCCAGTCCCGTCCTCCCTGAGTCTGGAGCCACTCTTGTCCTCTCTGAGTCTGCACCCACTTTTTCCTCCCTGGGTCTGCAGCCACTTTCGTCCTTCCTGGGTCTGCAGCCACTTTCGTCCTTCCTGGGTCTGCAGCCACTTTCGTCCTTCCTGGGTCTGCAGCCACTTTTGTCCTCCCTCGGTCTGCAGCCACTTTTGTCCTCCCTGTGTCTGCAGCCAGTCTCCTCCTCCCTCGATCTGCAGCCAGTCTCCTCCTCCCTCGGTCTGCAGCCAGTCTCCTCCTCCATCGGTCTGCAGCCAGTCCCCTCCTCCCTCAGTATGCAACCAGTCTCCTCCTCCCTCGGTCTGCAGCCAGGCACGCCCGTCCACAGTCCCCAGCCAACATTGTAAATCTGAAGTGCGATCTCCTCGAAGCCATAGCATACATATGACAGCCGACAGCGGCTCTAGTGGCCGAACAAGGAACGCTAATGAATCTTTTAACCTACGGGGGTCCTCAGGTTGCATAGCTTTGCTCTGCTTCTTCAGTTCTGAGAGCACATCTAAGAGGGCCGTGCTTTCTGGCATCACTTTTATCATCAAGCGAAGAGCAGAGATAGCGAGTAGGAAGTGGGGCGATACAACATCGCGTACTTGAGGGAAGCTACAGTTTGAGGGGTCGGAAACATAGTCGCGAATGGACGAGTGATAGATATTCACGGGGAGAGTGCTGTCTGTAGGGATATCTATGACAGACCGTAGCTGTATCAGCGTCGTCTGCACATCCCTTCCCAAACCAGGGCCAAGAAGTGTTGAGATTTGCGAGATGGGAAGAGGGTCTGCGAGGGCGGCGACAATGGACAAGTGCATGTAAGCCCGCTTGGGGTCAGCACAGGTGGAGAGGATACAATCGTATAACCTGTGCACCTCCGTTCCTGGTAGCAATTTGCTCGTGAGCTCGAGCATTAGCTGCAATCGATCGCAAGGATCCTTATCCTCATCGTCAATAATAAACTTCATCATCGTAGACGCCACGATGAAACGTCTGCCCGCTCGGCTCGCTAGCTTCGCAAGGTCAACCTCCGATGGCTGCGGGAAGTCGGGATGGCGACATCCCAGTTCTTCAAAGGAATGCCGCAAGAAAGTACAAATATCATTGTCAACGTCTGCGCCGTCCAATGAAATGATGCCACCCTCTCCAGAAGTTCTCACGGGTATCTCGCGCACCAATGGGCGCACCTCGTCATTCTGAAAGACTTTGGTAATATATGTTTCCGAGCGACTTGTGAGCAGAATGTGAGTCACGGGTATATCAGGGTCACGAAGAGCCCGTGTAAGGGAAAGGATGAGATCTTTAACTTCAGGTTCCGATGTGCATTCATCAAGGGCATCGATGACAAACGACAAAGGCGAACACCCGCGCAATCTGATTTGAAGCAACCGGAGAGGTTCAAGAAAGAGAGCCTCCATCTGGTCGCAGAGAGACGTATCCGGATCTAGGAGAGCAGGATTATTGCAGATAATTCTGCACACATCCTTCCGGATACTTGGAAAATTAGTGACAAGCTGGTAGACAAGAGTCGCAAAGAAATATCCGGCCGTGCAGCGTTTGGTGTGCTTGCGCGAGAAAAATAATGTTCCCGCTAGCCGCTTTCGACATTCGTGTCTTCGGTTACTTTTAGATTTCTCATTTTTTCAGCTACTGTAAACGCAACGGCAGACTTTCCGACGCCAGCCGTGCCATGCAGCCAAATGATTTGATTCTTCTCTGGGTCGTCCAATAGTTCGTGGATGTATTTGAGGAGATCCACTCGGGTCCCTTGCAAACATTTCGGGTGGGGCTGACGTTCACGGGAGTCATGTTGGGCACCCTTGACAGCAACCTCGGACAGCTTCGCCCAAATTCCTTCAAGAAATGTCAAAGAGGTCAGAGAACTTGCGAGAGATGAGAAATGGAAATACTGACCTTGATCGTCACTCATTGATGAAGGTTGCGATATGTGAAATGCAATGAATCAGCTGAAAGTACTAACTGGGTTCGAGGGTGTGACAAAAATTAATCTTGGCAATAGTTACCTGTAGGGACGACGTACAAAGATTTGAATCAAAGCTTGCAAGTTATGACTTGGGTTGCGGAACGATCCAGCTGTCGATCGATGGAGAGCGCGAAGTGTGATGAAGAAGGGATGGACGGATGGGCGTTTCAATCTATTTTATGGAAAACTCGCTGGATGGTTGTGGAATGCAGTTAAAGGACGAGTAAGCGCCTGCCATCCAGTGATTGCATGAGCCACTGTGCGGCCACAGCACTTACAGCACACTGAGCACAGCCAGACAGAACTACGTCAGTGGTGCTCAGGGGTGAAATAGAACGAGAGAGAGATGTGCACCATTGTGTGATCCCTTAGATTTCTGTAGATTATAATTGTGATCGACTGCATTAGTATTAGGAAACTCTGTGCTACGAAACATTAGCTACCAGTAAGTACTAGTGTGATCAGTGTTGTTCACGAAATGACGTGCGGAGTTTTAAAATGGCTGAGCGTTGCCCATCCCATGAACAACCTCAAAGTGAGTGTATGGCACTCATCTTCCCCTGCTAA
The DNA here is from genome assembly GCA_016758765.1 of Suillus cothurnatus. Lineage (NCBI taxonomy): Eukaryota > Fungi > Basidiomycota > Agaricomycetes > Boletales > Suillaceae > Suillus > Suillus cothurnatus. The sequence continues at coordinate 171,238 of JABBWL010000029.1, forward strand.
TCCCTCCAACTCCCACCATCGTTTCAGTTGTACATTCCCCGACACTGGGAACCACGGAGCTCGAACTGGACAGGAAATATGCTGAGCACAATTTTTCTCGTTAGGAAGATGTAGGTATAATACTTGAAGCAGCTGAATGCATAACAGATGTCATTCGTTTCTGTAAGGTATGTGGTATATTATCTGCAATTCATAGGATTAACAGGTATCATGCTAGCAAAAAGAATGTACATCTCCGCGTCCCTACGGATGCCCTGCCTGCTTAGACTTTATCTGTGCCTTCCGAGCGCATATTTTCATCCAGCAAAGAGACATGCACTCTACGGCGCAGCAACTTATCTCTGACCATACTTGAAGCTTGAAACATCACAAGTCTTGAACCCTATATACAAGCAAGATCGCCTCAATTTTACAGAGGACCTGGTGGCTGACGAGGAAGACTACAAAATATCTAGACCTGTGACTTCCAGAGCAGTTGACTAGCTAATGGCTACTGGGAATTTTTGCGAGCTTGACGAGTTGCTCCAGAATGCAAGGGATATGGATTATAATCAGTATATATCTGCTGGCCGTGTACTAGTAACTTGCAAACAACTGTCGTTGTGGGCATGCAGAATCCCTAGCTTCTCGTTGACTGACTACCCGTGTCACTCGAGCTCGCCCCCACATCGCGGGGTGAACAAGGTACACTTCGTTTCAACTCATCAGTCTGAACTGTGTCAATTTCCACCTCAATCCGACTCGATTTGTCTTGGCGGCAGCACTATTCACAATGAGAGCAATGGTGAATTGCCGAGATTGAGCTAACCTTGACCTGATTAATATCATGTTTGAAACTAGCTTATCATATGGAGGGATAGCAGTCATGTTACATCAGTAGTGTATTTGCAAAGGGAGGAGAGGCGGGGAGATCTAAGAGGTGGTCCCTCACATTACGATCGCTATATTGTTGTCAGATTCAATATAGCACTACACGCAAGGTTTTTTCGCGTTATCGTATGGAAGCCCGGACACTCGCGCTCATTACTAAGCTAAAATTACTACATTGGGTAGTCGGACCTCTAACACCATACTTCTGTATTTGTTTCTGTTGAGTGGGAATCATTATGTCAGCTTCACCGTGGTCGCATTTGGGAATCCGTTCTGGAACGGATCTCCTTATATGGAATAACCCTAACCCTTTCACCATGGCTGCGTGAATGTGCTTCAATGACAAAAAGCTTAATATACAAAGTTCACATATCCAACTACAATGAGCTCGAGTGCAATCAAGAAGACCATATACAAGAAAAACTGTCCGAGTTTAAGCCCCAAATGTCTCAAGCCCAAACCCCGGCCATTGGCAGAAGTTATTGCAAATGTGACGCTTCTCGAATTCACTAACTGCTTTGCTAATGTTTCCCTCCCCAAAGATATCATCACCGTCACTTACTGATGGGTCCGTCATGATTTGTGGGTCTGTTAACAACCCAGTATTGCCTATTTTGTTACAGTAAGAAAATCAAGTAGGAACAAGGATAGAATACCAAATACCTTGATAGTCAGAGATGAAAGCGAGGCCACCAGTTTTCACATATTGCACATGCTGCGTGAAGGCCAGAAATAATGCAAAGTCATAGCCATAGTCTTCAGGGTCGAGCAGTGGGTTTGGGTCCATGTTGTGAATAAACTTGGTGAAATCACGACCTTCATCTCCATCTCCACAATCAATGACTTCCTCAAGGAGGAAGACTGCACGTGTTGTACCGGTCTTTGATGAAGGCTTGCCACCACCTGGAAAGAAAGATAGTGCAAGGCCAGCCTCAACAAAGTGTACACGAGGAATATTGAATGGCGGAGACTCAGATGTGCTGGCCACAGCACGATCAATGAAGTCATAGACAAGACCTAATAGGGCTTTCGCCCAATATAAAATGTTCGCCTCCCTGAATAGCTTAGGCATCTCGTCGATAAGTGTGAAGCGTCTGATTTTGAAATCCATGCTAGTAGCAGGCACGCCCGGTGGATGCACCCTGTAAAATGGACGTTTTACAACTACATTGTGAAGTGTCTCAGACCCGAGACCTGCACTAGGAGGCAGCGTCAGCGTGAGCCGTCCCTTATGCGCGGTTTTGAATCCACCTATCCCAATGATGCCATCAGCAGATGTATCAATGGTCAGGTGGCTGACTGATGAATCAACAGTGTCGACGGAAAACGAGTGGTATTCTGTATGTTCCAAGAGGTCGCTAAGGGATCGAGTAGGGATCGAGTAGAAATGGATGTTTTCATTCTGTAACTTGCCAACTGACACACAAATGAGTGACTTGGATGCATCAAGAAACTAAAACATACCCTGCTTAACATTTAAATCAGCACCTCCCCCAATTCGCAAGACCTGCTTGAGTTGGTCACGATTTGGAGAGCAGAGTTGAAGTGCGGGAGGAATGCTCAATTTTCGGGGGGGTGACATAGTACCAGAAGTACTAGGACTAATGGCCCGCTCATGCGTTCGCTTAATGGATATAGTAGTAGTAGCCGACACCACAGATGCCCTTGGTACTGGTGAGCTCGCAGTGGTAGATGTCCGTGGTACTGATGAGATGTTGTTGGCGCTAATCTGAGGCGTGCTTGCGGTGGCAAGCACCTGCGGTACTGGTGAAACAACATTGGTGCTAAGCTGAGAAAGCCGGTTGGCCCGCTGAATCATATGAGGGTCAGCCGACATCAGGAGTCCTAGTGTACAACGATTAAACTCACTGCTTCATATTCTTCTTGCCAAAGTTCAAATTCCCGCCACTGACTCTCTGGGACAACTACGAAAAGTGCGAACTGCTTCGTCTTGAAGATCGGAGCTTTACCAGCTCCTCGTGCCGGCTGCATGCACTGCAAGAGGAAGTATGGTTCGAATGGTGGATGAGTCGAAAGGTCCACCCATGCAGAGTCTCGCACAGTGAACTCCTCATCACGCCATGCAAATGTGTTGCCGAATGCATGAAGTTTAGGTAAAATTGTGTCTAAGGCCAGTCTCATGAGATCTGGGGCGTCAATGCGGGCATCTATATCCTTTTTACCCTCACAAATATTCTAAATATCATAGAGTCAGTCACTGGCGCTGTCGAGAGTCAACAGAACTCACTGCAATGATAGTTTTTTCTTGCGGCCACTTGCTTCATGAATAGCAGAAATCTCAAGGGAGATGGTGTCAGCGATAACAATGGGAGTTGAATATGCGGCTTTGGCCCATCGCTGACGCTCAGCGGCATACATGCCATGGTGTGACGAATAACCAACGGGTCCTGTAAGCCTTGATGGAGCTGCTGATGCTGCCGAGCCCTGCCAAGAGGTAGGAATAGCAACAGTTGGGCCTGAGGTGCGCTGCAGATGGTGAGACATAGGTGGTGGGTCAATATTAGGGCTTGAGGCGCAATGCAGATGGTGAGACATAGGCGGTGGGCCCATAGATGCATTGGTCCAGTCAGACACTGCAACCACGGGAGGTGGGTTGACACTGGCTATTGTGGTAATGATTAGCCTGAGACGGTCCTATGAAGTCAGATCGTTTGAACTTACATTTTCTTTGCGCAGCATTCACAGATTGCCGAATTATACTAGGATCAGGAATAGTGTGATAGGAAGACGCTGAAATAAAGAGTTCATGAGTGCTGTGTTCAATGTGCACCAATCAACTCACCAGTAAGTTTCGGTCTCCTTGATGTTGCTCTTTTATTTTCATATCTTGCATAGCAAGTGGCACAGACATGCCGACCTACTTGTCCAGGATTGATAGTAGCGACATACAAGCAAGGCTCGCCTGCCCTGATTTGAATACCACAAGATGGACGCTCACAGATTCGGTCCACTGTAGCATATGCATCCTCAGTGAACTGGGAGATGAGTTCAGTGTTCGTGTGTTCGGCCATGGAATTGAGTGGATAATGGAGTTGCGCTGAGATGGAGTCGATAGAGTAGCTGCAAGGTTTAAATACAATGAGGGACAGCAGCCCACAAAAGAGGACGCACAGTACAGATGATGAGCTTTCAACAGACAACCTCCTAGTCACCACCAAAATAGAAGTGAAAGACGCCATAAGGGAAATATGTTTGGATGCCATGAAGTAAGATGTGGCCTACAGATATCAGCTACAAGCAAATAGACTTCCCACTGAATACAACTTACCAAGAGTAGTTTGTTGGAATATGATGTACCGGAGACATTCAATGCGTTGTGCATCAAGTGTTTCTCAGGGGCTGGAATCCAAAGGGGTGAATCAGAGTAGGCCTGCGGGATTGCAGATGGAAGTTCAGCTTCAAAGGGGTAACTTGAAGCACTTGAAGAATCCGGTAGAGACACCCAGGATGGCTGCATGGATGCCATTCAGCAGTTAGTGTGGTGAAAACGGTAGGAGTGCGGAGGAGTACGGAGGATTGCGGAAGGATTGTAGACACAAATAGCTAGTTCAGGGCGTAACATTATAACAGTCTGCATAATCATCATATCAATGCACCTTGTATCAGCGCTTTATCTGAGATGCAACCACACGATAAATACACTGTCAGTCGCCCTTACCTCTAGAGCTTAACAGACCAATCTGATGCCCAACCAAAACAAGCCCACACGTATGTACTACCTCCATTTCTGTTATTGCATTGCACTCAATGCTAACCCATCTCTGATCCAGCACCTTTAGACATAATTACACCACACATCCTCCGTCTCTGGAAGGCACGTCGGACCGACAAACAGATTGTCAAGGACTTACAGAAACATTTTGATACCTCACGCTATGGTCTAGGGTGCGTCCTTTACCTCCCTCTGATGCTACTCGTGTTCTTACAAGGGTTGTATGAGGCTCACCAAATATCTCGAGATTCGCAATGCAATGGGCCTTCAAAGAACACGACAGCAGGGTCATACAGTCGACAGTATCCGTGACACAATGGCCGACCTGTGTGAAACATATCCAAATGCAGGAGCACATGAAATGGTAAATTTATTATTTCATGAGCGGGGCATGAGCGTAGCCAGGTAATGTTTGAAACAATGATTTTAACTTATTCCTTGACTTGTTTATTGTGTAGGAGCGTTGTCATATCTTACTTCGCTATACATGAACCAGAACTCATCCGGCAGCGTAAGGCCAATCGTCTCCGAAGGAGGCGCTTCTGGGCTGCAGGCGTGAACGACCTATTCGCAGTTGATCAACACGACAAATGGCTCAAGTACGGCCTTGGCCTCCATACTGGCATTGAGCCGTTTTCAGGTCGGATCATGTGGATTAGGGTTTGGCATTTGAACCGAAATCCTCAGCTCATACTTAGTTATTACCTCGACACAGTCGAGACACTTGGACATAAGGCTTTTTTGTCTTTTAAAATCATTTATTTACTGACACTATCCAATCTACCTACAGATATGCCTATGGTAACCCAGAGCGATCCCGGATCCGAAAATTTTGGTATTGCTAATGCCCATACCATGCTCCGCCAATGGTATGACCCTGCCCTACAGGGCACCCTACAGCACCGCTGGATGCGCAGTAAGAAGAACGTTATGCCCGAGATTACATGGTCGCAACTAAGACGCCGTTTCACACCGGGATTTGAAGCACTTTTGGACCATGGTGTCCTGTCAGGCTGGTATGATACTAACAATACTCTGCAGCTGTACGTCCATTTTTATTATTATTTGTCTCGCACTGATACTGGCTCATTAGGATGCTGTTTCAATGGGTGTTTATACCTTGGTTACAGCGAGAATTAGATGCATACCAGGACTGACTCAATAACACTGCTAAAAGACGAGATCGAAACAAAGTTCTGCCTCATGGCGTGCCAAACCTCATATACCAGTCAGCAGAGGATTTCGGTGCATTGGACTTCAAAGTATGTACTATCTTGCGCACTGTCATTGTCTGGTATGATAGGACTTTTTTTAATAGATCAAGGTGGAACGCGAAGCACTGGACCATGTGCGCAACATCTACATCAAACCATCTCATGTCGTCTTTGATCTGGTTCCACAACCTTTCGGTGACTGTGTCCAGCGCTGCTACAATGAACTAGGATGTCCCTTGGTTACGAGGCACACTGTTTGGGAGGTTTATCTGCGCTTGCTTGGCATGCTGCAAGTTCATGATGAGATACCATGTCATATTGACCAACTTGATGATATAGAGGAAGATCTCGGCACACTACCACTTCTAGAGGACCATGACGAGTTGCCGTATCGTGAGGAAAGTAATGGCACCTACTACATGGGTGGAGTGGGTGGAGGTCTTGGACTTGGTGCATTATCATTTCCTTCTTCATGACATGAATTATTATTTACATTTACCCAGGCATTGAACATTTGAATCAGTTAGAGGGCCTCGCTCGTGATGACGAGCCTGAAATCACTCTTAGCATCGATGAAAACATTGGACTGGACCATGCGGGTTTAGTTGTGTGGGAGTTCTCAGATGGCAGTGACCCGGTGTGAAAGAATAAATTTTGCTAGACTGAATAGACTAGTTCCACTTATCCTTAATTACAAGGGAAGCCGAAACTTAAGGACTTAGCGACCTATAGTGACCTTATGTCTACCCGACAGCGATAGCACACTGAGTAAGTCTGTTTCTAAGTAGCGCGTTGGCGGGCGATTCGAGAACTGCGGCGGGCAAGGATATGGTAGATAGACCCGCTGGTATAAGGCGCGGGGGAATTGAACGGAGTGAGTATTGGCAGGCAGCGCGTTGCTGCTAAAACGCGACTACAGGGAGGAGCGGATATTGGCAAGCAATGGGCTGGCGCTAGTCGCAACTCAGGGAGGAGCGGGTTTTGGCAACAATGAGCTGGCGCTGGATGCGACTATAGGAAGGAGCGGGTATTGGCAAGCAATGAGCTGGCGCTAGATGCGACTATAGGAAGGAGCGGGTATTGGCAAGCAATGAGCTGATGCTAGACGCAACACAGGGAGGAGCGGGAATTGGCAAGCAATGAGCTGGCGCTAGACGCAACTTCAGGGGGGAGCGGGTATTGACAAGCAATGAGCTGGCGCTAGGCGCAACACAGGGAGGAGCGGGTATTGGCAAGCAATGCGCTGGCGCTGGACGCGACGGGTTATAAGCGCGACCTTGCGAGAGTGAGGGCCTGAGTAGTAGCGCGCGACTGCGTGAACTTAATAGTGCGTGCGGACACAGAAGAACAATAGGATTTGAAGATTGCGCGACTATGGAAACTACTAGGTGACTCCGCTATACGACAGTTGCCCGCGGGAAGGGGAAGTAAGTAAGAACTATCTACTGCTGGTCCTTATATCGTAGTGCGTGAATATACGGAAGGCGTAGGCGAAACCTGTAGCGATGTAAGCGTGGCACGTCGTATCTGTAGGTTGCGCAACACGGGGATACATGTAATACAGCCTGCGCCAGTAGCTTTTAGCGATGATAATCAATGGGAATTTACGCACCAGTGGAGGTAAGCGGGCATAGACAGGACATGGGGGAGCGCGATACCGACATCGGACCGGATTCTACGTAGGTGTGCGACAAGCGAGGCCAGTTATGGGAATTTATTCAATATCCGCCCAGCGCTAATGTGTTTGTCACATCTGCGGGAGACTTGAATACCGACTGTCCCCAGTCGGTCCCATCATTGAGAATGGACTTAGCAGAATTTTTTCTGTCCAGGAGACACGTGACTGGTTGCTACCCGATATGGAAGTGATGGTTGGATTGTGGATAGCGATAAGGTTGTGGACACGAGGAGTCAGAGAAGCGCTGGGTCGAGGGTGAGAATTGTGGAAGCGCTGCAGTGGTCGCGATCAGGACAATAGATGGAAGTGTGGAAGCGCAGGTGAATTAGACGCGGTGCGGGACAATGGAAGAGTGGCCACGTTGTGGACGGGATTGCGCTTCCTTATAAAAACCCTATCAGGTCCCTTACTATCCTTTTCCTCCAACTATCATCCTTCCAACATGTCTACCTTCAGTTTCACTACTGTCGTTAACCCCAACATCGCGCGCCTTCAATGCGCTTTCGAAACCCTGCGAGCTCGTCTGGCGGCCCTCGCAAACACTATCCCTGAGGACCGCCCCGACTTAATACTGCAGAAGGAGGCATGGTCGCGCGACTGGGTCAAAATCGTCGTAAGTCGCATCTTTCTCTGACTATATCTTTCTTGCTGACTCCCTCTTAGCAGGATTTGACTCAAAACGCGGCAGATTGTAACACCTACAATCTGACGCTTTCTCTTTCGTCAGAGGAGAACGAGCTCAGGCGTAAGGCCAAAAGCACGTACGAGCGTTTCACCCCGCAGATTCGCGCCTTCAAATTGGAGGCCCAGCGTCAGGCTGACGAGCGCACCAAAACCGAAGCGCAAGAAGTTTCACAATCCGCGGAGGCCGATGTTCAAGTGAGCGCGCATGAAGATGATGAAGACGCCGATGGAGAAGTGGAGGAGGAATCTGTCCAGCGCGCTAAGGGAAAGCGCACCGTAGCCAGGGGCCGCAAGCTAGTAAGTTTCCGCTTCTCTCTCTTCTTTTATCGTTACTAATTCCGTTATTTGCAGAAGACTGGTCGCATGAGTGTGGCTAGAAAGGTCCCTGTAGAAAGGGTCCACGCGGTCAAGTGCGCGCATTGCGCTAAGTCCGGCACCATCTGCACTGGGAAGGAGGGCGTCGCGTGTACGCCTTGCCAGGATCGCCGCAAGGGTTGCGAGTACGCGACTCACAGACGCGGAGGTAAGTTTCCTTTCTCTTAGTATAACCATTGCTAATGCTTTCCTAGTTGTCCAAGCCCACGCGGCCGCCGTCGCTATTGCGCGGGTCGCGTCGACGTCTGAGTCCGCGGCTGTCGCTGAAGCACCAACGGGTGCGCAAGTTCTGATTCGCCGCCCTAGGACCACGCCGCCGTCTTCCTCCTCTGAGCTATCCAGCGATTCTGGGGAAGAGGATGAGTCCCCTGCTGGTCGGGAGTCTGAGGGCGGTAGGCGCGAGCGAGAGGAAAGCGTCGATGTCGGGATAATCGACCCGCTCATGGAGGCCGACGCGAACGCGGAGGACTTGATTCTGGAGGGTCGGTTGCGGACGCTGTGGGCGCGCATGTCCACCATGCATAGCATGGTTCTTGAGTTGATGAGTGAGGTTGAGCTTATCAACTTGGAGCTCAAGAAGAGGAGGTCCCATTAGATAGCGTCTCATTCATTTCCTTTTTTTTCACTTCTCTTGATGAACTTAGCATAGTGCACTGTACAATTTAGGATAGCGATTTGGATAGCGCCAATAGCAGGGTCTGCTTGACCGTTAGGAATCCGTTTGAGCGCGCATCTTAAGTCCCATGTCCGTGCCGTATGCGCTATCCTTAACTCCACTGGGTGCCTAAGGGATAATTAACGTAATCATGAGTGTGCGCGTGCGATACGAGAGGAGGTAAAAATGATACGGTTGTCTGTTTTGTGGGTTACCGATCGTCTTCATCGTCGCGCCTCTCCCTTCTTGTCGCTATGGTGCTCTGGGCCGCTATAATCAAGGTGCGTGGTGCGCTGCCTACGCGTTTGAATAAAGGAGTATAGTAATAATCGTGCGCGGAATTATCTAGTCTTTGTCGTTGCGGTATAAGGTCTGTGCGCGATTAGCGCGTAACATAATGAGAGGGCGGAACTGAACACTGGACGAAAACCGGGATAAAAACTGGTACTATCATACTATGAACAGGTATAGTTGCGGTATTGCGGATTTGGCGGATGGGTTATACAATCAAGTCGAAATCGAGCACTTCGTCGTCGGGCTCTTCTATGTTTTCGCTAGCTAGGGAATTGAGCACTTCTTCGTCTAGACCCGTGATACTGGTAACTGAGATCTTGGCTTCGTTGCGCGGGAGATATGGGAGTAGGCGGAATGCCGCATAGCGCAGTTTGGATACCGCACCATCTAATTCTGCCAATATATATGCACCGCCCTTAGTGCGACGGACAACAATCATAGGCCCTAGGTAGCGCGGCTTTGTCTTGCGACTTAGCTCATACTCAACTTTGGAGTTGCGTACCAATACGTATGCGCCAGGTTTGAAGTCGTAATCAACGATCGAGCGGCGGTAGCGCTGCTCGAAATTGCGAATGGACTGGTAGCGCGCTTTCAGGACTTTTTCTTTGATGTCGTCAAGGTCCTGTTGGCGCTTCTGGAGCTGGCGTGCTCGCCATGCAACTAGATCCGTAGTTGAAAGGGTGTCTTGGTCGGGTAGCGCTACTAAAAATGTTCCTTCTGCGAGGTCAAATGGGAAGATTGGCTCGACTCCGTGGACCATGAAATAAGGCGTGAATCCTGTTGCTTGGTGAACAGTGACGCGTTCTGCCCATAATACCGCATGTGCAACTTTGTACCACCGCGACTCGTCCCCATCACAACTTTTAATGATGGCCTCCCGGACATCATAGTGACGCCGTTCGACAATACCATTAGCTTGGGAGTTGTAGGGTGAGATTCGGATTGGATGAATACCATAGCGCTGTAAGGAACATCGCGTCTACCTATTGATATTGAGGTCCTACAGGCTCCAATCACCACGTCCAGCGCGCGCTCGCGCGCCTCGCGCCTATCTCCACATACCCGTCCGCCCCTTGTCCTTGCTGATTTACTGGTAAGTTATCTCAATTGCTACAAAAGCGTCCACTTCGGACCTGAGCGCGCGCCTTACATATAGTTACATACATACTAATTACTCGGGACCCGCGCGCTATTCGGCTCGGTACCGCGCGCCTTCGCGCTTATAGATACAGTATATAGAGACCTTACTGGACTTTAGTTCACACACTTCGCGCACTCCCCACTCCTTAGCCATAGTTAGATTCTAAAAGTACCCAATATACGATTGGATTATCGCGTATCTGCGCTCACGACGACTCGCGCGTATAGACCATAACGCGCACCGCGCCTCTTGCGTTCCCCGCGCCTTAGAGCACCCTCCCTCGTTGCAAGAGAGTCCCTTGCCCATATACCGAGGTTCTCCCTCTCAGTAGTTGTCCTACGGGTCAAGTATATACCTCGCGCCCGGGTCTTACTGCAGAGTTTCCCCATTATCGCAAACCGCCTTTTCATCCCTGTAGTCGAGCCTCACCCTTCAACTGGAGCCCACCGCGAGGGACACTTCTGAGACAACAGGTCGGGTACTCAGGCCCAACGACCGCAGAAAAGCGCGCAAAGACGCTATCGCCGCGTTTGATAAAGCGATAGAATCCACGCTTCCAGGACCTCTATTCCTTCCCGCCTCGCGCGTACGCGCGCGTAACGTATCTGAACCCCCGCGCCCACACGCATCGCTCATTGAGCGCACACGCCTGCAACCCACATCGCCAATTACGCCTTCGCCAGAAGACTCAAATAAGGAGGACTCGTCAGACGAGTTTGAAGCCGTGGACCACCCAAGAAGCCAACTGCCTGGCGCGTTTTTCCATACACCAAACAAGCCGCCTTTCATTTCTTCAAGCTTATCCCTCCTGACCGAATTATCTGACCAGAGTAGCGCTTCGCCTCAAGCGCCAACAGAACGCGCGCGCATAACTACGCCTACCGAAACGCGCCAGAGATCAAACAGGAGTCGTTTGGAATGCCCCACGCGCCTAGCTCGATTCCTGGAGGAAAGATCCTCTCAAACCTGCCCTTCGCATACGCGCCTCCTACATCGACTAAGCCTATCGCCTTCGCGCCTACAATAGCGCAGCGCTCCACCATGTCTACTACGCCGTACGAAATGCCATTCCGCGGTACTGACCGCGCGCCTAAATTTGACGGGACATCGGACACGCTCGCCGAGTTCATTGACGCGTATGAAGAATGCGCGGACAGAGCAGGACTGCAAGGGCTTGATAAGATCAAAGGAATAATTAAGTACCTTGAGCGCGAGGACCGAGAACTGTGGGCAGGCTTACCTGAAGCGCAGACGAGCGACTACGATGCGTTCATGAAAGAGATCAAAGTAATGTATCCGGGATGGGATGGGAAAAGACGATACGTGCCCGCGGACCTACAAGCGCTAGCGCGCGAATATGTGCAAAAGCCTATGTTCTCAGGCCAGGAGCTAAGCGCCTACCTATGCGCGTTTAGGAAGATTATGCAGCCACTACTAAACGAGGACCGTATTGGAAAAGCGGAGCGCGATCGTATATTCATGGAAGGTATCCCTAGCGAGGCGCAGGCGCCTATACGTATGCGCCTTATGATCAAGCACCCAGATCACTACCCTCAAGATCCATACCCGTACACGCAAGTATACGACGCAGGACAATTCATACTACCAGCAAACGCGCCTCCGCCAACCTCCGCGCCTAACGCGCAGGATGCGATACCAGCGCTCACTCCCCCAGCGCCTTTCGCGCGCGACCAGACGCCTACGCCAGGGACAGTCACTAAGCGCGAATATAGGCGCGAGGCGTCTAGCTTTAATGACTGCGCCTTCTGTGGCAGTATCGAACATTTCTTCGCGCGCTGTCCGGAAAGACAAAGGTACATAGATGCGGGGAAATGTAAGGTCCATGAGGAAACACGCAAACTCGTCTTACCCAATGGCGACTTTATTCCTGGGCGCGGATTGATGAAGGACAAGCTCGATCGATACTACGCCAACCGCGCTACGCAAGAAGTAAGGACGAGTGAAGGCGTGACGGCCGGGCTGTTTTACCGCGCCAATTCAGAGATCGACGCCATAGTCGAGGTAGGGTCCTCCGCGTTTGTACACACGATCGCGCACCCAAATGAAGAAGAAAGCGATGAAGACGAGACCGTGAACCTGATGCAAGAAGCGCTAGCGTACGTCACTGCAAAGCGCGAGCAGAAGCGCGGCGTGAAGGGAAAGACGGTGCGCTTTGATGGCGTTGAGATACCGCCCAGTACGCGCCCGTGCCCACAGCCCGCCTCAAAACAGGCGACGGTTGAGGACGAGATTATCTCGCCAGAAGTCCAAGCCTCGAGCTCAAAAGGCAAAGGATTGGAAGTCGCGAAAATCGCGCCGCATAATGTACCTGTCACTAACAATTCTATGGAGAGAACTACCTTGGCGCCTAAAAGCGCTGCGCCTGCGCCCTCGCAATCAGCCCCATCGTCCACCAGTAATTCTACGCCCCCGCAACCCGCGCCTACCGCGCAATCAACTACCTATCGCTACGCATTCGCATTAGAAGACAAGAGGCCGACAAGCGCGTTGTCGAGCGCCTCCTCGATTCCAACCTGAATATCCCTGTACGAGAATTATTGGCAGTTTCGCCAGATGTTAGGCAACACTTCCGCGAGCTCACGACGAAGAAGCGCGTTACGGTAGGCGCAGTCTCAGTGCACGAACTATCGGGACAGCCTGCCACGGACGCGTGGCTCAAACAATACGAAGGCGTGCGCTTACGAAGCGATGATGGCAAGATAGTTGCTGATCACTTCGCGCCTTTGCGCTGTATACGCGCAACTACCATAGGAGGGCGCGCGCTCACATGCGTCCTGGACCAAGGCGCCGAGGTAGTCGTCATGCCTAGGGAGGTATGGAAAGAGCTAGGAGTCCCTCTGAGATCGGATCACAGTCTCAATATGGAGTCTGTCAATATGACGTGCGACTCGACATTAGGCGTAATCGAGAATGTCCCGCTCGACTTTGGCGCGGGGCCCATGTACTTCCAAGTGCAAGTAACCGCGCGCGCGAACTTCGACGTCCTCTTAGGGCGCCCATTCTTCAAGCTAACTTCATGCCGAACGTTCGATCTACCCAATGGCGAACAGGATATTCTGTTAACCGATCCAAACGCGCGTAAGGAGTTGCGCATCCCTACCCTGCCTTGGGTCAAGCGCGTTGCGCCCAAGGAATCGAAGCGCGCCAATAGCGCGCAAGTAGACGTTTCCAAAGATGAGGATTTTTAATTGTCGATGATCTGCAACACTCGCGGGGAGGCGCCCATTCTCACTCGTTACTCCATCCACCTTCCTTAACGCATTCTAGTTCATATTTTCCCATTTCACCGACACAACGCTCCTTGTCGCGCTTAGCGCCTAACGCGCGCGTTGCGCGCGCGGAAGGCGCCTCTCAATATATGTTCCAAGCGCCTACACTTCATTCATTTGCTATACCCAACGCGCAGTACTCCGCGCGTTATGCGCACCTTACATCCACGCATTCTGTCCTAGATAAGGCGTCAATCAATGCTTTTAATTCCGTTTACACTTTCGACCCCGCGCGTCACGCGCTAATATACAAGCCAGTCGCTAAGAAAGTCAGAACCGTGCCTACCGCTATGCCCGCAGAGTATAGGGTAGTGCGCCAATTACCCGCTGACCCATTAGCTGGTTTACCCCCCCTGCCCTCTCGCCCCCCAGAGTTTAGTCCAGGCGCGCGCTTTACGCGCGAACGCGCAGATAAACTAGATCTCGATCCCGCCAAATGGCTATGGCCAGAAGAACTCAAGTTAGTGCAATGGCTTGTGCGCGCGCACGAACGCGCTTTCGCTTGGAACGCCTCCGAGCGGGGGCGCCTAAACGAGACATGTTTTCCGCCATACAAGATTCCTACGATCCCTCATACGCCTTGGTCGCAGCGCAATATTCCCATTCCTCCAGCCACCTTGGGAGAGGTAGTGCGCATAATAAAGGAAAAGATTGCGTCGGGCGTGTACGAGCCCTCAACGGCCGCCTATCGATCGCGCTGGTTTTGCGTTGTCAAGAAGGATGGAAAGTCCCTGCGCTTAGTGCACGACCTGCAGCCACTCAACGCGGTTACTATACGCGACGCGTCGCTTCCGCTGTTCGTCGAACACCTTGCAGAATCATTCGCAGGTTACGCGGTATACGGTATGATGGATTTGTACTCAGGTTACGATCAGCGCGCGCTTCACGAGGATTCGCGCGATTTGACGACCTTTGGTACGCCTTTGGGACCACATCGCTTAACTACGCTCCCGCAAGGTCACGCCAACGCTGTTCAGGTGTATCAAGGCGACACCGCGTTTATTCTTCAACACGAGATCCCGGAATTCATGTCGCCTTTCGTTGACGACGTCCCAGTCAAATCTGTGCAAACGTGTTATCAGCGCGCGGACGGTACCTATGAGACCATCCCCGATAACCCAGGCATACGGCGCTTCATATGGGAACATTGCATCGTGATCAACCGCATTCTACAGCGCTTGGAGAACGTAGGCGCGACCGTATCCGCGTCTAAGTTTGTTTTAGCGGCGCCTACCGCTACTATCGTAGGGCACAAATGCACATTTGAAGGACGCGTGCCCGAAGAATCTAAGGTCCAGAAAATTCGCGACTGGCCAGAGCCTACCAACCACACACAAGTGCGCGGATTTTTGGGGACTTGCGGTGTTTTGCGCATATTCATTCGCGACTTCTCGCGCATAGCGCGCCCCCTTATTAACCTTACAAAGAAGGACGCGCCCTTCGTATTTGGCGCAGAGCAACGCGAAGCCATGCAGATTCTCAAGGACGCGGTATTAAGCTCACCCGCGCTTAAGCGCCTAGATTACGCGAGCGAACGCGAAGTTATTTTAGCGGTCGATACCTCGAACATCGCCATTGGATTCATTCTGTTACAAGTAGGCGAGGATGGAAAGCGCTACCCAAGCCGATTCGGATCAATCGCGCTTACTGAAGTAGAGAGTCGCTATTCCCAAGCGAAGTTGGAACTATACGGGCTATTCCGCGCGGTGCGCGTTTTCATCTTTGGCGTGAAGAACCTTACAGTGGAAGTCGACGCGAAGTACATCAAGGGGATGATCAATAATCCCGACTTGCAGCCAAACGCGACTATTAATCGATGGATCGCGGGGATTCTTTTATTTTCGTTCAAGCTCGTACACGTATCCGCGCTCAAACACAAAGGCGTCGATGGCCTCTCAAGGCGCCCGCCAGTAGAAGAAGATCCTATGGAAGACGGTGATTATGAAGATTGGATAGACCGCGCTTATTCGTTCTCTATCGCGCTTTTAAACGATCGTACCTATCGCATATATGGCGGGTGCGTAGACATACGCCACGATGTGCATAACACGTGCTTTACCTCGCAAACTGCGCGCGCGCCTATATTGCGCGTGTATTTCGACGCTACCCGCGCAGAAGACACTAAGCCAGAAATTCCGCGCTCAGAACAAGCGCGCGCGCAAGACGCGCAATTGACGAGCATCGAGCGCTTTTTGATTACGCGCAAAAGGCCTTTGGATCTTACGGATGAGGAATTCGAAACCTTCGTAAGACAGGCAGCGCGTTTCTTTGTCTTAGAAGATAAGCTATGGCGCAGAGAGGCGCACGGCAAGCACCAACTCGTCCTACCCCCCAGTAAGCGATACCGAGTCCTCGAAGAAGCACATGACGATTTAGGGCACAAGGGAATCTATATGATTAGCTCGCGCCTGCGCTCGCGCTTTTGGTGGCCGCACATTATAGAGGATATCAAGTGGTATGCGAAGACATGCCACGAGTGCCAAGTCCGGCAAACGCGCAAGCTGCATATTCCCCCTACTGTACCAATACCAGGAGGATTATTCCAAAAGGCACACATTGACACGATGAAGATGCCTAAATCAGGCAGATTCGAGTACCTCGTACAAGCGCGCTGCGCGCTTACATCGTACCCAGAATGGCGCATGCTGCGCAAGGAGAACACTCGCACGCTATGCGCCTTTATCTTCGAAGAGCTGTTGTGCAGATGGGGACCAATCACCGAGATCGTAACGGATAACGCGCCAGCGTATAAGATCGCGGTAGATGAGCTCGCGCGCAAATACGGGATTCACCCGATACACGTCTCGCCTTATAATTCTCAAGCCAATGGTATCGTCGAGAGGCGCCATCGCGATGTCCGAGAAGCCATCATTAAGACCTGCGAAGGAGACGAGACGCGCTGGAGCCAAGTGGTACACTCAGTGTTTTGGGCGGAACGTGTAACCATACAGAAGGCGATGGGCTTATCGCCATATTTCATGATGCACGGTGTCGAGCCGATTTTTCCCTTTGACTTGACTGAAGCAACGTTCCTCGCGCCCCTCGAGCGCCAAGGCGCGCTAACGACTTCCGAGTTGATAGCTTGGCGCGCGCGTCAACTGCAGAAGCGCGCAGAGGATTTAGAAGCTATTAGAGAAAGGGTTGTAGCAGCGCGCTTTAAATCGATACGCGAATTCGAAAGGCGCTTTCGCACGACTTTCAACCTGGCGCCTATGTTCTGGTATGCAATTCGAAGGTCGAATATGAGTTGAGCAAGAAGACAAAGCCGCGCTATCTTGGGCCAATGGTCGTAGTACGTCGTACGAAGGGAGGATCATATATGTTGGCCGAGCTAGACGGCGCCATATCCAAACTTCGATTCGCCGCGTTTCGCGTTATTCCATACTACCCGCGCTGCGACGAGCGCGTATCAGTCACCGAGATGACGGGTGTTGATGATGAAAGCATAGACGAAATGGAGGCGAGCGAAACCGTAGAACCAGAAGAGGACGATCCAGAGGGCGCGCTATGCATATTCATCCCCGCTACTCAACCCTATCGCAAATTGATTTCAGTCGCGCGCGCCCGCGCGATACCCATAATAGTCCTATCATACACCGCCTCACCGCAATACGCCTAATCAGTCTCTCTATATGTGCATAAGATACCGGGTTTCCGTTGCTACACGCGCGCCGCGCCGCGCCATAATTCCTTCCTATCATTCCCTACCGCGCGCGCGCCCGACAAGGCGCGCGTCCTCATATAATCAAGCGCGCAACGTTTGTTCAAGATATAAGGTTACCAATTGCGCGCGGAGCATTTCCCCTGCGCGTGCTGTAGAGACTCAATTCTCTACAGGCTGGTATTGGCCTATTTTACGGCTCATGACGACTGGGCTTCACAGCACAACATCACCATCATGTGTAGAGCAATTCCACATATTATGCACAGCTTCCCTGCAATAACGCACCAGACTCAAGACACTTTCCCGCACTCGCGCAATGCATTCCCGCGCTCGCGCTTAGTGCGCGTTCTCGCGCATCTTTGCGTTTCATCGTGCATCATCGCATTCTATCACGCATCTTCGCGTTCTATCACGCATCTTTGCGTTTCATCGCGCATCATCGCATTCTATCACGCATCTTCGCGTTCTATCACGCATCTTCGCGTTCTATCACGCATCTTCGCGTTCTATCACGCATCTTCGCGTTCTATCACGCATCTTCGCGTTCTATCACGCATCTTCGCGTTCTATCATGCATCTTCGCGTTCTCGCGCATCTTTGCATTTCACCGCGCATCTTCGCGTTTCACCGCGCATCTTCGCGTTTTATTGCGCATCTTCGCATTTCATCGCGATTTAGTGCGCATCATCGCAGGAGCATCCATCCATTGTCCAGCCAGTTCCTTGGTGCGTCGCATTCCGTTTATCACTATATCTGACTATGTCTGGCATCGTACGATTATTATTTCGTTATGGACCCTTACTTTACATCATTTACATACTTAGAGCGCTCCCGATTCGCTTCTGAGCCCTGGGAAGGCGCTTATGTGCGACTTAGAGTTGCCATGTCTGTTTTTACAACTTAGCTTCTGGCAGTCACCATCTATCACCAGTTAGTTCCATGCAGTGCATGTATCCGTCGTTGTAGTCCCTAGCATCCGTCTATAGCTAGTGGCAATCACATTATCCGTCTATCATCCGTCCAGCATCCGTCCTCCTTGTCTCAATTCACATCCCAGTACCATTTATACATCTTCTCTACACTTGCGCACTTCGCGCGCTACTTTCCCACGCTTCGCGCGACCATCGCATTTTGCTTTCCCGCACGCGCCTTCAGCACATTTCGCATTTCTTCGCGTTTTCTTCGCATTTCTTCACGTTTTCTTCGCGTTTCATCGCATTTGATTAGGGTTGATCAGCACTCACTTGTGGATCTTCACTTTCCTTGCATCCCCTTTAGGGTCGAACGCTCTTGCTTCTGCGAGTATAGCAGCTAGGTAGAGCTGAGACTCACTTATACTGGTTTTGCATTATTATAGCTAGTGCCTAGCCAGGTTGTGATACCTACAGCGCTTCCGCAGGAAGCGCACGTGAGGGCGCGCGACACGCGCGCGCCCTCGTATTATCATCGTATAGTCATACGCGCCTTATTATTTCATTTGCGCCTTAATTCACTCATTTGTTTTCATCTTAATTTGCAGCCAGTAAATCAGCAAAGGACAAGGACATGGTGTTACATTGAGCGCGCTACCAAGAAATGATGTTACAACAAAGCGCTAAGAGCAGGCTACAGGACGATACAGTAAATTCAGTTAAGCGCAGCATTGGCGCGCTTCTCAAAGTCAGCCCACTCCTGGGACATGTTGAAGAGTTTGTTGGACAAGGCCAACAAGTCAGCCTGTTGGGCGCGCGCATACTGGCGCATACCTAGGACGGACGCGCGCAAGCGCGCATTCTCTTCCCTCAAGTGCGCGTTTTCCTCTTCCACATCTTCCAACTCCTCCTCAGTATCTTTGGCCTTTCCCTTGCCCTTGAAGGAGGGCGCAGCCTCAGTAGGACTGAGCGCGCGCTTGGATGCGCTACCCTTAGCGCTAGGGGAGGTTTCTCCAGGCACGCCATCGAAAACCTCCACCTCCATATCGAATCCATCAAAGGCGCCTTCATTATCGACCGTTACAGAGGACGCGGTCTCCTTCGCAGACGTCTCCCCAGTAGCGCGCTTAGGCAATCCCTTCTTAGGCCTAGCTATACAGATTTCAGCGCGCGCCAAAAACGCGAAATCCATCAAAGGCGCTTACCGAAATTGCAAGTGCGCTTGGACACGTTGCATTGAGCGCACCACTTACCAGGAGCGCCTTTGCACTTCAAGTTTTTAGAAATGCAGGGCACGCAGCGCGGAGGAGGCGGAGGGGGAGTGGTGAAAGACATGCGCTCAACCGCGCGCTAAACGCGCACCACTTCTCAGTAAAAAAGCGCTACAAGGAATCATGCATACTCACCTTAATGCTAGCGTCAGTTCCAGACGCGTCAGTAGCCTTCGCCTTAGAAGCGCGCGACGCGCGCTTCTTAGGCGGCGCCTCTGGCACTTCCTCAACCGCCTTCGCCTTCCACCCCTTCACAATCGCCTCAAGCGCTTTATACTCCCTGCACCCTCTCTTCAGAAACTCCACATACTCGGCGCTCATATCCAATGAATCGACGCCTAATTCAGTCGCGCGCAAGGCGCACGCCTCTAGATTGTCCTGACAATGCTGCATAAGTACAAAGGCGCGCGCCTGCGCATATGCGCGCCAACAGGATCAAGCGCGCTTACCTTCACGGAGACCCACTCGCGCATCCACGCCTCCTGATCTTCCAACAGCTCAGGCTTGTGATCAGGCGCCGCCATCGCGCACGCCTCGAGCGATTGCAAAATAGCGCCCCATCCTTTGAGCAGGCGCTCAGTGGGGGTCTCGGTTGGTTCCTCAGCAGTAGACGCGTCCTTGGCATGGGCAGGCGCCCGAGCCTCAGGTTCAGGGGTAGGGGTAGATTGAAGCTGGGATAAAGTAAAGGGAGGCATGATAGATGATAAGAGGAGGAGATAACAGAATCGCGAGAACGCGCCTGCCCCCCTTTTAACAACACATTCCGCTTAGATCAGCGATCACGCGATAGCGCGCGCACTTCCTCTCTCGCGCTCGCGCGCGCGCTTCTTATCTCGCGATCAAATACCTTCGCTTCCTCTCTCACGCCCGCACGCACGCTTCCTATCTCGCAATCATACGCATTCACTTCTTATCCCGCGTTTATATACAGGAATGCATCTTCTCCCGCGATCACACATATGCTTCCTCTCTCGCGACCACGGGAATGCTTCTGATCACGCAGTCACCTGACTCCCCCTTTAACGCCATATTCACTATGTCCAGACTCTCGCGCTACAAGGGACTGAGTGGGGACACTCAGAATTCAAGTCCCCGGGAGATGTAAGGAACATCGCGTCTACCTATTGATATTGAGGTCCTACAGGCTCCAATCACCACGTCCAGCGCGCTCGCGCGCCTCGCGCCTATCTCCACATACCCGTCCGCCCCTTGTCCTTGCTGATTTACTGGTAAGTTATCTCAATTGCTACAAAAGCGTCCACTTCGGACCCGAGCGCGCGCCTTACATATAGTTACATACATACTAATTACTCGGGACCGCGCGCTATTCGGCTCGGTACCCGCGCGCCTTCGCGCTTATAGATACAGTATATAGAGACCTTACTGGACTTTAGTTCACACACTTCGCGCACTCCCCACTCCTTAGCCATAGTTAGATTCTAAAAGTACCCAATATACGATTGGATTATCGCGTATCTGCGCTCACGACGACTCGCGCGTATAGACCATAACGCGCACCGCGCCTCTCGCGTTCCCCGCGCCTTAGAGCACCCTCCCTCGTTGCAAGAGAGTCCCTTGCCCATATACCGAGGTTCTCCCTCTCAGTAGTTGTCCTATGGGTCGAGTATATACCTCGCGCCCGGGTCTTACTGCAGAGTTTCCCCATTATCGCAAACCGCCTTTTCATCCCTGTAGTCGAGCCTCACCCTTCATCGGGACTGGGAGAGTTGGTATTGGGGCGCTACGTCTTTCTGGTGAAGGTTCGCGGGTCGGGTTTTCAGAAGTGAGGGGTGATATGGTAGATGGGGTGTCTATTGAAACGAACGGGATTCGAGAGAGCGGGTGGTGGCTGGGTGTCGGGTCTTCGTCTTCCTCCTCGAAGGTATACTCGGGGGTGTCGGGAGATAGTTGTCAGGTATGGGATGGCCTGGCTTCTACTTCTTCTTCGATATCCTCTAATACCTGGTAGAAAAATTCTTCTCCAGATATGTCGGCCGCGTGACTCGTGCGGGAAGAATTTGGTCTATGCGATCTGCCTTCCAGCTTCAATTAATCCCTCGTGGTGGGCTCCAGTTTGTGAAAGAATAAATTTTGCTAGACTGAATAGACTAGTTCCACTTATCCTTAATTACAAGGGAAGCCGAAACTTAAGGACTTAGCGACCTATAGCGACCTTATGTCTACCCGACAGCGATAGCGCACTGAGTAAGTCTGTTTCTAAGTAGCGCGTTGGCGGGCGATTCGAGAACTGCGGCGGGCAAGGATTTGGTAGATAGACCCGCTGGTATAAGGCGCGGGGGAATTGAACGGAGTGAGTATTGGCAGGCAGTGCGTTGCTGCTAAAACGCGACTACAGGGAGGAGCGGATATTGGCAAGCAATGGGCTGGCGCTAGTCGCAACTCAGGGAGGAGCGGGTTTTGGCAACAATGAGCTGGCGCTGGATGCGACTATAGGAAGGAGCGGGTATTGGCAAGCAATGAGCTGGCGCTAGATGCGACTATAGGAAGGAGCGGGTATTGGCAAGCAATGAGCTGATGCTAGACGCAACACAGGGAGGAGCGGGAATTGGCAAGCAATGAGCTGGCGCTAGACGCAACTTCAGGGGGGAGCGGGTATTGACAAGCAATGAGCTGGCGCTAGGCGCAACACAGGGAGGAGCGGGTATTGGCAAGCAATGCGCTGGCGCTGGACGCGACGGGTTATAAGCGCGACCTTGCGAGAGTGAGGGCCTGAGTAGTAGCGCGCGACTGCGTGAACTTAATAGTGCGTGCGGACACAGAAGAACAATAGGATTTGAAGATTGCGCGACTATGGAAACTACTAGGTGACTCCGCTATACGACAGTTGCCCGCGGGAAGGGGAAGTAAGTAAGAACTATCTACTGCTGGTCCTTATATCGTAGTGCGTGAATATACGGAAGGCGTAGGCGAAACCTGTAGCGATGTAAGCGCGGCGCGTCGTATCTGTAGGTTGCGCAACACGGGGATACATGTAATACAGCCTGCGCCAGTAGCTTTTAGCGATGATAATCAATGGGAATTTACGCACCAGTGGAGGTAAGCGGGCATAGACAGGACATGGGGGAGCGCGATACCGACATCGGACCGGATTCTACGTAGGTGTGCGACAAGCGAGGCCAGTTATGGGAATTTATTCAATATCCGCCCAGCGCTAATGTGTTTGTCACACCGGATGACACGTCAGATATGCCAGATGCTGACTGGTGACTTACATCAATAGATATCTTGTATTTCTTGGTCAATCATTTTGTGTTTAGGACACTTGCGCTCAGACTACATATCATGGTAGTAATTTTCTTCGGATTCGCATCAGCGGTGTCTATGGTCCTGACTGTATTTTAGCTTAGTAATTGAGCGCGAGTGTCCGGGCTTCCATATTATCGTCCTCAAAGTTCGTGCCGAAAGGTGGAAGCTTTCTCACCAACTTTGACAACAATAGCGACGACGACGACGATCTTCCAAAATACACGAACAAGCTGTTTCAAGCGCTCGTTATAAATCTTAGATATAGTTCTATACCACCGACATCCACAGATGAGAACACAACACAACATATGATGGCGAATAACAGTCAGGTTATGCTATGTCCTGGGTGAGGTGTTCAGACACAATTTTATTAACTCTTAGATCGACGTCTCCAAGGATCTTGAGGGTCTCATACTATTCAGTTGATATCAGCCTGTACCATGGCAGTGAAAAATGAGCAGGTACGTACCCACAAACGCTTCGAAACCTCCCTTCCTTCCACGCTGAGAACATAATCGCTCTCTTCGGTAACTTTGCAGCTCGACAGGTAGTGACCATGCCGTTCCCTCTCACCTGGCTCGATTGCCGCGTGGACAAGTGTCCGACTGCCCATCTCGGTTGTGCGTGCTAGTAACTTGAGGAAAGGATTTGAATCGACTTCCCGCCCAAGACGGGAGTGACAAAAACCGGGATTGACCGCCGAAACAGCTACCAAGGTTGGTGTAGGAAGTCGAGAAGACAGCTCACGGACGAACATCACTTGGAGGACTGCGCATGACGGTGTAGTGAGCATAATAATGCATTTGCTCCATTAACTCACGCTTGGATAGGTAGTAGCGATTCTTCATTGCGCTGCTGCATGTTATTATTGCTGCGAGAAAAGACGCTAATGAAGCTTGCCTAGAGGTACAATAAGCCTCATCATTGATTGTTCCAATGATACTAGGCCATTTGTCTGCCCCCTTTGGGCTGTCGGATATATAATGAGCCATGCTGGACACAATGACTAGTCTTGAGGCATGTTCAGGAGTCCCCGTCTTGATGAGGTGAGGCAGCATTAATATGCTCAACAGAGCGGTCGATAGATAATTCACTTGAAATCTATTAAAATTTTCGAAGCAGGACAACGGTGATGATAGCAAAGCGCTCACGTAGTTTCGTACCCATCTGGAGTTTTCGCATACTTCAGCGTTGATATGCCAGCGTTGGCGATAAGAACATTGACTGCGTGGCCCTTCGCTTCAAACTTGTCCACAAAAGAACGCACTGAATCAAATGAGCTTAGCTCAAGAGGCCAGGATTCGATACCAGTCATCCCAGACCGAGTCTCCACGTCTATACAAGTCATAAACTCTCCTGATAACCTTCGGAGAGGTTCCGATGCATACCTGCTTTCGTTAGTTCGCACTTGACTTCGTCTCTGCTGGTGATCACCAGGCTCTTGGGTTTCAGCTGGGCTAAATGCACAGTAGCTTCGTTTCCAAGCCCGACATTGGTACCGACCACGACCAGCGACTGGTCGCTGACATCTGCAGTGGAGATCGGGAGCTCTGTCCATTGTTCGCGAAGAAACCCGAAAAGGTTGAGCTTGCCCATTATGCCCCGCTGGTGGGCGAGTACTAGTGTCAGACAGGATCAGACACCGTGATCGTCGGGCAAGGTGAACACTGCACAGGACAAGATTGCAGGCCCGGACCAAGTGAGAGCCAGAAGGGGTCTGGACCAGAAGCCGAACACAGCGGAATCGGTTAATGCCGGTCGGGTTCCTCGTAACTGACTGCCTCGTTGTGGACCAGTGGGAGGCACACCAGTACATGAAAGTGCGAATCACTCGGAACGAAGTTCGGCATAAAACACGAGAGTGTGGAGGAGAAAGGTTGGGGAAAAGGAAGTACAAAATTCTTGATATTTGAACGTGAACGAGGCATCTGCAAAAACACGGAGTGTAAAGAATACTAGCTAGTGACGGGGTATCATTAAGGTATCAACAGAAAGACGATTCATGACATGGTCGTGAAAGAAAACTGCGTAGTAAGCCGCAAGGCGTCTACATACATGTACAACGGCTGGAGGAAATGCAAAGATGAGAAGAAACAATTCTAGACTACATCCCTTGTCACTCAATGAGGACATTTCTAATTCAACAGACTCGGTCGAAGGTAATTCAAAGGTACCCACTTGCTCGACAAGCACGTCGTCCTAGTAGACGCAACCAGCGTCCCAATGTCATGGGCTCTTCAGGAGACTGTCCGAAGTTGGGCTACAGAAAGGATATTGATAAATGACAGAGAAAACAATGTTGTAAATTCGCAAACTGACATAGCTGATTAATGCACCAGGAACGCCTGCAGGACTATCGTGGGGACGATATTGATCGTCCGTGAACATGGAAGACCCGTGCTCTGAGGTGTCGTGACTGGAGCAATTAGAATGACCAGAGTTGAAGGAATTCAAGCGTGGTAGCCATGACGGTTCTGTGATGCCACTGTAGTACCTGACAGACCTGTCGGGTGGCTATTGCACATAAGTTATCGACGGGTATCAAGTGTGGCTATGGTGCTCACGAGTTGTGTCGCAGCAGTCAGAGCCAGAATATCAGGATCTTCGCAGTCGGCCCAACTGAATTGCTGTCTCTGGAAATGTGGCATGGTAAGGGTTAGCAGGGACTGAAATAGGACTGAGGTGTACAAGAAGTAGAGCAGGGTGCAAATCGCGGACTGAAGGTCAATTATCCTGAGAGCCTCGAGCTTTCCTCGCGGCAGACCACGAGATAGCCGACAGCCGACATCCAGGAGCTGTGCCGATCGTCAGAGATTCATAGAAGATTATCCACGCTGCCACTTCGGCTCCTGAACGCTTATTGGAGAATGTGGATATGTTCGGCTTTGGAAGAATACACAGCATTGAGCAATGCAAAACTTCACAGCCTAAGATTGTCGATATAAATGAACGTGGTATACAGCCTGGTATCTGCTCAGCATCAGTGCATAGCGCCCTTGATCAATACTAGGTCGTCAACGTGCTCGCAGGTGCTCGTCGATGGTACGCTGAACCCTGGAATCGACTTTACTTAATACGTCGATCGTCTCCAACTAAATAGTAATTATGATGATGATGATGAGTGAGGTCAAATCAAATAGAGTGATACCTACCCACAGGAGTCTAGAAACAACTCTTCCTTCCATACTGATCACGTAATCGTTCTCCTCCTCCGGCTTACAACAAGACAGGTAATGGAAATGTCGCGAGATCTTACCCAGTTCAACAGTAGGGTGAACAAGCGTTCGGCTCCCGATTTACGTGGTGCGAGCGAGCAAGGTCTTCAGGGTTGCGACACCCAATGTCATGAAGGAATTTGTTTCGGTAGAACGGGATAAACGAGAATGACAGAACTCAGGATTGACAGCTGAGACTGCCACAGGTGTTGACACAGGTAGTCAGGAGTTAAGTTCGCGAGCAAACATCACTTCTACCACTTGAATCAGACAGAGGATCAGTTACGATAGCGAATGAGACGTGTAACTTGATTCTCACGTTTTGAGAGGTTGTACCTATCGCTCGATACCCTGTCCCGTCGTCAGTTAAGGAAAGGGGTATGATTTATAAGTCCCTGCGAGGAGGTGCAATAGTTTGGATCGTCAAGCTTCTCCACAATGCTCGGACGTTTATCCGAAAGCCCTCCTCTTCAGACTGGTTCACGAGTTGGACTACCGACTTGGATGAGCCGAGCTGTAAGGGCCGTGCATCGATCGCACTGATGCTTGCTTGCTGTTGGATGTCTATGCCTGTGTCAGGGCGTGACATGAACCATCTTTGCAAGCGCCGCGCGCGCTGCCTGGTATTGTTTACAGGCACTTTGTGATATCTTTGGCGGTGACGAGTAAGTGTTTGGGCCGAAGTCGGACCAAGTGCACAGATGCCTCAAATCCCAGGCCCATATTCGTCCCGACTAAGAGGAGTGACTTGTCACTGATATCCGCAGAGGCTATTAGAAATTCTTGACGCTGTTCGCATTGCACAAGGGAATTCTGATACGATGAATTTGCCCATGATAAGAGCGGGGGCCTTCAAGTAGGAACGCATATGATCGTGCCGTGGAAAGTGAAACACATCAGCTACGGAAAAACGTGGTTGGTCGATTCAGTATGTCAGAATATTGACGAGCTCCTGTGGCGGCAAGTACTGTGACCGCGCTGCGACATGATCGTGGCCACGTACACCAGTCATGGCACAAAACCAAATATCAATAAACTTTGCGATAAGATAAGATTAGATATCAAATTGATCTGGATCAAACTCGAAATTTTGCAGGAGTGATCTACTAGCTTCGACATTGTACGCTTGTCCAAGCTCAGTTGTGACATTTTAGCTGACTGCGGTGAGATGAAAAGCCAATACAGTGAATTTTTCGTAGCGCTGACATCATGCAGGCATGCTTGTTCTCCAAGGCTCGTCTGCACTCTCTTCGTCGAAGCGCCAGACACTTCTCCAGCACATCAAAACCATCAAATCAGACGTAATCTCTGTTGATGCAGTCTACATCCACCTCGTGAAGCCCCCGAGCCAATCGCTGCAAGATGACCTAGTCAACAAAACATCACTACAAAGACAAGCTATTGATCTATTGCTGGACTACGGCGATGACATCAGACTTCCATCGACATCAGAAGCGCTTCACTCCGAACATAATGTTTTCTACGTTCTACCAAGAGCCGGTTCTATATCACCGTGGTCCAGCAAAGCGACCGACATCGCTGGCATATGCAACTTATCACAGCACATAGATCGTCTCGAACGCGGGGTCGCGTTCGTCTTCCAACTGGCAGACGATGAAGGTCTAGGGAAGGAAGATTTGACTGCGCTATCCCATTTACTTCACGATCGTATGACGCAGAGCGTTCATATGTCTCTACCTCACGAGGATGTTGTCTTTCAACATCACTCCCCAAGCCCCCTGCGGATTGTAGAGTTAAGAGGTGACGAAGAGGAAGTTGATGCTAGTGCTGCGCGTGGGAAGCTCTCGACCGCGAACAAAGCACTGGGGCTCGCGCTTGCAGCTGACGAAATTGATTACTTGGTGGAAGCATTTGTATCTGGATCGTCACCAATCAACCGTAATCCTACCGACGCGGAGCTGTTCATGTTTGCTCAAGTGAACTCGGAGCATTGCAGGCACAAAATATTTAACGCATCGTGGACAATAGACGAGACGCTTCTCGACTGGTCACTTTTTCAGATGATCAGGAATACGGAGAAAATCAGTCCGCTGGGAACAATTTCCGCGTATTCTGATAACGCAGCTGTCCTCGAAGGCGCACAAGCTCCTCGATTCGGCGTACATAGTCCTTCTACCGAGTATATTTACCAAACTTCTGTCGAAAACATGCCAATTCTCATCAAAGTCGAGACACACAATCACCCCACTGCGGTCTCTCCTTATCCAGGAGCAGCTACAGGCTCAGGAGGGGAAATTCGAGATGAGGGAGCAGTAGGCCGAGGATCGAAACCCAAAGCCGGACTGGCTGGCTTCACTGTCTCCAACCTTCTCATACCGGGCTATGAGCAACCTTGGGAGACGGATTTTGGCCGTCCCTCACACATCGCATCAGCCCTCGACATTATGATTGAAGGTCCTTTAGGCGCGAGTGCCTTCAACAATGAGTTCGGTCGTCCAGCACTTTCAGGCTACTTTCGTACATTCTCTGAATCTGTCCCTGCCTCAGAGGACGGATCAAAACAGGAGATCAGAGGCTACCACAAACCAATCATGATCGCCGGTGGATACGGGAATGTCCGTCCACAGTTCGCGATAAAAACGCGGATTTCCCCAGGGGCGAAGATTATTGTCCTGGGTGGCCCAGGTATGCTCATCGGTTTGGGTGGTGGCGCAGCATCTAGTCAGGTGTCTGGCGCCAGCTCTGCAGAATTAGATTTTGCATCTGTCCAGAGAGAGAATGCAGAGATGCAGAGGAGATGCCAGCAAGTTATCGATGCTTGTGTTGGCTTGGGAGAAGGTAATCCTATCCAGAGCATCCATGATGTTGGCGCCGGTGGACTGTCCAATGCACTTCCAGAGCTGGTCCACGACTCAGGACTCGGTGCGAAATTTGAGATCAGGGACGTACTTGTCGCGGACAGCTCTATGTCTCCAATGGAGATATGGTGCAATGAAAGTCAGGAACGCTATGTCCTCGCTGTATCAGCAGAGAAGGCCAACGAGTTCGAGAGAATAGCCCAAAGGGAACGGTGCCCATTCTCCATTGTCGGCGTCGCAACAGAAGAGGAAGAACTCATCGTCACAGACCGCCTCCTTTTGCAAGATGTCATTCACCTGAAAATGTCGACGCTTTTCGGGAAGCCCCCTCGCATGTTGCGCAAGGATACCACGCGAAAGATTAGTTTCACGAATTTTGATACTTCCCTTTCCAAATATCTTCCGACCTCTTTCACCTTATCCGACCGCTTGTCTCTCGCAGTGGACCGCGTTCTTCGTCTTCCATCGGTGGGGTCGAAGTCTTTCCTCATAACTATTGGAGACAGAACCATCACAGGCTTGGTAACTCGCGACCAAATGGTCGGACCGTGGCAGGTCCCAGTCGCTGATGTTGCTGTTACTCGTTCATCGTATGGCTTTGATGTCCTGAGTGGTGAAGCCATGGCAATGGGTGAACGAACCCCTGTCGCTCTGCTAAATCCATCTGCATCCGCTCGGATGGCTATCGCCGAGGCGCTCACCAACCTGGCTGCAGCTTCCGTCTCCAGCCTTTCCCGCGTCAAGCTCAGTGCAAACTGGATGTGCGCCGCTTCTAAGGAAGGCGAAGGTGCAGGGTTGTATGCCGCTGTGGCCGCTGTCGGTATGGAACTTTGTCCTGCGCTAGGCATCGGTATCCCTGTCGGCAAGGATTCAATGTCAATGTCGATGAAGTGGAAGCAAGGAGAAGAGCAGCGTGAAGTTAGTGCACCATTGTCTCTCATTGTCACGGCGTTCGCGCCGGTGAATAATGTCGATCGAACATGGACGCCCCAGCTGCGTACAGATCTGAAAGAAACGACCGTGCTCGTATTCTTCGATCTTGCTCATGAAAAGACGCGCATGGGTGGATCGGCGCTTGCGCAGGTTTTCAAGGAGATTGGGTCAGAGGCGCCAGACGTCGAGAACCCTCTTACAGTCCGAACGTTCTTCGATGGGTGCCAGAAGATCAAGGAGAGTCAACCTGACTTAGTCCTTGCATATCACGATCGCTCGGATGGAGGGCTCTTCACAACTTTGGTGGAGATGTGCTTCGCTGGTCGGGTAGGAGCTATTATATCTTGACACTCTCCATAGTGCCTCCGACCCTGTGACAACCCTGTTCAACGAGGAGTTAGGAGCTGTCGTTCAAGTACGCGAGTCTCATCTGGGTAAGCTCATGAGCGAGTTTGTCGACGTCGGCTTTCCTTCCACATCCATCCACGTCATTGGACGCGTCAATGTTGACCCTTCTGACCAATTATTCGCCATCAATCATGAATCCAAGGTGCTATTTTCGAGTACACGTCAAAAGCTTCAACAAGCCTGGGCCGACACCTCGTACCGTTTGCAGTCTCTGCGCGACAACCCTATTGGAGCCCAGCAGGAATTTGACCTCATCAAGGATCACACTCACAGGGGTTTATTTTATGATCTCACATTTGACTACATACCATCACCCTTACGAAGTCTCTTGTCGCGGCCAAAGGTTGCCATCTTGCGTGAGCAAGGTGTCAACGGACATGTGGAAATGGCTTGGGCATTTACGGCAGCAGGTTTTGATGCCGTGGACGTTCACATGTCTGACATTCTCTCTGGAGAACTGTCACTTTCGCGCTTCCGCGGGTTAGCAGCTTGCGGTGGCTTTTCCTATGGAGACGTGCTTGGCGCTGGAAAAGGCTGGGCTCACTCAGTACTTTTGAATGACGTAGCGAGGAAGGAGTTTACCCACTTCTTCGCAGATAAAAATACGTTCACTCTCGGCGTCTGCAATGGTTGCCAGTGGCTCAGTCATTTGAGAGAGATCATTCCTGGCGCGGACCACTGGCCCGACTTCAAGCAAAATACTTCTGAACGCTTCGAGGGCCGTGTGTCCATGGTCGAAGTCACTTCTAACGAGGTGACGAAAGTCTCCGTCTTCTTGCGAGACATGGTTGGGTCAAAGCTTCCCGTTGCTGTTGCTCACGGAGAGGGAAGAGTGTCATTTTCGGACGATACCCAGAGAGAAGCCCTGCAGAAAGCAGGCCTCGTCGCACTGCAATACGTCGATTCTGCGGGTGAACCCA
The DNA here is from genome assembly GCA_016758765.1 of Suillus cothurnatus. Lineage (NCBI taxonomy): Eukaryota > Fungi > Basidiomycota > Agaricomycetes > Boletales > Suillaceae > Suillus > Suillus cothurnatus. The sequence continues at coordinate 202,580 of JABBWL010000029.1, forward strand.
CAGAGGTTTATCCATTGAACCCGAATGGCAGTCCCGACGGGATTACTGGCGTGCAGACCACCGACGGCAGAATAATGGGTCTTATGCCGCATCCAGAACGCGTTGTAGCACTGGAGAGTTGCAGCTGGTATCCACCCGCATTTTGGGACTCCTGGGATGGCTCAAGTCCGTGGTTCAGGCTTTTCCAGAGTGCTCGTGCCTGGGTGAATTAGAGGGTGAGCATGATCACGTGATGTGATTAACCGTCAGATGTTTATACTTTGTCACAGAAGTACACGTACTGAAGTGAAATTGAATTACCGAGAGAAGAGGATTGTATCATGATAAAATATGGCTGTAACTGGTTATACAAATGTCTGCGATTATCATATCATTTAGACGCATCTGCTGTGACATACCAGACGTGTGACTTTAATGTGACCAATTGTGACAGCTGCGTGGGTGACAATGCCGTGTTCACACTAGTACTGAGACTTTGCATCAACATTAACGACGACATGACAACTGTGTCGCCATTCGCTCGCAGCAGCGCGTTCGACGAGCCCCGCCTCGGCGGGCGTGAACAGACCGTAAGCCCATCTTGCTTTTATCATCCCATTTCTGCTGCATAAACACAAGCAAGCGCTTCCCAGATTGAAGAAATGTACAGTATTCCCGAGAGCTTTCTAGAAATTGAAGTTCGCAATCCTCAAACACACGGTGAGCGATACAAAACTTGCGCGGTGGGATTCTACCTCCTTATCATTGAATATTAGGCTTTGGCAGAAAGATGTATACCGACTACGAGATCGTGTGCAAGGTTGCTATTTCGGCTTCCTAATCAGCCAAGTGCTCATCTTCTGCTATCCTTACGTTCTGTAGACAAACATTCCTGCATTTAAACTGCGCCATTCCCTCGTCCGGCGCCGTTATTCTGACTTCGAGGCGTTCCGCGATATTTTGGAGCGCGAATCCACCCGCGTCAACATCCCTCCACTCCCTGGCAAAGTCTTCACCAACAGATTCTCTGACGAAGTCATCGAGAGTCGAAGGGAGGGACTGGAACGATTCTTAAGCATCGTTGCTGGTCATCCACTCTTGCAGGTAAGCGACTAGATAAGAAACACCGCAAACAGTCTGACGGCTTTTTCAGACTGGTAGTAAAGTTCTCTGCGCATTTATGCAGGATCCAGCCTGGGAGAAGTCTCAGTGGGTGTAACCCACCTACGTCATACTTGTAATGATCACCTCCGAAGATAACCATGGCATACGTTCTGTACCTCTTCCGCCACTCTCTTCTTGTATATTTTACGTTGTTTGTTTTATGCCCTCCCTCGCTATAGATTCAATTTTTATCTGCCAATCACTCAGCGTAGAATGGAAGGACTACATCTGCTGATGCTCGTGAACAACAATATCTAACACAGATCTACCGTGCACTAGTGTTCAGCGCAAATCAGGACCTCAGAAGTCGAATCACTTACCGCAGATCCATGGAGAAACCCGTTTCAATATCCGTGAGACTAAGAATATCAACCGAATGCACACCAGGAGTCATTGCAAGAAAGTCCATTCTGACTGACTGGCAGGTAGATGGACGTAGCGGCCTATAATTTCAAGAGACACCATTTAACAACAGCAAATTACCCAGAAATGCTACATACCCGACTCGCACGCGGTTTTGCAACGGGAGTATTCCAGGAGGCGTCATCACACTCTTTAACTCCTCGATAGTTGTCTTGCCACCCCGCGAAGCTTTTTCCTGCTCGATCTTTCGTCTACGTCTACGATCTGGATCCGGGCAGCTGATTTCGAACCTTCTGGTCCACGAACTCTGATTGAACACAAAGATGTCAAGCGTGAACTGATCGCATGGATATAATTTTCTAGATGCGGTGAAACCTGAAGGAGGTGGGAGCAAGCCAACGGAAACGATGATGGGCTCTCCACCAGTAGCTGGGGTATCCCGAGCGGGATCGAATGTACCGCCGACGATGGTTGGTCCAGGAGTTTGCGGTATAACTGCCGTCATTCCGAGACCACGCTCCCTGCGGATTTCGACACTCGGCCCAGAGGCTCCTTGATGGTTACTCAGTGGCGTTTGGAAGTGAGACATTGCTGGAGTAGCAGCTGGAGGGAATGCAGGGTACGCAGGAGTTGGCGGCGTCACGAACGTTTGAGACTCTGAAGGGCCATTTGGACCGCCGTTGGGTATATTGACGCCTAATAGGGGCGTAGTCGGAAGTGGAATGCCGAATGAAGTGGACGGAGACTTTAAGAAACTTTGCACAGTAACAGAGGGAGGAGTGTATTGTTTATTAGAGGGGATTGGCGAAGCGGAGGTTTGGTCGCGATATGGCATCGGGCGGAAGTTAGTATTCGGGTTGATCGCACGTATAGCTGTGATATTGTGGGGAGGAGTATGTCGTTTGTTCCCCGTAACAGATTGCACTTTCGGAATAGCAGATGCCAGAGCCGCTTGCCCCGGAAAGGGAGACGCAGGTTCTGGTAACACACTACGAGCACCACAAGAAGGGTCTGAGAAGTCAAGAGTTTCTTCCGGTGGTTTCGAAGAAAGATCCAGGATACAGTTCCACCGAGAGGAAAATGTATGTGTTGGATAGGTCGGGGTAGATCCACCGTCCTCAGAGTCATGCTCACCACCTGCCTTCGACAAATAAGGTTTGCCATAGATATTGATCGCTACCGCCCGCTGCAGATCTGAATTTGCGAAGACGGCACCAGACCGCCGACCGACCAGCGAGAAATCAGAGTCTGCAGAAGGCTTGAGGAATGAAACAGCGTATAACAAATTGTACTGTTCCATGGACCCGATTAGAAGTGGGAAGGTGTGCATCTCTACTTCCGCCTCAAAAGCACCCTCTCCCCAACCAATTAATTTGGCAGATGCACCTTCGCCACCGATTTTTACATCTACCCTTTCCACTGAGAAACCAACACCTGAACCTGATTCCCCAGAGTTCTCGACTTCAACACAGAGAACGACGGTACGTTCGTTATTCCCTGCCTCTCGTTCCTGCGCGTCGCTATCATCGTCATTGAAGCCAGTCCCTGGATTCATCTCCGGAAAGAGGATGTGGGGAATAAAAACGGTTCGCATCCGCACCCGAAAACCAGAGACTGTCTGGAGAATTTTGCGAAATGATTTCCGTAAAGTGGCATTAGGTGGACGCTTAGGACTTGACGTAAGTGATTGGGCAGATGAAGGTTGCACAGGTAGGAGAGAGAATAGCTCTCGACGCGTAGCATTCCCCAGGCGAGTAGATGGAAGCCAGAGTGATTCCGAACCGGGTGTAACGTTGGATCCTAGAAGACACATTAGTGAACCCACAACATTGGTATGTCATGAAAGACTACCAGCTGAAAGACCTTCCAGTAAATTGACTTCCTCAAGCCCAGTCTGATCATTCTCCCCGACATCATCTGTCTCCTGGTTCTGTTGCTTCGAGAACGAACTTATGCCGGAAGCAGAAAGCTTGGCAAGAATGCCGCTTTCCGACAGAAATATGACAAATGGATGGTTTGCTTGTGATAGTGAAACCGCCTTCTCTCGCAATGTAGTTGACACGGTCAAGGACAGCAAAGGATCTGAGAAAGAGAGGCGAAGAAATGCTAGAGGAGTGTTTAGGAGAAGCGGCAGACATATTATCTGCACACACTCACACACAGTCAAGGAGAGTTCGTATACAGCCAACCAAGCCTTCTTTGTCTCTGAATACGAAAGAGAGAATTTCTCTCTGGACAAACCCGCAGGCCTGTGACCCCATATACTGGCGAGAAGAAGAGTTCCTTCGGATTGTGCGTACTTGCGATCCTTCTCCGTAGAAGATGGTGTAGGATTTGGTGTATGGGGAGGGAATAAGGAAGGATGAAGTGATGTAGGCCGAGGTTTAGCTATAGATGAAGTGCGCGGTGGAGTAAGGACTCGGGCAGTCTGAGGAGTTTCAGGGAGAGTTGTAGGCGTTTGTGAGATATAAGTGGCTTCAAGCGAAACCTGAACATGAGCAAGAAAATCAAGAATGAATGTGGGTGGATCCTTGGGATCAACGTCCGCAGATGGACAGGCTATCTGTGTAATCAAGAAAAGGTGTAGTTGCTCATCTGGATCGACCATTTGATGAGCATCAAGACTAACATGTTCAATGAAATTTTGTACCTTACCGAAGAACGCTTGTCTTCTTTCAATACCAGATGATTTGAGCGTGACTAACCAGTCATCGGCAGCTCCTGGTTCGGGAAATTTTATGGAGGTATCTGGGGCTATCACTTCCAGAGTACATGACGCAAAGAGATCCTCGAAGCTAGGCACGGACATGACAATGTCGCGTCGAGCAGTCTAGGTAGACCTTTGCTGATATGGACGATCAATGTTTAGGTCTAGGTTAAAAGTGAAACCATACTAGTATGCTTTACGAAAACCAGCGAAGTAATAAATGAGTACGGAATGATGAAAGCCTTGTTTGTGTCTGTAGCTCCCATCATGGGCCACTGACAGCGGCGTGACAAACAAGGCAGGCGATGCCCTATTGTAGGGCATTGCATTGCCGGACTTCACTATCACTTTGATGTGCCAAATTATTCAGCTATATTTACAGATATCTCTACAAAGGTCCCAACTGTGCTTTAAAAACACACCCTAATTTCATCGCGCAGGTGCACGCTCGACAGCATCCATCGCTAGACCACTATTTCCTAAGGGCCGTCCATCTCAAGGATTTGCAACATGAAGAATACTACGAGCAGTACATCCTCTACGAGACCGTGAGTATACGGAGCAACCAAGAGCAGGCGTGGTTCAAAAAATGGTTGTGAGAGGAGCAGAAAGTGACAAAATCGCGCGCATCGACACTGCCTGTTCGGAGCGAAGAGGTGCTATACCTTCGCAGTCTCCTGCTCCACAAAGCAGCTTCGTCCTTCCGAGATCTGTGGACCGTCAACGGACACGTCTTGCATTGCCTGTGGCAAATAACCTGCATGGGAATGTGTCGACGACTTATGTCTTCGGATCATGAATGTCCACGATACACCTTTTGGCGGGATTCCACTTATCGGCTTGGGTGATTTTTGCTAAGTAGTACCCGTCGTGAGCGGAGCAGGAGAAGCTACATCCGTCAAATAGTCTCCTCTGTGGAAGCTCATGCGTGTATTCACTCTCATATCCCTGTACGAAACATCGGAGGCCCCGCATGTACCAATTTCGTCGATAAATCGAGAGAGATTTCTCAGGCATGCGTCGATCTCTAGGTGCTGTCGACTTCCTCTTTCCTCCTCACATAATCCAGGATGCCTCTAGCGTGCCTTCCTATCTCCACGCAATGCATAATCAATGAAATCATGTTAGACGCCCTACCTGGCGATTATGGTGAGCATGAAGCGAGCAAACGTCAATAAACGCGTAATGATAAATGAGACAGAATCGTACTCCAGTTCAGACACTTTCAAAGAAGCAGAACAACTTGACGCTGCTCCAGACGCGTCTGAAAAACTCCGGACTACCTCGTGATGTTGACTCATCCAAACAGGCTTCCGCATCAATTGAATCTTAAAGGAAACGCTGTATGCGCAATACAACGAAACATGTCGGTTGAAAATGGATTAACGCGAAATGCGCGAGCCCACATCACCACTCTTCATCACAGATTCGTGGAAGTCCAGATCCCTCATACATGAGAGATGCATTGGGGGCACTTGGGGCCACCTCGACTAGATAGAAATGTCCTCCATAGAGTATGACTCTTCATAGGACAGAAAATTTGAATCAAAAAAGGAGACTGGTACCACGGCTGGTATGGGCCGTGACTAGTTGACTCCTGACACCATCCCCACATCCATAACTAAACTCCCACTGGCAAGGCTTTGTACTTTTCCTTGAATACCCTCATTAAATACGGACGATTCGATAATCAAACGGTTTCTTGATTATGCAGTTTCCTGCGCCCGACCTAGTTTCTTCTCGTCGTCTGCTCCTGATAACAGATCAGCTTCCGGCTCCAGCTGACTTTTTACTGCATAGATTCCTTCACTTGCACCTGAAGCAAAGTAAAACCGCGAAATGTATTGTTCTATCTGTATCCGAAAGCCTCGAGCGCTGGAAATCAGTAGCTTCAAAGGCCGTACGTCCAGTCTTCGCCATCGCGTCGCTCTAATAGCAAACATCTTCCCCATAGAACACCAATGTAGTCCATAACGAATCTTTTCGATTCATAGATGTCTTCGACCAACATCTCCCATCACAAAATCGTGGAGAGGGAGATACGAATAAAATCTCTCTAAAGTGCATCTACGATCTGCTATCAGTCGAATTGTTAAACTCCCGAACCAATGGCCAAATTTCACTCGTAATCCTGGATGACATCACATCGCTTGAATGGCTCGGGGTTTCGTTGCTTGACCTGTCCCGGTTTGCTCGTGCCCTGAGAACCCTCTGTGTCAAGGTAAGATAATGTTAATTCTGAGCCATTACTGCTTTTACAACCCAAACATAGATGGATGCAGCATTGGTCGTTAGACATCATATCGTCACTCCACCAGAGCCAGATGCACTCTTGCAGCACTTACTTCAACTATGCACTTATCACATTGAGGTCAGGCCTTTAGCCAGCGGGCGAAGCGGTGCAGTGAGCGGAGAGGTGCGTTCTGTTTGGTTATTCTTGATGAATCAGAAATCATAAAACCATCAAGATATGCGTGCACCTAGGGCCTGGTGTGAAAGATACGAACGAACATGTCATACCTCGTACGTCGGCGCTGCAATATCGTTTGACGGAGTCAAGTGCTGTGTTCTTCGACAAGGGTACAAGTACAGGAGTTCTGTAAATACTGTGACATGGACGACAGGATATGATAGCATGCGTGATCAATGAGATCGCAGCATACTCGTCGAAGCTGTGGGGACAAGGAGGCGGTGTGCACAGGCACTTCTGAGAATGAGAACGCCAACACGGAAAGATTCATCATAGGTTGAAGAAAAGTGCAGCGTACGCTTACTACATATACTCTTTGAACAATCCGTGTTCAGCTCATCAATTCAACTATTCAGTGTGCAATGGGTTGAGCCAATGTTGGGACCGCTTGTTTCTCCCTAGGCTCGTGAGCTGGCTGGACCACGCCACATCCTGACCATCATGGGAACACCTCGGGAAGATGAACGCTCACCTTCCCGTTATTGGTGAACAAGAAGATAATGGATCTAGTTATTCACCCATGGCCCCGAGCGATCCGACTCAACGGTTTTTCAGTTCCTGGATCAACCATAACGCCGCACGTAGTAAAATACGAATATCGATCAAGAAGTCGGACGAGATTTTTGATAGAACTCGTGCAGCTCTTGGTCCTGCGCATACCATTTGAACTCAGGTCTGGCACATTGTCCGCAACGTTTCACATCATAAGCCAGATAAAGATCCAATATTCTTCTCAAACACCAAAATTGACATCTACAGCCTCAAAACTACTTAGGCTTTATAAACAACTTATTCCACGACTACGCAGCTTTGTATCATGCAGCTGGCAAGGGTAGCACTACGTGAAATGCAGATTTTGCACAGCATAATATGACTTTCCTCCCGCAAGCAATCGATTAATCAAGTGTCACTTGCTAAGAATTCTGTTTGCACCAGTGGCGTGTGCATCGGGAGTCTCACGATGGCCCGGGCGAGTTGTTGTGTCACGGTGGGCGTCTTCAACATGAGCGCTGAAGACTGAAGTGCCCATGGTTTCAACATATGACTCACTTTCAAATTAATCTCATCTTATTGGGCTTGTGCTGAACTACAATATTGTCCCGTACTCAGATTTTGTAGGACGGCCCTGAAGAGTCAGCGAAGACAGTCATCCCTCGAGCTGTTTTCAAGTCAGGACTTAGGACTTATCATATCGGTTTGCTCGGAGGTGACTACTCCAATTTCTGCTCGTTCAGTGCGTACTATTCGCCCTGGGCCGGTTACCCTTTATTTTGTACTGACACTGACACTCAACAGTGAGCTGAGGCATTTGCAGTTACGTCTTGCTCACCCTGTGCCGCTCATTCAATACTTCGATGCCCCTTGCGCTCTGTGCCATCTTCAATTAACTTTATATTTCACTACAATAAAATGACAGACAGTGTGGAGCAGTGAGTAGCAGTTTTTTCCATGTCTCTAAACAACCTTGCCAACGACCTACATGACAGATTCGAGCAGCAGGACGTGCTGTCTGACTTGAATGAAACCATTGAGCTCGATCGAGCTGCACTCGCGCTCTGCCCCCAAGGCCATCCTGATCTATCGATGTCTCTCAGCAACCTTGGTATCAGCCTCCATGACAGATTCGAGCAACGGGGCGAACTGTCTGACCTAGTTGAGTCCATTGAGCTCAATCGAGCTGCACTCGCACTCCGTCCCTCTGGCCATCCTCGTCGAGCCATGTCTCTCAGCAACCTTGCCAACACCCTTTATGATAAATTCAAGCAACAAGGCGCATTGTCTGACCTGGATGAGGCCATTGAGCTCAATCGAGCTGCACTCGCACTCCGTCCCTCTGGTCATCCTCGTCGAGCCATGTCTCTCAGCAACCTTGCCAACACCCTCCATGACAAATTCAAGCAACAAGGTGCATTGTCTGACCTGGATGAGGTCATTGAGCTCAATCGAGCTGCACTCGCTCTCCGTCCTTCTGGCCATCCTTGTCGATCCATGTCTCTCAACAACCTCACCAGCAGCCTTCTAATCAGATTCGAGCGACAGGGGGTGTTGTCTGACCTCGATGATGCCATTGAGTGTGATCGAGCTGCACTCGCGCTCCGTCCCCTTGGCCATCCTGATCGATCTACCTCTCTCAACAACCTTGCCACCAGCCTTCGAGTCAGATTCAAGCAACGGGGGGCGCTGTCTGACCTGGATGATGCCATTGAGCTCCATCGAGCTGCACTCGCGCTCCATCCCCTTGGCCATCCTCATCGAGCCGTGTCTCTCAGCAACCTTGCCAACAATTTTCATAACAGATTCGAGAAACAGGGCGCACTGCCTGATCTGGATCAGGCCATTGAGCTCAATCAAGCTGCCCTCGCGCTCCGTCCCGTTGGCCATCCTGACCGATTTATCTCTCTCAACAACCTTGCCAACAGTCTTCATACCAGATTCAAGCAACATGGAGCACTGTCCGACCTGGATGATGCCATTGAGCTCCATCGAACTGCACTCGCGCTCCATCACCTTGTCCATTCTGATCGATCCATGTCTCTCGACAACCTTGCCGACAGCCTTCGAGCCAGATTCGAGCAACGGGGGACGCTGTCTGACCTCGACGAGGTCATTGAGCTCCACCGAGCTGCACTCGCGCTCCATCCCCTTGGCCATCCTCATCGAGCCGTGTCTCTCAGCAACCTTGCCAACAATTTTCATAACAGATTCGAGAAACAGGGCGCACTGCCTGATCTGGATCAGGCCATTGAGCTCAATCGAGCTGCAATCACGCTCCGTCCTCTTGGCCATTCTGATCGATCCATGTCTCTCAACAAACTTGCTGTCAGCCTTAATGCCAGATTCGAGCAACAGAGTGTATCATCAGACTTGGATGAGGCCATTGAGCTCCATCGAGCTGCACTCGTGCTCCGTCCCCAAGGCCATCCAGATCGATCGATCTCTCTCAGCAACCTTGCCAGTAGCTTTCGAGCCAGATTTAACCAACGGGGGGCGCTGTCTGACCTGGATGAGGCCATTGAGCTTCATCGAGCTGCACTCGAGCTCCAACCCTTTGGCCATCCTGATCGATCCGTGTCAGATTCGAGCACCGAGGATTGCTGTCCGACCTGGATGATGCCATTGAGTTCCATCGAGCTGCACTTGCGCACTGTCCCCTTGGCTATCCCGATCGATCCATTTCTCTTAACAACCTTGCCAACAGCCTTCGAGCCAGATTCGAGCAACAGAGTGCGTTGTCTGACCTGGATGAAGCCATTGAGCTTCATCGAGTTGCACTCACGCTCCATCCCCTTGGACATCCTGATCGATCCATGTCTCTCAACAACCTTGCCAACAGCCTTCTAACCAGATTCGAGCAACGGGGCGTACTATCTGACCTGGATGAGGCCATTGAGCTCTATCGAGCTGCACTCGCGCTCTGTCCCCTCGACCATTTTGATCGATCCACGTCTCTCAACAACCTTGCATCCAGCCTTAATACCAGATCCAACCTCAATGCTAAATCCAAACAACAGGGTGTACTGTCTGATCTTAATGATGCAATTGAGTTCTATCGAGCTGCACTCGCGCTCCGCCCCCACTTCTCTTGACAGCCTTGCCAGCAGCCTTCGAGACAGATTCAAGCAACAGGGCGCGCTACCTGACCTAGATGAGGCCACTGAGCTCCATCGAGCTGCACTTGCGCTCTGTCCCCTTGGCCATCCTGGTCGATCCATGTTTCTCAGCAACCTTGCCTCCGGCCTTCGATCCAGATTCTTGCAACAGGGCGCGCTGTCTGACGTCGATGAGGCCATCGAGCTCCATCGAGCTGCACTCGCGCTCCGTCCCCCAAGTCATTTTCTTCGATCGGTGTCTCTTGACAACCTTGCCAACAGCCTTCTAACCAGATTCGAGCAGCACGGTGTTTTATTAGACTCGGAAGAGGCCTTTGAGCTTTATCTACAGCTCTCTGAAATATCTCATGCAGTCTCACGTAAGGATCTGTACGCTGCAAAATCATGGGTCACCTCTGCTGAGGAGCTGAACCATCACTCTGCATTGGTTGCATACCAAACCGCATTGGGGCTTCTTGATCGGCACGTTGCTGTTTTATCCTCTTTTTCCCGCCATTTCGATGTGATCAGGGAGGCCGCTTCATCCATTGCAATGGATGCTTTCTCGTGTAGTGTCCGCCATGGTGCTCTAACGACTGCTGTGGAACTGGTAGAACAAGGCCGTGCAGTATTCTGGACCCAGTTGGCCCGCTTCCGGACACCGCTAGATGAACTTTCTGCATCAGGCGGCACTGGTGAAGCCTTGGCAGAAGAATTCAAGCAACTCAGCATTCGCATTCGTAAAGCGTTAGACGCACTAGATGTATCTCTTGAAGAACAATCCTCGCAAATTCGAAAACTCATAATTCAATGGGATAGTGTCATCTCCCGCATCCGCATGTTACCCGACTTTTCCCGGTTCTTGCTGCCTCCGCTTTTCTCTGACCTACAGAAGGCAGGAGAAGATGGCCCAGTCGTCATTGTCAACGCAAGCCGTTACAGCTGCGACGCCTTGATTGTCCTGAGTTCCCAAGATCCTGCACACGTGTCACTTGATATCACGCAAGCCGAGGTCTCTGAGTTGACCTCCACATTTCAGTTCCTCACATCGCATGCTGGCACTTCTGATCACAAGACCGAATTATATAAGATCGTCGGTGTCTTACGAACGCTCTGGAGGCGTATAGTTGCCCCCATACTTGAAATACTCAGGAAGCTCATCCCTCGTGGCTCGCGCATTTGGTGGTGTCCTATCGCTGAGTTTACCTTGCTTCCTCTTCATGCAGCTGGGCCTTATGAGCCGAAAAGTCATAATTTTTCTCACTTTTATATCTCCTCTTACACCCCAACTTTGGCCTCCCTCATTCGCGCAAGACGGCAAGGTTCCCGAGATGCCTCCGCTCAGCATTTTGTTGCCATCGGTCAAGCGCGCCCGGACGGAGCGACGGAACTTCGGTGTGTCGCTGCTGAGCTAGATATCGTCGCTCAGCGTGTCGCGCCCTTTTTGTCCTTTGCATCGCTTACGGATAGCGATGCAACAGTCCAGGGAGCATTTGACACATTAAGCCAAAAACAGTGGCTTCACCTGGCCTGTCATGGTATGCCAAACCGAGAAGAACCGTTTGAGTCTTCCTTCGCCATGTACGACGGATCCTTAATGATCAGGGACATCATACGAACTCGCTTGCAGGATCCGGAGTTTGCATTCTTGTCGGCTTGTCACACTACTGTGGGCGATAAGAAGAATCCAGATGAGGCGATTCATCTCGCTGCGGCCATGCAGTTTTCCGGATTTCGCAGCGTGATAGGTTCCATGTGGTCTGTAGACGACGATGTCGTAGGCCAGATCGTCTCTCTTTTTTACGAAAACCTGGTTGATGATTCGGGGAGATTGGACTGCAAGCGTGCTGCAGTAGCGTTGCACAAGGCTGTGAAGACGTTGCGCAAGCAGATTCCCTTTGAACAGCAGATCGTATTCATTCACATAGGTGTTTAATTGTTTGAGACTTATTAATATTAATCATGTCCCACTTTTTCTTTCATATTTGCAGTGACCGACATACCTTGTCGGCATTAAAATTTTCTAATGCGCAGGATTTTTCTTATGTATGTTGCGTGTATCATAAACCCAGTACCCTGTAGTTAAATTCTGCAAAGCGGCCGAGTTGTGCTAATAGTGTTTAATAGTAAAAATTGAACTCCTGAGGCTCGGCTGCATGGTACCTTCTCGTCTGAGTGGTTCGGTCCGTGCTAGTCATGCACCCTGCGGACTCTTGCGGAGCAACGTGTTGGGTGGGCACTGCAGTGGACGGTAGCAATATCAGGACTCATGCTTGCTCGGATAGTAATATTCTTCTCGTAGTCCGAGTCATCGTAACATCGGATCAGCTTGTTCACTCGGAGTATAGAGATCTTCATTGTTCCCGCATTGACTTCAATCGACAACTCTCGTGCACCGCCAATCTTGGTGGTTTGGACGGTGTTCATCTTAATATGGTACTTGTGAAATTGTTGAACTTCGGGCTACGGGATTGACAGATGACGTGCGTAAGCACCTCCAGGAAGGACAAGGACAAGACTCCCTCTAGATCGAAGCATAGTACGGCGCACGTTAATTACATATACTCTTCAAATAATCCCGCAGACCGTCCTGCGAAAATACCACATTCTTCATCGCCCCCGCATACATGTTCCACACCACATTTCGGAACTTGAGGTAATCATCAATGATCGCCTCCTCTATATGCGTGACCAGCACGGACACCGTCCGATCATCCTCGAGGTACAGCCGCAGCTTCGTCACGAATGACCGCAGATCCCTTTCGCAAGCCTCAACAAAGACTTGATGAAGGTTCTCTGCGATCGCTTGCTTTGCCCACTCTTGCTCCGTGAGAAGTGGAGCCTGTGGCCCTGACGAGAAGGCTACGCGGGAGTCGTTGAATGCTCGTACGCGGTCCACCCACTCTCGCAGAGGCTCACAGGGCAATCTTGCACAGAACGAGATGACTTCCTGACAGGCACGTTTCAGATCTTGATCTATATCCTATATCAGGAGTCGCTGTCAGCAACAATGGAGAATCGGTCAAAGAAAACATCGTTTACATGTCGAGAATCAGAAAGGGTATCATGTCCTCGAGGCATTCCCAATGAAGCGAAAAGAGCATCTGGTAGTAATGCAGTCGTGCGATTCAGAACTGATGCCAAGGTATCTGTAATCGAGAAAGTCAACAGGACGATCTAGTGTCATGAACAGATACCTACCCGTCATACCACCTATATCAGATCTCGGCTCTGTATCTTTCGGGGTATAATCCAAATTATTTGCAACCTCCTTCAAAATCAGGAGATGGCGAACGAGAAATAGCTGGCCATCTAGCACACCAGTAGAACTTCTCTGTTCGACCAAATTGGACGATGTGGCTAGCGATTGACGGCAAAGGCTCACGGCCTCATGCGCAATATCTTCAAAAATAGCGGGCTGCATGAACTCAGCATCCAGTCAAGACATACAAAAGAAGTGACTACCTTGACGAAGTCATGCAGTTGAGATAATACCCATACCGTCTTTTGCAAGGTTGGAAACCACGTTTCTTTCTTGTCTAAGGAGGGCAGCTGGAAAAGCTGGCTCACGCTATCCTTCTCCTTGATTTCGTATTGAGAAATAGGCTTCCGCGCGGCTGACAGCGCTTATAAGCCAGTGCATAGGGCAGGCAGAATCATGCGCTTACTAGCGAGCTTATCAGGATACGCCAGGTCTTCTGGTTTTGGTATGTAATATCGAATATCGGCCTGAATAACCGACTGCGCTTTAAAGAACAACCGGGTTTGTGCATCCTGGAGGACCATCTGCAGAAGGTGACTGATATGGAGTTGCCCTAGACCTTTGGGCTTCGGCTGATCGAAATCAACAACTAGGTTGCCTTCGTTAGGTGGCTCCTCTGGGAACTCTGCCACATCGAGAACCATCAGAGCTTGAAGCACTGTGCATACTTCGCAGAGAGTTGTGAGTCGAGTTTCATGCAATATCCGGGGGCGCAGATCGTCGTAAAGGTAGTCGCATAAGTTCTCAAGATAAGTGCTTGATGTCATTGATGAGTGTAAACAGAGACAACAAAGATGGTACTCACTAAAGCTGGTCCTCGCCAGAGTTGAAAAACTCTCGGTAGAGATTGAACTCGTCTGTGCAGAGGTGTTTCAGATAACTGCAACCGGCATTCGTCTGTTCTCGAATGAGTAAATTACCGAGTACAACTACGTGCAACTCACTAATTCAACTAGTTCAGTGTGCGCTGGATCGAGTCCACGAATTTCCTCCATCAAGCGTCCCACCAGTAGACCTTTACGTGCTGCGAAATAGGCAGAATGACATTCTGAAAGCAGTGCCGACAGGTCCTCCGGATGAGCTTCGGCACGGCGTTCTAACTCACTAAGCAAAGGAGAAAGCTGAGAAGTAACACTGCGGAACCTGGTGTAAAGCAGGTGCATCTGTGCTGTCGATGATACGTCCTAAAATTCGCTGTGTCAAGAGACTGAGTATAAGTGATGAATAGGTTTACCTTCTCTGACAGTCTTCTGGAAACGTCGGCAGTCAATGCCCTTAACGAACCAACGAAAAACATTCTGATGAGTGTCATGGCCCTCGTCATGCACTGCTGAAAGCGGAGCAGGTATATCTCTGCTTCTTTGTAATATCGCTGGAAGTATTTAGTTAGCATGGTATCTTGGCAACTAACATAAAGACTCACATGAGCCTTGAGATAATCTATACAAATATCCACACGCTCTACCATGTACAAGAAGTCGGTTTGAAGGACAAGGGACTCTCCGGGATGATTGAGCATGCGCGTTGCGTGTTCTAGTTCTTGGAAGTACTCAAGTCTAGTTCCGATTTCTTCAGTGAGTTCAAGAAGCCTGTCCTAGTGTGAAAGAATCAGCGATTGGGATATTCTAGCACCTAGTTGCTTACTCTTTCCTCCAGTAACCGCTCGCACGCATCCTTCAGATTCTTTCCGCCCTCCTCCACGCTTCGCCAACCTTCGAGAAGTCCACTAACCTCCCTATCAACCTCGTCTATACGCTCAATAAGGGTATCTGCTGTGTTCAGGTGTTCGGAAACCACCGCGACATGAGCGCGGAAGTGCGCTTCCTGGCTATGTGCTACGGACCTATCTATCTGTGCAACCCAGTCATAGAATTGTTGTGGCGTTTGTACGGGCTGCTTCGGGTGCAGCGCATGACTGGCGAGCTGGCGAGTAAATGTTGGCACTGGTGTTGAGGGACGCGACACCGATCCAACCTTCCCTCGTAGATTTGGTGTAGAAGGACGTGAGGACTCGTCTTCATCGACGCTAAACTGATGTCTATTCAGCAATAAGTGGCGCAACACATCATTCTGATTGTACTTTGAGCGGGAGAGGTGTTTTCTCGCTGGCAGCTTTGACCGCTGCAACGCTCTTGAGCGCCAGGTCACTGAGAGGTGCTTTGGCTTCCCATTCTTCGATGGTGAACTGTGGCTTGGGTCGTGGTGTTGATGCAGCAGGAATGCCTGCGCGGCGGTGGGGTGCAGGCGCCTTTGACATAACACTGGTTCTCACCAGAACATGACGTCGAGCTCAGCTGTTGTAAAGTTCAAGTACAAGCGCGGTATGACTAGTAGTACTTCCTATTCAGTATGGAAAGGTGACGTACGCGCTCCGTTACACAATGTGACATGGACCAAATGAAGCAATCACGCCGACCGACTTCGAGTGTATTTCCGAGTCGCTGCATCAATCTATTTTTCCCTTCGTTCATGCTCTCCACTTCGTCCGTGTTCTTCACTTCCTTCACAAATACTTCCAGCCCAAACCCATACTATTTGCAGTACTCATTGCAGGCATGATTTTCAAAATTACTGACGAACGCCTCGATATTTCCCTCGCCAAAAATTCCATTTCCATTGCTGACCGACCTATCATATATTAAGTCAATGGAGAGGTGTCGAGTATTCAGACGAATGAAAAGACATACGGGTGAGTCGGGATCTGAGGACTTGTTAGCAGTGCTGTACTTCCTGAATACATTGCGTCAATCCAGCTGAGCATTGAATGTATCAATGACTGAGACGTACCCTGATGGTCGGATATGAAGGCTAGCTTGCTAGTCTTGATGTTTGATATATTGGATGTGCCGCGTGAAAAGCGAGGGTGGCCGTCGTGACGACAGTCGATGCAATGGGCAATGTTGAATCATGCCAGGCCTTGCTGGCTGGCTGACTGTATGCTAGAACTTCTTCCCTGCGCCAAGGTGTCCCAGTTGACCTGCGAAACAAGACTACCATACTAGCTTTTGGCTGATCTTGGCACAGCACAATCCGCGTGACGGGGTAGTCTTTCAGTTGACACGTTTGAAATACTCGGCAAAATTCGCGCAAACCTTCGACACAACAGCACCGTAAATGCTGCAGAGGCTGGGAAGTCCACCCGCCATCGACGTGCTCACATGTACACTCGTGAAAAGGTTCGCATTGTTGTCGAGATTACACAGGATCTTGAGTATCCCTCACGTGGGCACCTCCTAGTCCGCTTTCGACCAAGCCTCGCGATGCAGATGACCTTCTTGCTAGTCCAGGGAGTATCTCGCCCCGACTATGCACCTCAGTTCATGTGTCCCATCCAGCACATTTGCTAACATCAACAACTGTTCGCTGTGATGGGTAAATAAGATTCCTATGGCTACAATAATCAGAAGTGAATATTATCAACAAGCTTCGGGATATGTACTAAAATCAGTCCCAGGGAGATGGTTCGTCAGCTATAAAGGATACTGATGTTGGACTAGCGAAGCCTAAACCAAGGGGAGGAGAATTATCAATAAGGTTGGGGCTCGATTTCCCAACGGATTGCGTTTTCCGGTGTGACGCTACAAATGGAGGTTTCGGTGCTGGTTCAAGAGTGAAATCTGTAAGATGCTCCGAAGTGTCTGGAGTAAACGATGGGGCACTTGGCGGAAGTGCCAAGGGTACAGTAACATCATCATCAACCGGACATGAGGGTGAGGGAGATGTTGGCGGGGACTTTATTGCGTCTCGCGAAGAACTTCGAGAATGTGAAGATGGCAGTTGTGGAGTTTTAACGGATACCCCTCCCGCAGAAATTTGCACACCTCGAAGTTGACCATTCTCGACTTCAATCAGCCGCAGTGCTTCCTTAAGTGCATCCTTTTCTGAGCGCACTTCTTGTAGTTCTTCCTCTGTCTCGATACGTTTGATGCGCTCGGTCGCGACCATCTTATTTGCCTAGAATATATATAAGTTTGTCGAATAACTTGTGGCGAGTAGAGACTATACCTCCTCAAAGAGTGCTTGCGATAAGGACTCTAGCTCAGCTTCGATAGCGGCCTTCTCTGCAGTTGCTAATGTATGCGCAAGACGTTCCCGTTCAAGTTGCTCTCGAAGCTCCAGAAGTTCTTTCTCTCTCGTGCTTGCGACAAGAGTCGGCAAGGAAGGTGACGTTAAATGAGAAGGGTGTTTTTGAATAGGGTGAACAACAGGCGACTTTGATCCTGTACCAAGATGCAGATGAGGAATGAATTATACGAGGGCAGATAACATACCACTAGTAAACCTGAATCTGAAGAAACGACCCTCCTGGTTATTCTGGGAAGTTGCAGATGAAGTCGCCGGAGAAGAGGTAGTTGGAGATGGCTCTATACCATTGACAACAACTGATGGGGCATTTGCGGGGTGGGATGGTGCGCCTGACTCATTCAAAGGGCCATAATCGAGACTCCTTCGATGTTCTTCCTCTGAAACACGTTGCATGTTCTGCGCTTCTCGTGCACTCCAGCGCCGCCACCCAACATCTTTCGCGCTGCAGGGAGTTTCACTTTTGAGAGCTTCCTCGAGCATCTCATTGTTGGACATCATCAGTTGTAAATTAGATTTTGCAACGCTCAGTGATGTCTCTAGTTCCGCTTGAGTCTTGTACGCGGTCTTGAGCAAGGACGACTAGCGAATCATCATCGATTTATTACTGCTACAGTGAAGCAGACCTATCCACGCACTAGCTCTTCCACTCTCTTGATTACACGATCAAGAGCATATCTGAGATCTTCTTCCTGGCCATGAGAATGAACACGCCAGGCATCACGGAGCTCATCGTCTATGCTTGCGAATATAGAAGATGTAGGCGAGGGATGAGGTTCTTGAACTGATGAATGACGCGATTGAATGGTTGGCGATCCAAACGTCATATTTAATAACACGAAGGAGAGCAGCAATGACTCAAAAATAAGCAGAGTTCAACTCGAACAACAACAGAGCACACGTTCTTATTAGGTAAGCTGTGTCTGTGTTCTGCATCGCTACCACCACCGGAGTCAGGCTACCCGGTCTGGGAGACTTGGCAAGGTTGATTTCGCCGCAGTATTGACTGTTCCGTCGTCAAATGCACAGCAAGAAAATGCGGTGTGCCAATCTGCAGGACAGGCTGAACATTCAACGCTCAGCCCTGGCCGTCCGACCTGACGGTTATGTCGCTTTTTCATGAAACACTCTAATAACTAATACTGTAAAGAGGGTCTCATGCTGAGTCTAAGATGGAAGATTTTTTCCGGCATCGTTGGTACTCAGTAGTGCTCTCTCACAAGGATCTGACAGTAAACACGTTACAGGCTGTTCTTTCCATGTCGATTCATTAATATCCGACACTGAGTCTATATGGAGTCTCAGTCTCTTCAGGGCAAACATTTCTCGCTCCAGATCCCCTCTGGAATTATATTTCACGCGTTTCTCGATAACGATCAACATACTGTCAAGTCATTCTCGCTGTGCCCGTGATAATCAATTGCCTGTATACATAGCAATCGCGCGCTACAACTTATTTTCGATTCTCTATGCTGTTGTTTTCGAACACACGTTCAATGAGAAGTTCACGTTCTCAGTGTACACAGGTTTTCATGTAGAGCACTGGGATCAATGCCCAGATCCCAGAAACCTCCTGGTCTTTCGTTCACATTCCGGCGTACGGTAATCCTTCTCACACCCACGAAAATTATGCATCAGGGGCGCACTGCAGCTGTGAATGGGAATATCACGTCCTCCGGATTTGATAGCCATCCGGGATAATGGTGTTCGCTCCACGCTTCCGTGACTACCGGTCAGTCTCGCACTGCTATCTCATTTCCTGACACGCGATATCATGCGATAGCTGTATGAAACTAGCAATCTCATTCGCACAATACTCGATCGAGTATCGGCGGCCCTCTACCATCTCATAAGTTTAATAGCTTGCTGCTTTGCCTATCCTGCGTTTCCATAACTTTCTTCTTGTCATACTTCTCTTGTGCTTCTCATTCTAACCGTCCTAGACCCTCCTTCTAATGTCTCGCGGCGCACCCAAGCCCCCACCACCACACAAACTTACTTTTGCCACCAATAGCGTGCGCAACACTACGTTCGCCGAGGACAACAACAAGTTCTACTATGAGATCGTCACTCGATTTTGGCACCCTCATCTCACCAAAATCAATAAATACGACTACGAGGCTCGTGTGGTCAATTGCGTTGCAGAGATTGAGGATCAACCTCAGAAGGATGTGAAAGTCCGCTTCAACACTCCTGATGCAGAGGGAGAGTGGATGAGAGCTTGTGACTTTATCAGGAATGACGGTACAGCAGCGTAAGTTTTTGATATACCAGTGGTCAGCAATCTTTAATGGTCGATGGCAGTGGAGGTACCTTTGCCCACGAAGACGGTACTGAGTACCGCTGGAAAACACCCAAACGCTATTTACAAGTGAGCTATTCTTCCGACTCGTGTTTTCTTTATCTAACTAGCCAAGCTGCAGCTCATTAAGTCAGATGACGATGAAGAGGTTCCCGTCGCCGAATATCACCCGTATAAGCGACACTTCGGCGTCTGGCGCATGTCGCAAAGGGCTTTCCTCGAAGTTAAGCCTGAAGCGTCTGCTGCTTTGGACAGGATTGTCGGTAATTCATTTTCTCATGCACTGATGCATCAGACATCGCTGACTATAGTACCTTTGCTAGTGAGCTATCTTCTGCTGGAAAGACGCAGGCGTCAAGCAAAGATCAAAGTCAAGTTGGAGACGAAGTAATTCACACCGACATCGCTTTCTCCTCTGTCGCGTAACAACCCCCGCGTCCCCCTGTGTCGTGCAATTTCTTCCTAGTAGAGTCAAGGAGATTTTCAGCGTCCGGCATCTCATGATGGGACATCCACACAAGAAACGTCGACGCTTCTGCATTCTTTTATCTGATGAACCTTACTCGTTCTAAGGATTTCTTCGTTACAATAACTTTTCACTTACGTGCTTGTTAATCAACTTGAACTCATAGTCATATAGATTTCTTACTGGTTCAAAGGTGTAACATTTGTACATCTGTACAGTGTTTTGCATTCTCTCTGATTGGCGGCTCGAGGGTATCAGTGAGATACGGCGCTAAAAACTTGCTAAATTTAGAGGGAAGTATGCGAATTTGAACCGTGGTCATGCATGATGGCGTTATACCTGCTGATCATGGCATCAATTCATGCTGACGGAGCTTCCTGAGAGGACCTTCGGCTCTCTTCCGTTTGACTAGTTGCTAACGACTTGCAATGGCAGCCAACTTCTCTAGTGTCCCAGTCCTCGACTTTTCTCTCGTATCCGATAATGCTACGAAACCAGAGTTCATCTTGCAGCTCCGACATGCGTTGATAAATGTCGGATTCCTGTATCTCAACAACCACACTGTCTCACAGAAAGTTACAAATGATTTAATTGACTATGTCCCCCGACTCTTTGACCTTCCCCAGGAGGCTAAGAACCAGATCTTTATGGCAAATTCACCTCATTTCCTTGGGTACTCCAGGCTAGGTGCGGAATTTACCAAAGGCAAGACAGATTATAGAGAGCAATTCGACTTTGCAACACCTCATGAGACGCAGTGGAAACCCGGCGCCCCTGAACATCTACGCTTGTGGGGACCTTCCCAGGTGAGGGTTCATGTGTTCAATCATCATTTCAAGCTGCGCGAACTGAACTGTATTCACCCAGTGGCCAGATGAGGATCTTATCCCGGGATTTAAGACCACTATGGAGACATATCTCCAGCAGGTTCAGGCTCTGAGCTACCAATTCATCAGCCTACTCGCGGAGGCTTTTGGTCTTCCTTCCGATGCATTAAACAAGTTTTACGATACTGATGAATTGATGCAGCACCGCGGAAAGGTAAATATCAAACGAGGGTCAACATGTATTCCACGGAGATCGCGATTCACCTATTTTCAGGTTGTCAAATATCCCGCTAATGATGGTTCTCTAACTGATCAAGGCGTTGGCCCTCACTATGACGCTGGCTTCCTGACCTTCCTTCTTATCGCGTCACCCCATCGCGGTCTGCAGGTACAAAACCTTTCTGGGCAATGGATCGACGTTCCTCCTATCCCGGGAACGTTCGTTGTGAATATCGGAAAGGGTAGGCTGGAAATTGCCACGACGCATTTAATTTCAACCTGACTTCTTTCTTCCCGACGATCTAGCACTCGAGTTTGTGACCCGCGGATTGGCGAGAGCCACATCGCACCGCGTCTTATCTCCCCCTGTGGGTTCGACTCCCCGCTATTCTGTGCCGTTTTTCCAGAATATCAGTCTGAACGCTCGCCTTGCTGATGAAGTCTTAGACTGTGAGTGCCTTCGATAAAATACCGTGACATACCTTGATGACCATTTTACAGTCCCACCTGAGATCCTTCAGCTTAAACAGCTTCGAGGAGATCCTGTTCAGACTGACTGTATGTTTTTCGTCGTTTGCTCTTGTATTTTTTAAGCATTATTGATGCATGCTCTACAGCTGTCAATTTTACAGAGTTTGACCGCGAGCCATCTGGAAAAGTGAACCTCATCGGGCGGGTAAAGTAAGTTCTCCGATTAGTTATCTATGGCAGCAATGATTGAACACCTCTCTTCTCCGTTAGGAGCCACCCTGACGTTGCGCAACGTCACTACCCGGGCCTTTTCGCACAATACTTCCCCAACGGCCTTCCAAAGCAAGTCAGCGCATATTAAGCTTGAGAAGAGCATATCTGTACATTAGATATTACTCCCACTCTACCAAATCAAGGAAACTTCAATTTGCAACAGGTGGACGTCTGTTAGGCGATTACAACCCTGAATTTATGGGGAAAGAAGATATCCTACAATCCCTCGATTTCCTCCCGAGGACATTGAGAATTTTCGGGCAAGCGAGAGATAAGAGTCCAACGTGCGAATGTACATTGACCGGACTATCAAACAAGATAACATTGCACGGAAATTAGATGCGAGTGGAGGGGTGGAACCGGTGCGAAGGAGATGAGCAAGATATACAGATGGACCGGGAAGAAGCGACAATATCAGTTGTAAACATGCAATGGAATTTGGAATAGTTGATGTATGAGTGTCAAGACGAAAGAAACAAGGCTTAACAAGTCATTCTAAAAACCTCTAAGCCTGCCTCCTACGCCCAACGGGATTGAGATGCAATAGCATTGCGTAGAGATGAATGAAATAGAAATGAAGCATATAATACACTAACGTGAAGCCTCCAGCATGACGAAGCGTCAGGACGTTGGCCATTTGAGCGGGTCTAGTCATAATGGTTTGTGTTGTTGGTGGTGTGACGTCCCGTGCAATTGGATCCTCATGCAGGAGTACCACAGTCGTCTCTAAGATGGAAATATTAGGATCAGGTGCATCCACAGCAACGGGGTCATCTGCAGAGAGTCAACTGGAATCGGCGACTTGGATCCAAACCGCTTCAGGTGGAGTGGAGGGAGGTGGAACGTTTTCCTCGTCGCTGTCGTCATCGGTGGAGGGCTCACCCTTGTTATCGTCGATGGAAAGATCTGGAATGGGTACAACCCCTCCTTCTTGTCAGTTTCGGTCTTGTCTTTGGCTTCCTGTTCCTGAAGCTGCTGTCTGAGTTTGGCAAGCTCAAGTTCTTTCTTCTCAAGCTCAGCCTTCTCCTTCTCCTTTTCCAGGAGTTCCTTGCGCCGCTTCTCACGCTAAATGGAGTACGTCAGTTCAGTTGGATAAACGAGAGAATGGGCGACGCTCAGCGACGTCGACAGAATACTCACGTCGAGTTTTTCCTTGAGTTCACGGGCTTCCTTTTCCTTTCTCAAGCGTTCCCTGAGCTCCCTTTCGCTGATCACCCAAGCAGCAGCTCCATTGGCAGCGGATTCAGGCTGCGACTTATTCTTGAGCAGATCTAAAGTCGTGCAAAAATGTGTCAGCACATGATTTTACCTCACTCACCACCCCGCCCACAGTAGACCAAGTAAAGCACGACGGAAAGGAACATCAAAGCACAAGGGGCGCCATAAAATTGGAAGAAACTCACAGCCTTGCAGCGCCGCAACGCTGAACTCGTCATCTGGAATTGAATCCGCAAAAATCTTCGCAAGCTGAGCGAGTCTGGCACCATCCAAAGGCTTGGCAGAATGCTGGCATGCAGTGAGATGCTCCTCAACCGGAGGTGGCAAGTACGCTTGGTTTTTGGAACCAAAGCCGTCTTTCGGAGGCTTGGAGGGCGAAGAATCTTTAGAAGACGCCAAAGATGACGTCGACGACGAAAACGAAGGGGAAAGCGACCACAACGTTGAAGACTGCGAAGAAGGCGATGGAGAGGCCGACTGGGGTGTAGGTGTCGTGGGTAGGTCGATTCCCTCTATGTCCCCCTCTATGACTTCATTGTCTTGATCCGTGGATGGGAAGAAGTTGCGGAACAAAGCCTCCGCTTGCCACTTCGAAGAATTCTTGAACTCAATCCAAACGTCCATACGGCCCGGACGTGAGAGTGCAGGGTCTAGACGCTCCAAATGATTGGTGGTTCTATAAGTGCACATCAGTGTGCGTTAAACCGAAGAAGAATTTCAAGCTTACGCGAAAAGGATGCGACCTTCAGCAGCAGCTACACCATCCAATGCGTTCAGCAGACCGCTCAAACTCAATGTATTTACATCAGAGATGTGGTCCTTGTGACGTCTGTGCCTCGAGCTGCTACTTGTCACCGGCTGTTCCGGAGCGCCCTCTTCTGAGCTATTGCTCGACGAATCTGGAGTGCCATTCGAACTCTTATCACGTGTGACGCTCCGCGTAAATGCCGCATCGAGATCCTCGAGAAGCACGATGCAGCGAGCTGGGACACGACCCATGAGGGTGGTCAATGTACTATCGCTGATCCACGAAGAAGACAGTGACACAACGTAAATGTCAAGCATGAGTTCACCCGCAATGGCATGGATAAGGGAACTCTTTCCAGAGCCAGGTACACCGTGGAGCAAGTAGCCGCGGCGGAATGGAATGCCGCGATCCGCATACCACTGTAGAACTATGAGTAATGAACGTGGCTTTGATAAAATACCGAAATTACCTTCTCGGACTTCAAAAAGTCACGCGTGTCGTTGAGAAGCATTTCCTTTACCCCAGGGTTCAGAACAATGGACGACATAGGGCGCTTATGCCGAGAGTCGGTCCAGCGCCAGCTACCGTGCGAGTCTGCAAAGTAGATCTGGATCCTGTGAATTGCCTCGGCCTCGTACTCTTTCTTGGCTTGCAAGACAAGCTGCTTGAGGATAGTGTTATTCCGCGCAACGACGCTGTGATGCCAGCATACATCAGCCACGAGGCCAAAAATGAGTCAGAATGGGGAATTTGAATATCACCTTATTGACAAGACTTCGCAACCGCTACCGTCTTGCTTTTTACTGCGACGGACCCTGAGCCAATGACCCTTGTAATAGATAGTGTGTGTGGTGTCGAATGTCGGTTGGAATACGACACGTGTCTTGACTTTGCCGGGAGGTGAATCTTCATCACCCTCTTCCTCTTCATCGTCACCAAATGAATTGTCTGCTTGGCGAGATCCTGAGAAGCCAGGGGTTGTGGTGCGAGTAGTAGTTTCGAACTCCCTAGAGCGCTGCCACTCAGGGCGGCGTGAGAGCCACAGCATGAGCCAATCATAAGGATAGTCCTCTTCCGAGAAATGCGCAGTGAGGAAGAATGCTGTGTGAGGTAGCAGCGTGTCAGAAAAAGGCTTCAAATTACGGGCGACTCCTTACAGTTGAGGAAATGAGACCTTTGAGGTACGCTGTCGTCAGCAAGGAGGTGGATGAGAATGATTCAGGACATACCAAGCTGAGCTGGAGGCTCTTCTGGCTGTCTCAACTGTTCCTCCCAGGACAACGAGTTTCATGCCGTCAATGACTGAGGAACCTCCTGCGCCTCCGACGAGGGGTTGAACGAGCGACTTGAGAGCGTCCATGGTAATAGTAATGTCTCAAGGTGAGCGGACAAGCCAACGTTGCGGGGAAGGACACTTTGAGTGTAAATAGTGGGAATGTAGGTAACAAGATGGGTGTGTGAGGATAAGAGGAGGATGGTATCTAATAAACGCTGTAAGGTGATATATAAGCTGGTGCTGTCTGGTGCAATAGGCTATAAGAAGCAAACGAGTCAGCTTAATGCTATTAGAGTCTAGGGAACAGACAAACAAATATTCAGGCAACAAAATAAGTCGGGAACTGTCTACGGTTCCGTTCGGACTAGTATGCAACGAGGAGAAAGCAAGTCAAGCCGCGTCAGCACTGAGCAGGAACGTGGGTATTCTTTTACTCCAGTAATAAGCGCCCAACTAAGGTCACGCCACCACCACTAAAACTTCACAGCATGGTTCACAGCTTGTTGCAAACGTCTGAATATCTACGTACAAGTAGATACATGTGTACTCAAAAGCAAAGTGAATCGAGAATCACGATACTGCCAAGTATAACCCTTCTACTGCAACATTAGCCTGCCATATTCCCAGCTTCCGGACAATTCTGAGAATCATTGGCGCAGGAAACACCAGCACATACGACACAGGAACTACTACCAGCAGAGGGATGGTCAGAAACAAAGTAATACTTGGTTTGATAACCAAGAAATAAAATAACGCCTGATAGGACGTCCAGTCCGTGAACTATAATAAAAATAATGGGCGGCCGAATAGCGGTGGTAAGAGGGCTTTTGGCTAGAGGGGGACAAGCGGATTGGACACACCATGGATATCGTGTTTTTGTAGAATGAAGATTCGTGGTATGGTGACCCTGACTCTACATCAGATGCTTGCGGTGGTCGCACTCGCTGGAAGATAGGTCGGGGCGGATATGGAGGTGGGTAAGCAAGTGGCCAATGAAATGTTGTTTGGAGACAGAGCTGCGAGTGATCCAGTTTCATATTCAATTTGAAATATAAGATAGAAGCGAAACGCACTTCTCCCCTCGCAAACGCCCTAGCACCAAGCAAATTAAGGAAACATAGAAGAGCGCCCAGAGGCAAGGCAATTAATAATGTTGTACCAGTCTATAAAGGCCGGTCAGAAGTGAATACAATTCTCAAATTTCAAACTGAATGCCAGAAGACCAAAAAAATCAGGAGCCTAGAACAAGATGCTTACCAAAGTAAATACAAAAAGGTAAACCCATGCAAGGAGGGCATAGGGAAAATTGAGCACTAGAAGATGGAATACAGCCGCATGGTATGCTCTATGAGTCATGGGTCGGAAATAATGAGACCAGCGACGCCGCGAAAACAGTGGCCACCTGTGCGAGCCTCCAGACTGTGCCTCTATTGGTATACCGGGACGCTGGTGACGCCTTTGATGACCATCGTGTGCAAACGGGTAGTCACGGTCATTCCCAATCGCCTCATATATGTCCACGTCAGACTCGATATCTGGATCAGAGTGGAGCAGTGATAGCACTGTTTGCGCTAGAGAGGGCGCAAATGAATTGGATGAAATAATTGTGCTTGACTGTGAATGCTGTCCTTTGACGTCCCGACGAACGTTGGGTAGAGCCTGACAAAAAATCACCAAGTAGTGGTGTCTGCTCTGTAGCATCTTCAGCGCGAGGAAACGAATGAGATGAGACTGATAATTGAGGGGAAAGATATCCTGAAGCACGATCTGAATCTGGTGGAACCTGTGGTGATAATGGCGCTGGTAAGCGATGCCTCCGACTATGTCGAACCGCGCGTGAACGCCGTTCTTGCGACGGATAAGGCGGTGGGGGATCGTGAACCCCAGCTGCCTGGTTGAAGACTATGTCTTGAACTCCAGAACGGTTACAAGACTCCTCAGCAGACATTTCTTGAGACATTCTTCAAGTTGAGGAAGTGGTCCAAATTGAGCACGTGATTTGATATTAATAAGAGCTATGTTATGACAGGTGCTTAGTCATCATAGAACTTAGATAAAATATTACATAATTTGAGCGGCAAGCCTTGTCACTTCCTGTCCTGACAGCTGTGGGCGGAGTCCCGTCAACTCTGGCAAGCAGTAGACAGTTACCAGGGCTCGCCTCAACTTTTTTTTCCGCATGAACCTTTTGCTTTACTCCCAGGATTGGTACTACTGAACGACTAGCTTCTACATTTGTCGACGCACAGATCTCACTACAATTGATCAAGTCAGCAGCAAATGCCATTGGACCAGTGCTCTGTCTTCTAATTTCGATGAGTTGAAATGTTTATGAACAACCAAAGCTACATTTACAAGCACCGAGCTATCAGGTACATTCCCACTAGGGCGATGTGACTGTTTTCCATTTGCATATATGCGTCGACAGAACTGTAAGAAGCGGCTCTCAATCCTGCTCTAGACTGAAGTTGTGAAGCAAGCGATCTACTATGTAGTATACGTAGCTTGTAAAATAGATCAACGTTGAGATTAATAATGGAATATGCTGTCAGAGTTCTAGGTGCCGAAGCACATATAATGCCGAGAAAATAATTAAGCAAATATAATAAATTCGGAGGCGCGGTGACCATGTTAGCGGTTTCTTCTTTTTGCTTGCTGACTTCCCACATCCGCTAATTATTGTTGGATCACCCGCTCCTTCGAAACTTTTGATCTCTACCTCTCGTCTTTTTGTCTGCATTCTCCCTTTCTTCCTGTTCACGCACGGCATTATCTCTCTTTCTAAAACATGGGTTGTGTTCAATCTACTGGCGTCGACAGCGAGGCCAAGGCTCGTGCGTATCCATATACCCTATATCCAAACGAAGACCTCACTTAAGTTTTGAAAGGCAATGATGAGATTGAAAACCAACTCAGACGAGATCGAATGATGGCCAAGAATGAGATTAAAATGTTGCTGCTGGGAGCAGGAGAGTCGGGAAAGGTCAGTTACGCACTGACCATCCCGAACACATTGTTTGACGAAGTGTGTTTTCGTAGTCCACCGTCCTCAAGCAGATGAAACTCATCCATCATGGCGGCTATAACGACTCTGAACGAGATTCCTACAAGGAAATAATTTACTCAAACACCATTCAGTCCATGCGGTGCGTATTATAAGCGGTCGAAACTCGATTGTAATTCTGAACGGTCTTCTAGCGCCATCCTCGAGGCTATGCCTCAACTCGATATATCTCTATCGCCACAGAACGATGCCCGTCGTGCCGTAATTCTCGCTATTCCTGGTCAAATTGAGAGTGATGTGCTCCCGAGAGATGTCGCTGACGCTATTCGAGGACTTTGGCGAGACTCGGGTGTCAAAGAGGCTGTTCGTCGCTCACGAGAGTTTCAGTTGAACGATTCTGCTGTCTACTACTTCAACGCTATCGACCGCATGTGCGGACCAGGGTACATGCCGACGGATCAAGATATCTTGCGGAGTAGAGTGAAGACGACTGGTATCACCGAAACGACATTCAAGGTTGGCGAACTTACGTACAAACTCTTTGATGTCGGTGGTCAGCGAAGTGAACGTAAGAAGTGGATTCACTGCTTCGAGAACGTCACAGCGTTGGTATTTTTGGTATCCTTGAGCGAGTACGATCAGATGTTGTATGAAGATGAGAGTGTTGTAAGTCTGAAGCTCCTTAGTTGTGTATCTCCTTTCAGATTGATTACGCCCACAGAATCGCATGCAAGAGGCCTTGACTCTCTTCGACTCGATATGCAACTCACGGTGGTTTGTTAAGACATCAATTGTACGTACTTTCTACCTCGTGGTGTATTACATACTTATTCGCTGTACAGATTTTGTTCTTGAACAAAATCGACCTGTTCGCAGAGAAATTGCCACATTCACCGCTTGGTGATTACTTCCCAGACTACACGGGCGGTGACAACTACGACGCCGCTTGCGATTATTTGCTTCACCGCTTTGTCGCGCTCAATCAGAATGCGGCAACCAAGCAAATATACGCCCACTATACTTGCGCAACGGATACTCAACAGATCAGATGTACGAACCCTCCCCTTGCACTCATGTTTTGCATAAGCTGACTCTACCACCCTTCATAGTCGTGCTGAGTGCTATTCAAGATATTCTGCTACAGATTCATCTTCGTGAGTGTGGTCTGCTGTGATTGCATCATAGCGCCACACTTCTCCATTTGGTCTTTGTTTTCTCCCATGCGTCATCTGCCTCTCGCACATGCAGTTCGGTCTACCAGCTTTCATCGCATCAGACATTCATACCTCTACATCTTGGTTATCCATCTCTCTTATTTTGGGATCCCTGTCTATCATTGTTCTGTGCGCTCTTATGAACATACACGTACCATGATAGGTTCGTAGGAGTGTGATTTATATCGTTGTGTCATTTTCTCGCTTCCTCTCTCATTTCCTTCCACCAAAACACGGATTGACCAAAACCTAGTATACCCTTATACGATTCCTATGTAATTGGAGACCTTATCTTGACCGCTCGTTAATTCTTTGTGATCGAATTTATAAAAATTTCTGACAACGCACCGGATGCTCCGGCCACGGGCGTGTGAAATGCGAAGTTCGGGATGATATTATTGTAAAACAGGAATTTATGATCGAGCACATGCTTAACCCAAGCCACATAGGGAACCCCATCAGTCATCCATCTACGAACCATGCGCTCGGGGGTCAACGGTGGTACTGGAACCACGACCGTGTTGGGCTCTCTTATCACAAGAGCGGTGTCTTGCCATGCCAGGTTGTCACCACCGGATCCAAGTATAGCTCGAATTTGATAAGTAACAGTCATGGGATCTCTTTGTTCTTGATATTAATGGCGCAGCACTCTTGGAGTAAAAGATGGTGACTGATGGCGAATTCTGGCATCTACGGGCGCCGTAAGCACCATTCCCGAGGAGGCATAGGATTTAGTTAGGCGCCCATGTCAACGGACAGGTTGAGCGCTTTGCACAGGTATGGCTGAAGCTTATTTACCTTTCTAGCATAGTTGAATATCCATTCTTGTTCCAGAACATGCATCACGAGTCTGCCGATAGCAGATGCCACTATATAGAGGAACGCCACACAGCTGGCGAGCAGAATCACACCCACACATGGCAGGTGATGATGCTGTAACTAGGATGGTGCTCCGATAACTTGCTGGCGAACGCCTGGATCAGATTTCTGTCAAAATGGTATTCGTGCAAATGCAAGATAGGGTTGTGATGCAATAGTACAGGTGCGTCTGAACGACGGTTATAGCAAAATGATGAGTCGGCGATAGAGCTCAGAGATTTATCGATTTGGATGATAGTTATAGATTAGGGAGATTAGGAACTGAAGTAGGCATATCTGTAACACGTCCGACAATGTTGTAGCGTTTCCTATTAAGTGGATATAAGCGCCAATGATACGTTTGTCCAAACGAATTTTGGGACGTACTGGAAAAATAAGAACCAATCATTGAGAACGTTTTTCTCGTTCTCTGGTAGGTCGCTGTAATCTGGTACAGCGTCCTCCGGTTTCAAACTGGACATTCCGAGTCCCTTTGAGCCGTCCTTCCCGGCAAAGATGTTGTATGCTTTTCCGGGACCGTACACGTCGCTTTTACGTGTGACGTCAAAGACAGTGCCTACGAGAAGTGAGTAGGAGGATCATCACCTCACACACGAGGACAAACCCTTAATGGACACGTAGATCGGCTTCGAACTATCGGAGCCGTCGAACTGCTTCAGTTGATCAAGGGTGAAGGGGTCATCCTTCGGGGGGTCGAGGTCGTCTCTAGGTGGTTGCATGATGGTTTTAAGGGACTTCTTCTCTTCTGGTTGTGGGTTTACTGGTGGAGGCTGCTGCGATGGCGATAAGGTGCGTCGTTGTACGAGAAATAGAAGAGGCAAGGCTAGCACGAGTCCATAGATCACCACCAAAAACATGACTGGCTAACCACTAATTCGGCATTTGCCGCCTCTTACACTGTTTCCTGGTGTGCTTGCGGAGCTTCAAAATCATCCTGATCATTGCTGTCTGCTTTCCTTAAAGCTTGTTGTTAGCCAAAGCACCATAGACCACTGTGTCCCCTTTATGCGTCATTTCTTCTGCAGCTTGGATAGTGCTTGTCAAAGTGCTGTGACCTTGGCAATTAAAGCAGCCACACCTCTTGACTATAAAGCTAGGTCGCATTATGGTGGCACAAATCATCGACTCGCATTCAGTACGACTTGCTGTGTTTCTCTTGTATCCATCGTCATATCTCGCCTGCCTCTAACGTCCGTGCACTATGATTCGCCCATTTTCTGTCCCAGTCTATGAGCCACTTCCCTACACTCTTTCAGGTCTCAAATTCAGCCAGCTACCGATGTACACACAGCGTTACTTGCTAAACATTGCAAAGTCGGCACCTCCTCACAAGCTCAAAATGAACTTCATTTCGGACCAGCGCTCAATCATATCACTGGCTCTCTCCACTAATCTCAAATGGAATGACGTAGTCCTCGTTAATATGCGGCATGAAGCCATCATCATGGCCCGCAATCTTCAAAGAGGCATCCCGTCTCGGGCTAGTGTAAAGCGGCACCTAGCAGCGCAGAACAGGCGCCTCCAAACAGTTTTTGGTACATTGCTACCAGAGCGAGAGCTCATCTTCAACGAATTCATGATCAAGTTTGACGCGCTTGTCTGGCTAGATCAAGAAGGACGCGAGAATTACACCCCTGGGGATTGGCAGAGGTACAGGGACACGCTGCTGAAACCTATTCTTGACCATACAAGCGAACGGCTTGTCGCGCGGGACGAATACGTCAGGAATCTGCCGGTGATTAATGGGTATTACTACCGGGTGGCTTCCTTACCATACTAGCCATCGGTTGCACCCCACCCAAATGCAAGCCGCTCACGCTCCTGGAGATCCGCTGTCCGTGGGCTTGATTGGAGAGGATTGGCCCTGGGGTCGGATGTTAAGCCGGTATTCATAAAGGACTTGGCATCATACTGCCCACAAATTGAACAATCAAACGATTCATTATTCAACGAAGCACACTCATTAACACTGTTATATACCCCTATGTACTTGATCACACTAGGATTATGTACTGCATTGCAATCATTAGCACTCCAGAGTGTGGAGGATCAATCGATCATGCCGTGTCCGTAAGCCTCCAGTGGAGAATACAACTGCCACCATGGGCTTCTTAATCCCCTGATCGACCTCATAGTGGTAAATCCAATCACTACGTCGGAATCAAGAAGCCTGAAAGACATTTCGGCACCATTCAACTCACTAAAGGTAAAAAGTTTGCTTCATCACCAAGGCATCATCCGCGGGTAAAAAGTCGTCAATAATGTTATTGAAGAACGGGCTCACGGCAAGCGAAATCAACAATCGACGGGGTATCAGAAGTGGTACAATACAAACAGGTCTCGAAACCATCAGGTGATGTAAATTATTGCGAAGCTTGACCGAATTACGGAGAAAAAAAGAGTAAGAGAGACCGAATACAGTAATAACCAAGGCTGCAGAAAGCGAAACAATATTGACATAGCATCTGGCGTAAACTAACAGGGGGGAGGGGCAATATTTGCGTTGGATCATAGGCGAAGAGGCATTGGATACAAGTTGATGAATCCGAGATTGTTCACGGCCCACCCCGAAGAAGTGGAGGGAGCGAACAGTTGGGTGGCAGCGGCGCAGCGATATTGACGGTGTGGCAAGCCTCCGTCACTCGCTTCCGCAAGTCGTCGCATTTGCTCAATAACACTAAGAATCCCAATCAAATCAGTGATAGTGATGAGAAAACTTATATTACTGACTTGGGCAAGGCCACAACGTGTTCAGTACGTCCACTGGTACTATGACATCTTTGGCAACTTCCAAAGCATCAAGAAGTGACTTGTCCTCCTCCCATAAAGAAAGACATCTGCAGATATAATTCCCGTATTAAGCAGGTGAAGTGTCTAGATGCACACTGGACTTACATTGCAACTTGACTTGCAAACCAAGTCACTTGGAACGGCTGCCTGGTGAAAAGATGGCCATCTTGGTCGCCAAGATGGTGAATTGACATCTTAACCCTGCGGATGAAAAGGCTCTGGTAGTACACTGCCGTTGCCAACATCACAATCGATCAACACATCCCGAAAATAGAGCTACTTACGCCACTGCTCAGCCTGCTTGCGGTTGAACTGAGGAGAACTTCCAGCTTCGGCATGGCCACTAGATACGCCACTATCAGTAAGACTGATGAAATACCAAAATCAGATACTTACGCTTGCAAAAGCTGAGTAATTATGATCTGTGTGCTGCAAAAAATTATTATCATCGATGGAAAACTGCCGAGACGAAATAGACGAACTTATACACGTACTCCCGACACATGTACAACAATGCTATATCGATGTTGCAAGTGTGGGTATCCAAGGCATCCTGGATTTCAAGGGTTTCGGACCAAGCTTCAACCGCAAGGTCGGTTGTTTCTGTACTGCTAAAAACATTTTTCCGGAGACGAGTGGTACAGAAATTCCAAAGGAGCATGCTGCGGCAATAAAGCGCCCATATTGATTCTTTCGGAGACTGCGCCTTGTGCTCGTTGGACCCTCGTTGTGATATCTCACCGGGGAATAGCAACCGGAACTGTACAACTGTCAGCCCGAACTAAATGCACGAACAAGGAACAGACATTGGAAGGGTCGGTTAGGAAAAGATCGCTTGGCTCTTTCTGAAATGCGATGCAATGTGACGTGTACCTGGCCACGAGGTTAAGGGCGCTCCAACATAGCCTCCTGCAAGATTCCTTGTGCACCTCCTCAGGGGTCCACGAGGGATCCCAAGGTGGTGTAACAGACCATGAAGATGAAAATGGCTCCGTAGCGATAGATGAAGTTGGAAGTGGGATACAGTCGCACTTGCGAGGGATGGCATGAGGGGTACGGACCCCGTCCTTAGACATTTGGTCAAAGGGGCGGCGTCTATGAGCGATGGGTACAGCGTTAGGGGTGAACGTCGACACGTCTGGCTCATTGCCGTCCAGGAACGTCAAGCCTAATTGGCGGACAATTCCATCGAGATAGGCCAGAGAGCGTCTCGCGCGCTCGGGGGTATAGTGTGGGTGAGCCGAGGACTCGTACACGGCAATAATCTGGATAGGAACGTAAGCAACAATTGAGAGAAGCTGGAAGTACACACTAACAAGAGCAGCCTTCGCAAGCGTCATGTCTATCCATTGGGAATTCAATGACGCTTCAAGCCAAGCCTGCGCCTTATCGCGAAGCCAGACAGCGCGCTCGCGACCTGCAGACCCCAGTTCCATCTCACTCGATTTCATTAGGGTTGCCAAAGCTAACCCCGCAAATACAAGTGAAGGTTGCATGAGCGAACGTTCTTCAGGGTTGAATAGACTATGGACGAAGCCTGGAACGTTCACGAATGATAACCAATAACCGCTAGTGGTAAACCTTAACGAAGATTAAATCAGACCAATTGAATTATCAGTTGATGACCTACAATGTTGAGAGATCTGATGCAATGTCCTTTAAGCTGATAAACAAAAGGACATTTAATTAGTCTATTCATGCAATCGATAATGTAAATGACGTACGACTGATCCCGAGTAGTAGAGTAGCTCATAACCAAATTATCCCACCACTCCTTGCGACTGTACTGTACGGAGGGCGTTGATGGGATGCGGTACTTTTCTACTTGATGCTGGACAAGAAGTGATCAAATCAAAATCACTTGGTAAATAGAAAAAACACGGTGAGATAAACGTACTGGATAACTGTCTTCTGAGGCTGCACGCGTTTGCATAGACGAAGAAAAGTCAGGGCCAGTAGGTGAAAGTGACGGCTGGAGTCGAATTCTATCCCCATCAGGCCGCAAGGCGGGAACATTGGAAAGTCCACGAGATTCCCGCGGAAGTTCGAAGTCATCATTCCTGACCGAAGTACGTTTCCGCTTGGACGAAATGGAGGGAGGGGATGATCCATCAGTCGGACGTTTCTTACATGAGCGCTGGCGAGTGCCCGGCCTTTTATCAGGTCCTCGCCGTTTGGGTGCTGCATCGTATTGGCATTCATTCGAGCGGCGCACGCAATTATGACAAATTGGTCTTGTGGAGTCGCACCGAATTTTCCTCGCACGACTTAGCAACCACGTGAATGAGCAGCCTGAAATAAGAATAAGAATGAACGCACCATTGCCGACAAGCTATCACTTGATTCGAAATTTCCCTGCGGGGCGGATCCTGTGATGTAGATGCTGCTGGTTGTGGTTGAGGGGTTGACTCTGAAGTTGGAACAGAGGATCGAGTGCTCTCTGGAGTTTGAATAACAGGGGGTTGTGCTGAGCCACCACCCGAGGAGTAAGATTGTGGGCGTAAATCCTCGGCAGAATATCTTCGGTTTGGGGGGCCTTGGTAGGACAAATTGACGGTGCCACCATGAACGGGAGGAGGCGGAAGGCGAGTGTTAGGGTAGGCATGGGGCGGTATGTCAAGGCCAAGGTGATTTCTTTGTGGAAGAGGAAAGTCAGACTGATATGAATGATGGTGGTGAGGATTCTGATTTGAATGAAGATTTAAAGGAGTTTCGAGAAGATGAGTGTGCGGGTGGATGTTGATATTGGTGTAATCGAACTGGGAGGCTAGGATGCCCGCTGCATGTTGTATATCAAGTTGATCTTGATGATAGCGGACTTTATTGTTGACAACATGTGAAATGACGATTAACGTTGTTTTGAAAAGACTACGAGTTTTGATAGGGCTTACTGTCTCCGTGCGGCTGAGGAAATTGAGCCCCGAAGATGGGTGAATGTAGGCCGGAGCCATCCTCACTTGACTGAGGACCGTCCTCCATCATTATGCCTTGTGGAAATGGAGTATAGATATCGCTGTCTGTGCTGATGACCATAAGTACTGAAAGAAGGGGGATGAGAGTTTAGAAGGAAAATGGTAACTGGTAATACGGCACTGGTTTTCGATGCTTTGCCACGCGAGACTTACTAGTAAAACTTGAAGGAGAAAGTACTTGTTAAGGGGAACTCATGCCCACGGCAAGTTCAATGATTATCAAATCTTGGTACAATCAACAAAATCACATATATCATACATACATTTATATTCTATATTTTATCATGAATATCTTGAAGAAAAAGGGGGAAAATATTACACCTCCATGAATTTCTTTCTTTGGGGTGCAACTTGCTTTTTTCCATCATATTCATACCCACGACGCAACTTCGGGGCCGCCTTGAGCACCGTGTACGCGTGCCTGGTCGTCAAGTGTTCCGAACAAAACTCTAATTATTTTCCTCTACTTTTGTTCTCAACAGGGCTCATTGTGTAAATTACCAAATTTGATCACCCCTTCTCATCAGAATTGACTATCTTGCTTAACCTTGCTCAATTTTCAATATCAACTTCCATTACATCCCGCGTACTATACGGCTCAATCCGGATTATCTCCTTCAATTGACAGTCCTGCACATTTCATATTTTAAAATTCCTCTCGCTCTCTCTCTCTCTCTCTCTTACGGCGCCCGATCCTCTCTCTTCCTCCCCCCAGGGCCACTTCGTTCCAACTGTCAGTCGGACTTCCAGCCACACCTTCCCGCGACGATTAACGACAGGATGGCTTCAACATGATTGTGCCACGTCTGAAAACTTTAAAATTAGCCGGATAGCCGTGCTAGATTTGGAAGGTACCGTACTCAAGCCGCATGGCACAGCACAAAAGATACTTAAGCGCTGTTAAGTTCCTCGTCGTAAATCTGCGATTGAGGGGACTAGATACCCCACACAGATGCAGCTGAACTTGGCTGGATTGCGGTCATAGCTCATTTAGGCTGATTTTGATCGCGGCTAGACACGTCAGCGCGGGGGATTCTCTGGGATTTTTTGTATGTGGAGTCCCTCAAATGTTTTTACTTACGTCAAAATCCAATCGTGAGGTGCGATCACCGTTCTCTCGTTAACCTCATGCAGGTCCGTGCTAGTGTGGTGACTTGGAGGACGGTATAAGTCCACTACGTTATCTCCCGCATCCATGCTATTTACAGCTCGAAGGTGACGGTGCACTAGTACTTTCAGGAAACACCGCGGAGTGCAAGCAAGGCTTTTCTTTACAGCTACCATCACCAGTTTTAGGGCGGTCACCTTCAGTTTCACAGGCGCCGGCCCATCAAGCGCATCCTTTCATGATAAGCCACATTAGGATACTTGTGCAAAACATAGATCAAATTCTAGGGTGGCTATGACACGTGACGAAACTTGGCGTTGAGCTCCAAGCTTTTGCGACATATAGTCACTATGATACT
This sequence comes from Suillus cothurnatus, assembly GCA_016758765.1. Lineage (NCBI taxonomy): Eukaryota > Fungi > Basidiomycota > Agaricomycetes > Boletales > Suillaceae > Suillus > Suillus cothurnatus. The sequence continues at coordinate 240,323 of JABBWL010000029.1, forward strand.
CCTCTTTGTAAATCAGTCAACTTGGTAGTCAGTTGAACTGTCACAGATGCACGTTCTATACAGCCATTTCACTGATTGAAATATTGGTACCGAAATTGCTGTAAATGGTATCCTGTATCGGGGATACAACAGTCCTCGTGTCTTGCCTCATCCATGTTCAACTTCTTGTTCTCGTGTTGTTTTCGTCAGCGTCGGCGCGACCTAGTGTGTATAATGAATCGGGTCATAGCATCAATATACCTAACAATTCAGTAGACGGTTCCCGATGAACGCACTTTTCTAATACCCGCCACAACCGCAAGCGAGACTCCTACGCAAGTATCCCACACTTTATTCTTCACTGTCCCCTTCTCAAAGTCGGCACAGGCCTCAGCCGCGGGTGGTTGACCATCAGAAGCTAAAAGAGCGGTTGGGTACCGTCGTACGGTCAAAAGAAGGGTGCGTTCCTATTGTCTCTACAATCGTTCTTGCCTTCTCCTACAGCGTGCTTTCTGACGATGCCACACAGGAAAATGGTCAATGTAAACGCCGCCTTCCCATTTAACCTCCACAACCAGTCACTTGGCGACCCTCCATCTCGTAGTGTATCAGGCGGGACCCTGGATAGTAGTCGGCAGGCCTCACGATCTCCTACGCGTCATTCGCTACACACGAGGTATTCGAGTACTTCACTACAACGGGATGCGGAAGGTTCCGCTTTTCGGAGCAATGACGCAGTGGAAGGAAGAGGCGATCCGTACAAGCCGATATTAAATGTTAGGCTTGTATCGACCCCTGCGAGCAACAGTGCAAACAGGACAATCAATGGCATCTCTCGGGGGCGACCAGGGCGTGGGATCGAACATGGACGAGTGATGGTTGTCAGTGCTGACCATATCTCTCATCCTGACGAGGACGAAGAACATGGCAATATGGCTGAAAACAATGATGCGCTGACACCTCGTTCACAAACGTGTACGTCTGAAGGGGATGCAGATAATTCATCTGATAGCGTGAGCGATTACTCTATGGCTAATATCCTGTGACCCTAACTCGCTCTCTCCACAAGGACCCCTCGAAACCGTCTTCTGATGCCAGTGTCATGCATACCGAGGATTTTACGATTCGTGATGCTGGTGCTATATCACGTTCCTGGGGGGACTGAATACTCCGATCTTTTGTTCCAAAATCTGCCTGCTCATTCCGGAACTTAGTCGTCCATGTAAGGTAGTACAGATCCCTTGTATGTATTTCCGGGTACTGCAAGGATTGTTCCACACATTCGATCTGCCGGATCTAATTTCGTGCCACATCTGGTTGGTATTTATACAAAAAGTTCCGGCCCAATTCATTGGTCAATGCTTTCGTCGGAGTCTAGGATGGGAGTCACAGCTATCTTTGATTGAATGATTGGACGATACACTGAAATAACCGTGGATGGGACCATGAATTCCCCATTATCTTTGGCGGCGTAATGGGCGTCTTGATCCTGTGCGTCCTTCGCGTTGCGCTCTAAATTCTTGACATTCATTTGGCAGTAAATCGAGCATGGCGCTAACCAGTCATGGTCAGGTGGTCACAAAGGTGATGCACGAGAAAATCAGGGCAAAGTTGCAATGGTGACAATCCTCAGGAAAATATAGGTTTTTAGACATCCATCTGTCGTAAATTGAGTTTTCATTGCAAGAGGGCCCATCTGTTGCCTTTGGAAAGCAGGGCGGCGGACAGTTTTTCGTTCTCACCGGCGCCCGTGCGTATGGGATTAAGAGCCAACTCAGGTGTGTTCTTTGCTGAGTACTATACGTGTCTCGACGACGACGAACTTAAAATGACGCCATCGATAGATGTTACGGGCTGTTAAGGGAACGGCGGCAGCCAGCCCTGGAGCTTCGCATGAAAAATATTCGCAGGCCCAGACTAATCCAGATCTTGCGGATCATTGCGACATCAAAGATCACTCGCTCATTCCTGAACGTGAACGTTGAACCGTCACACGTGAGTACTACATTTGAGTTTGTGTATGGGGAATGATTAATGAGGCCTGAGGGCTCCGCGCCCTGGCATGCTCACGATTTTAGAACCCAACACACTCTATTCTCACGGCTCTTACTACAGAGCTGCTATCCTTGCCATGACGCTGTGTGTGTGCTCACGATTCCTGGTGAGCGTGACAGCGCCCGCGTCCCATCGTGAACTTCGCAAAATGCCGAACCAGTTTTAGAGTTATGTCCATTAGATCTTGAGTCCCTGGGTTTCTGAAGAAATCAGGAGGCATGTGAGTGTCAGGTACGTAATGCTCTATTAGAATACACAGTCGATCAAATTAGATCAGGTCATGATTCTGCAGTCTCATGAACCAACCAACCACTTTGTCAAGGGCGAAATGTATGACAAGAAGCACTCGTTTCAGACTTGGACTCATGAGAATTTCCATTGAAACTCAACTACGCTTCTGATATTCTAGCCTGACACTATGTGCATGTTGTGTCCTCCTTTGGCAATGAAGGCCACCGGGGAATTTGTTTGCGCGGTAAGTCTATGGGGTTGTGATACATGACATATCTGTAATAGATGAAAAACAGCAACCTTAAACGTGGACGGGATATACCGTAGCGTATATGATCAGGCTGAGCCATATACAATTGTGACTGGTCAGCAGTCTCCCCTCACTGGCAGGGCCAGACAATACAGAAGGACGATGGTCCCTTATTATGACGTTCGGTGATGTCAAGGATGATACAGGCCTGGCTCATCGCATATCGAAAAACAAAGCCAGCACCACGAGGAATCCGAATTTCATAGCGCTTGCATCTATTGCACAGTTGCCAAATGACTCGGATTTTTATCGGTATGAAACTGGGCGTGCTTCTATTACGGAAGGCTGTTGCACCATTGCGAAACACCCTATGATCGGTATTGTCCTCTCCGCATTACATGCATGCTTCTCGGCTGTCAACTTGCGGTTTTGTGGCATGACGACCCAGGGTACGAGACGATCTAATAAGATAACAAGAAGCGCATTTTGCATTCACTCGGAGTCAACCCTCCGAAACATACTTTGTATACAAACTCATTTTGAATTGTACTAGTGAGTCATCTTAATTTGCGGATATGGTCACCATTCTGAGTCACCGCCAGGACTTGCTCCAGCAGAAAGCACACAATATTTCGTTTCATTTCTTTGCGAAGTGATACATGAAAGGACCTACAAGGGTTCTCTCCGACTCGGAGACAAGTCAAATTCAATGGTTTTTATGTTCAAGCAGCCACGACCTGCGGCAGGTACGATTCTATCATTGACTTGTAAATGATTACTCGACTCGGACTTTTCCAACAACCCTCTCGGCACATTTCATATTAGCCGTCGGCGTACGAAAGGATGCTGTTATCCCGCCTTGATCACTTCAGCCAGTCAGCTTATCGATCGTATCACCTCATTATCGCCTCTCATCCTGCTTCTCTATATAGTTCAGCAACCTAAGCTGAGGTATGCGATGAATTCACTCATGTATTTCACTCTCTGACTTGTAAACATTCTCTCACGACCTGGTAGTCCAGGTACTCGCCATCTTTTTTTCGGTTCGTACTCTGATTTGTCGTCTGCGCCCTCTTCAACTGAATTGAAGCTTCGTTAATTCATCGGCAATATCCCTTCTTGCATTGTGCAAGCTCATCTCTATACTGCCCAGAACATTATTTCGGTGACGGGCTTGTTCTTATTTTATGCGGCGGATGTAGGGGCAGGGATTGCTCGAGGTCAATTCCGCCGGTGGAACCATGCCACGAACACTTTTTGACAATATAAAAAAAACACCCACATCCAAAAATTGTCCATCATGATGGAGAGCGAAACCGGATCTACCATTTTGTCGTCAACAGACTAAATGTCACAGGTCCCTGGTTAGCATGCTCAATTTCCCCAAAAATATCAATCTCGCGTTACGATACCTCGTTCCGTCGGCCAGCAGTTGTTCCACTGCTTCTTCCTTGAATTTCAGTATCATGAATGCTGCGTCGATCCGCATATAGATTCCGGACCGGCGAGATTGTGGTTGAGTGCTGTTTCCCAATTAAAATCGGTCCCCGTCCGAAGGACTAGAAGCAACGCCCGGAGTTGTTCTGGATCTTATTGGTGCGTTAATATTATTACTTGTGAAGGAGGGCGTAGGAAGTCTGGGTGCACTCGTGAGCCAAACTTCTACAGATTGTGAAGTTGATAGTTGTGTATCTAATATGATGCCTCATAGCCAACCCAACACGACGTTGCTAAAGCACGTTATAGGGGCATGCGGTACCATTTTGGTATGGGCGGAGTTTCAATCCAGACACTTGCAGAACAACTCCAAGACGACTTGATTCACACATTGCATTCCCCTCTCAAGAAAATGGTACAACGACTATGGTACGTATCGAATATACACAACTCAAAATGATATGCTACAGTTATACAAGAATAAAATAAGAATGTAGTAGTACAGCTCCGAAATTACAGGTGTTGATCATCATCAAAGAACATCAAAGGTTATGGGCGACTATGTGTCTCATTATTGTCAGAGAGGCCAACATCTCTGTACACTCTAAATCAGCGTTGAGTCGGTAAATAATTAAAAAATGGGCATACCGGCTGCGAGGTGTGGATACGCCTCCTCAATGGTAAGCACACACCCAGAGGAGTGGTCGTATTCTGGCTCTCCGGGTACTTTCAATGAATAAGACGCGACTTGATGGTTACTTGCGTTTGTGCACTGAGAATTATGCATGAGGCTTGAGAACGCACGGGAGATTTAGTACGTACCGTCCACTCCTCGCTCTGAGTGGTTCGCCAACTCCATCTGTACTGCTGGCCATCAGACCCAATAAATTTCCTCGTTTTTGCACTGGACGATAGATAAGTTCCGAAAAAAAAGCACGTGTGGTCGGTACTTACCTCCCATTGAAAGATGGCTCCAGGAAGCTGTTCATGGGTACCTGAGGCCCTGACCCAAAGGATATTGTCCCGAGGGAGTTGTTGGAGCCGAAGTTTAGGGTTACGACTGGATCAGTCCCTGCTGTGGCGTTGTAAATTATATATGTTGCGTGTGTAGATCCCCGTGAGGTGCATCGAAGCGTCAAGCGCAAACGCTCATTGATGTCCACGAAGTGCGATCCTGTCAGCTTGCCCGTCTTGTCCTCCAAGAGATATGGCATTCCATAGCTTGTCATGATGGGGATCGAAGGATAGATAGGTTGAAAGGTTTCAGCGAGGGGATAATGAAAGAGAATCCAGCTGCATCCCAGGTATTTCTGCAAGTTAGACAAGGCAAGCCGTCAGCCTATTTCGGCAGCCACGACATGTCAGGAGGCCGTCATGGTATCCGGGCGGTAGATAGGAGAGATTCGCACTGGGTGTAGCCGAGATAAAAAAAAAAGGTCATTAAGCGGTAAGTTTGTGAGATGGGCACGTTGGGTTCAGGCGCGCGACATCGGACTGACCGATAGAGCCAGAAGGAGAGGAAGACATGCGAAAGAGGAAGCGTAGATCAAGGATCAAGCAAGGCGTTCGTCGTGCACATTATTTGCGAAGACCTGATGGTTAAAATTAATGACGTTCGTGCCTGTCATGACGTACCAAAGAGGACAGACTCTCGGGGGTCACTAGAGACAAAGCCTAATTTTCATCAGGTCCACCTCGTCCATGCTCGATGAACCTGAAAGCATGCGGCCGGCGTGGTTTTACCTAATCTTTGTTTAGTATGATACAGCACAGAACTAACGCATTTTGGCTCTAGTACCGGCATGTTTGTCAGGCGCTGGGACAGGCAACGAGGCAGAGTCAGGTGAGGCATTAACCGGAGCGAATGATACGGTGTGATTATCGCATGGGGAATATCTCGAAATCGAACACAAATCTGTAGCCAAGAATCTCTCAGGGATGACCGACATGCACGCCAATTCGTCATCAAGAGATGGCATGGATCAAGGCGCAACTTCACGCCTTTGATCCCCGATTGGCAGCCCCATGCTGCAATGGTGTGGCCCAAATATGCATGTATTAGCATCCAACCCAAACTTGGTCAGTTTCAGAACTGTACTGCAGTTGACAATACCTTCAAGTGCCAAAGTTTGTTACGGCATCATAAGTTCCAAAAATTGCGCGGTCATTGATGACCGGAGCTATAATTCTTCCTTGAGAAGGCGTAATTTGACGAGTTAGTGCGGGGCAGATGCATTGCGAAGTTCTAGGTGCGTAATTATGAACAAAGGACAGTCTGCTGAGGTGGCATGAAATATTTTTTAAAGAAGACTCAGCCGAGTTAATTTCGTTCATGACGGGTACTCAGCCTTCCCCTTTCATTCATGTCCCATCGCCGCCGATCTCTTTCGCGGTCTCTTTCGCGCGCAACCTCATCATAGTCCTTCACATGTCGAGGAGTATGAGGTGAACGACTAGCTGGTAGAGGCGAACGACTGCGCCGGGGGAGACGATGCCTGCCACGATCAGCATCTTTGCTGGGTTTAGGTGAACGCGAACGAGTCCGATCTCTACGGGGACGTCGTTCGTAATCGGCATGGCGAGACTCCCGATGTGCCTCTTTACGAGCTTTCTTTTGTTCCCTACGTTCGGCTTTCTTACGGCGCCTTTCCTCTTTCTCTGAAGCATCCTGTCCACTATCCACAGCAAGGGTATGCCCTGGTCCTGATTGAATACTTGAGGGGGCATTTGCAGCAGGAATACTCCCAGATGGTGCAGCGGCAAACCCACTGAGGAAGTCGTTCGATACCGGACCGACATGTTAAGGAAAACACTCACAGTGCTGCAGAGAGTGCCTCTGCTTCCGCTTCCTTGATCTTTCTTATCTCTTCCTCCCTCTCAGACTCATTTTTGTTATCTCTATTATACCAGTGAACATCTTTGTTCTTCTGCCATCTGCCGGTCGGGGCATTGATACTGTGACCCAGATAGTTCTACATGACGATCAATATCACTAGAATAAAACGTGTAACAGTCGACGAACCTCTCTATCTTTGTCTGCGGAGACATCCGTCCATTTGAACTCTGCCTGGCCTCCTCGAGTGCCTCCCCGAATTGGTTCAAACATTGGAAAGAAAACGTCGAGAAACCAGTACTCGGTTACCCTGACCGAGGTGCCGTGAGAACTTTGTGAGCTACTTACTAATAACACGCGAACCTATCTTTCCTTCCTTCTCGGGGTAGCGTAGAATCGTCAAACTTGTCAAGCCTCGTGTTCTAGGCTCTATAAACATGCTATCTTGACGCCGGTACCGCATCGGTTTTACTTCGCTAATCCACTTCTGTGGCGCTGCCACGAATACCTCGGCACAGATAAGTTCAAAGTAGTCACTCTTTATTGAGTTATGAAACTTACTCTACTATGGTACATACTACACAAAAAGCAAGACTCAAGTTCACCCAGGACACTGCCCAAGGTTGGGCAAATTGATTGTCATCCTGCGACCTCGTTCCTCGGCCATGGCCCTGATAATCTTTAGTCCCCCTTTTCGTCATTACATTACATAGGTTACGTGTGAACAATTGACGGTCTAATGGCACGTCGACGTTTGCAGTCCTAAGAGATGGATTGACTCTTGAGTGAGATACACGTGCCGCACTAGGCTGCCGTGACGGAGCTTCAATGTTACTGGCGCTGGTGTAGCGCTGCTGGATATTTTCATTAATCGTGCGCTAATAATCCAGCTCACTGCACGCGCACGTCCTACAATGCAGCATAATAATCCATCTGGTGGTCTCATTAATATTGGCCATCATAATTAAACGACCTCATCCATGCATGTACAATGTACGTGGTCAGAGTCTCGGTTCACTACCGTGACATTATACAACTACAGCACTAATCATCGGCCACCCTACTAGTAAATATTAAATACTGTACTTCGGCTGAATACTCGTGCTCTTGCTTGACACTTTGAAGCCTATGTGACATGCTGTGACCCACGGTGACATTTGTGTGACTACCGATTTTGCCGATTGCACTTGGAAGGGGAGATGCCAGACCAATGTCGAACTGCACGTGCAGGTTATGCTTGTCATATAAAAATCAGGGATCGATCGAGATGCCAGGAAGAGTCGTAACTTATGACGCGACCACGCGACTGAGAGGTCTACCCAACTTCAAGAAAGTGAGCCGACTTTATGCTATGGCCATGCGTTCGATCGTGTTTTGCCACCATGCTAACGTTAATCAAAAGCTACATGAGTATAATTACATGTATCATGTAAAGCCTCGTAACGCCTTATCTTAGTTCGAAGATTGCTTTGCTCTAGACTAGAGGATTGCAAAGATTCCCATGTAAAGTTCCCAAAGTCGTAGTAGGTGTGGAAGTTGTTTCGAGTTTTTCAAAAATATTTTGCTGTTTTATTCTCTCGTTACTTCTGCCATCATATCAACTGGCTTCTTTCGTCCCATTGTGCAGCTGCTGTATCATACGCTGGAAAGGTAAGAACAGAGATCTGGCGCATCAAATGGTCATTTCGAACCCAACGCGGCATAAATGTTAGTCCGGTACCTCATCAAAGTCGTGCAATCGCTGCAAGGGGCACCGAGCGCAATCCCGTATCTACCACGCCCGATTACCATGCTACAACCAGTACCAGCGATTCGCCCTATGGCGGCTTCTATGAAGCTGCTGAATAACTATCAGTGCCTTACGAATTACCATGGCCGTGAGGTTGCTCTGCCTCCATTCTCATTTCGACGTGAGGTCATTTTTTGGGGTCGAGGTGAGTAACCACAGTATCGTCTCATAACCCGGGTGTTCATCACTGCATGCCGTCGACGGTGCCAGGACGCTTTACAGACACCAGGTTGCCCTGGTCGTTTTGACTCAGCTGGACTCCATAATGTGTGAGGCGCAGTCACTTATCCTTCATCTAAATAAGGCAAAGAATTTAATTATTCCAAGGTTTATCCGATTCAATTGAATTCTTCCATAATGGCGCAAGGACCACGAATTGTGTTGCATGGAAAGCATACGGTTACTCCATGCATTTTCGTTGACCGAGTGTATGTTGCGTGTCTTTCAATTCTGACTGCATTTTTGTTTTGCGGAACTATTTTACTGATTTGAATTGACTATTTGTCATTGATCGGTCACGAGGACGCACGGGCCCTCGTGGCAAGAAACGGGGGTTTTGCTGCATGTGGAAATAGCCGAGCAGAACCTTCGTGTTCTCCTCAACCATCGTTTATCTGTCGCGCAAACGTCAAACGCACTCCACATTTGTCTCTTTCAATTCTGCGCCATCTTTGACGATGAGCAAAAAGGGCAATAAAACGCAGCAACCAGAGACTAGCTACGCAGAACGTGATATCGTACTAGCCAAAGTACGCGGCTTTCCCCCGTGGCCAGGCATGGTATGTCGCGTCTTTTCAACTTTTTTGAAAGATATTCGTGCCAATGGCATGTGCAGGTCGTGAACCCTGACACAGTCCCCTCTATTGTGTCCAAGGAGCGCCCAGCAGGCAAAAAAACTACGTTCCACTGTGTCAGGTTCTTCCCCGCAGGCGACTAGTATGTCAGTACTACTTGCTCTCTTTTATTATGTTGACGTTTGGCTTCTAGTGCATGGCTTGTGTCAAAAGATATCTCAAAGTTAAAGCAACATGAGATCGAAGCATACATCAACGAACCTCACAAGAAATCTGGCGACCTTCTGACAGGCTATCGGATTGCACTGGACCCGTCGAAATGGGAAAAGGAACGTGAAAACGCAGACCTGGCAGCGGTAGAGCAGGAGGACAATGCTCCAGTTGATCAGCTTGACAGTGAAAACGAGGATGATGGGACGAAAAAATCGGCCAAATCTAAGAAACGAAAGCGGGAATCTGAGGCGCCTCCTCCCAAGCCCAAGGCTAAATCCAAGCCCAAAGGCGAGAAAAAGGCTCCCTTATCTAGAGGGAAGAAGAATGGCACCAAATCGAAGGAAATGGTTGAGTCAGAGGACGACGGCGAACCAGAAGCCGAAGCTGAAGAGGACGAGGAGGTAGGATCGAGTGCTAAAGCAGCCCCTCCCCCATCTAAGAAGCCTAAGCGGGAAAAGGAGGATGACATCGATCGTATGTTCGCTGTTTGCCATTACACCACGCCCTTTGTGCTCATTTTTTTTATTCAGCTGCCCTGGAAGGGGATAGCGAAGCTAAGAAAGTTCGAGAATGGAGACACAGATTGCAGAAATCCCTTCTAGGGAGCAAAGGGCTGCCTCCAGTTGATGTATGTTTTATTTGTTATCGGCCAATCAGTCGTCAATCAACGTTTCTCCAGGAGATGCCTGCTCTTGATCAACTTTTTTCAACTATCGAGAATTACAACCATCCGAATCTCATACTATACCTCTCAGTGCGTCCTGTATTTCATTGTTCATGTTTGCAACGTGTACTCATTGTGTCTGTTGCCTAAAATTCCATGCAGTTTTCCAAAATCGGTAAGGTCATGCGTCACATTGCTGCTTTATCCACGGATAAGGTTCCCCGCGACGACGAATTCAAGTTCCGGACACGAGCGAAGTCAATGGTCGATAAATGGCACGCTATTCTTGGTGCTAGCAAGGGAAATGAGAATATGGTTGAAGGCGCTGTCAACGGTGCACCGGCAGATGCGAACGCTGCTGCGGAGAAGAAAGTCGATATTACGCAGACATCTCTAGTGGAGAACGGCCCTTCCACTGTTGTGGACACATCGTTGGGTGATGTTACGATGACAGAAGCATGAAATACTCCTTGGCGCCTTCAATGCATTCAAGCGTTGTCCTTGTCCTTTCATATTTTCTTTTCAGCGTGGCTTTGTGCCCTCGCGTTCGAGGATACGACGTCAATTGTATGTATCACTCGCACGCTCATCGTTGAAGCTATTTTACATTTTCACTTGACACATTATTTTCTCGTGACAACATATGCGGTACATATGTTCCAATGCCATGCTACATCGTATGCTCTTGCGTTGCGGAATTAGTTTGAGCGTTGATTTCGTGCATCTATCTGTGATGGAGCACTGGCTGGACTTGGAAGATAATTTGCACACTAGAATGATACCAGCGCTGAGCGCAAAGCAAATGTTATGTACCTGGCGCAGGTCGTTATGTTTCATCGTACAATACATTTGTTGTCTGCGGTCATACACCGACTCTGGCTGGAGTTTGAATTTGAAATTTGAGCGCTTGAGGCAAGTACGTACGTACTATGGACAGTAGGCCTTTAGGCGTCTTACCTCAATATTAATCGATCAAGTCGGAAATATACATCGCTACTTTCATATCGCTAGACTAGATTCGTCTTACCGCTTGGAACAAGGACGGGAGTTTGCTGCCTGACCTCAGCTTGCGATTGTCGCACATTTTTTGATTCAACCAAGGCGCGGGACCTCCTGGCAGAACCTGTTTACAAGTGGCCCAGCATCAGGGAAACGTAATTCACTACAGAGCGCTATGTTTCCTTGATGCGGTCTATCGAAATGAAAGTACATATGCATAGTAATAGGCCAGAATAGTCCCTGCTTCTTTGGCAAGCGTCATATTTGGTTGTACCGAGTAACGTAGTACATGCCTTCTATCTTCCAACGGATATTGAGTCGCTTCCAATGGGGACTAAGATGATACATCCGTAATGCAATCACTCAAGGAAAAGGTACTATCAAACAAAGAATGTTTCAAACTTGGAAGCACAGCCTTTTCTGCTCACATAACGTCTATTACACAACGTCAGTACGACCATAACAGGAGAAGGTTAGCTTGGTAATCACTTTAGTTGTCGGACCCAGGGTTTATCTGTGGATTCATGCACGGACTCTGGATCTGAACTATCTTTATCCGAACTACTGCCGGAGTTTGCAGGAGGCACTTGCTTGCCATCTTCTGCACGAACTTCTGCGGACCGATAAAGCTCGTAAGCATAACTCTCCATGCCACTAAGCTGTTCGTCCGCAACAGCGAACGACGTCGCGTCACGGTCATATGCAACAACATCAAAATCCGTGCGATCTTGAAGTTCCTCCTTGCTGCTTTCAACAAGAGCTTGAAGCGAGGTATCGAGAGGTTCTGAAGCGGCACTAGCATATGTATCGGCTTCACACTCAAGAACCATGTGAAGGAACTTTGTGTGTCGCTCAGACGCCTCGATGCGCCAAGCCGTTGCCAACGCACTCAGGCGCCTCCACTCAAGATCAGCTTCCTTCGTGAGGACGGCTTGAGCCATGGCTTCAGTGGACAGGTGTTTCAAGCCACGACGTAATTGATCTTTGCCCTGATATGGTTGCCTTCAATAAGCAACGTCTGGATACACATGTAGTAACATACACTCTGAATATTCTTGAGACTCGTTTCGGTGTTCCCTGGGGTGGTACAACTCTCAGCGAAGCGGAGAGCCCACATAGTGGGACCATCCCTGTCGTAGGCTTGAATTTTCTGGTTGCACGGTTCGCATAGAGTGACAGATGACGGACTATGGGGGGAAGACGTGCAGATGTATACATATTGTCTGATGAATCATAATTGGTGCCTGTTGGAGTGACATCCCGCTTCGCAGAAGGTCCAGTGACGCTGCGACTAGGCGTGCGCTGACGGGCAGGACTAGACTCTCCGACAGCGTTTGGAGGGCGGGACATGCCTATGCGATGGTGAGTTTCTGGTAGAGTAAAAGTGGGGTTGAGATAATCATGAAGTGTGCCATGGCCCCCATATGTATATGGACGAAAGAAGATGCAATTGATTCTGTATACGGTAGTCACATACATCCTCGCCAATTGGGCAACCAACGATCGATCGTACACTTCGAATTTGGACAAGACCACAAACGTTATTATATATCCGCGTCGTTCGAAAATGGGCTCTATTGACCTCCTTAACTCATCCGGTCGACGCTTGCTCTTAGCTGCGCAGGGGTCCTTGCATTCGCCGTGTTTGTATGCTACGCGTTTATACTGCAGGAACCGACCAACAGTCGATGTGGAAACATCATGGCGGCGGACGCACATGCAGCGTGGTGTCCGAAGTTATGCAAATTCATTCGTCGACATCCTGAAAGAGAACGAATCAGAAGGTTTCCGAGAGGTGAACTCGGGTGAGTAGTTTGACTTTGGTTTGTTGTCGGTGAGTTATGTATATGACCAGCCGCAGAAAGCATTGTATCTTCAGCAGGTATTATCCAGATCCACAATGACTTTGGAGGAATTTCTTGAAAACATTTCGTATGTCTAGACACCTCTGCCCCGAAGCAACAGTCTATGGGCCCTCTCGAAGTACAGGATCTTCCAGAAATACCACCACTTCCCACTAGACCAACCTCCCACATATCCTTGGAAGATATCTCAACGTATATCCAACCACTGGTTTCGCATCAGTGGAAAGTCGGCCACATCTGTTCAGGAATAGGTGAAGACGAAGTACTCTCTCTGGACAGGCATTACAAGTTCAAGGGCTTCAACGACGTCATGGACTTTGTTCAGGGAGTCGCAGACATCTCACGGGCAGAAAAGGCGCGTATCAAAGTCCCCCATGATTTCCAAGATAATTGAATTGTCGTATTCAAAGTAGCATCACGCTCGAATCACGATCGAGTATAACACCGTGGATTTTTCCTCGCACACGCATTCAGCGTACACCTTCCACCACGTAGGAAAAGGGAAAACAGAGCCTAGAAAAGTTCCTGGGCTCACGCGGCGTGATATTCGGTTCGCTATCAAGGTCGAGGAGTTGCATGAAACATTCAAGGAACGAGGGCGCACGATGGAGTTTGTATCAGCAGCTTTTCCCCACCTGCAGCGCCAGTCTATGAAGTCGGTGCTACGAAGGTATAGCCAAAAACAGGCAGTCGCGGAGATGGAGGATGGCCCACAGCAGTGACAGCACATCATCGAGCAATGCGATGTAAATCCAGCGTGAGGCCTCATTGAACGTTGCTATATTCGTTGCTGATCAATTGTCAAGATTTCAATAACAAGTCAAAGAACGCGCTCGCAGAACTCGCGTCGGGGAACTTGTGTCATGGATCTGCACACCTTTGAAAATCTAGAATCTAGAATCAGCACTAGAAAACAAGATAATCATATGCGGAAAGGGCCTTGATACGGACACAAAGCGTGGTACGGAAATATCATCGGAATGTACCCGCAAAGGACCATTTTTCAGGTGCAAAGCAGTATACGGATTTGAAGGTCGTACGAACTTTTCTTGGGCTATGAAGGTCTCATTCCCCGGTCGGTTTTGTGTATGATTAGGAAGAGAATTCACATCTGGTTTGAATGTCTAAAAATGCCATCTTCATGCTGTCCCTATGCAAATCTGAGTTGTTATTGCGGTACGTCATGATAGGCTTCGTTATCTTTCTGTCCTGATAGTCACCACCCAGTAAGCATGAGTCTACTGTAACAACCGACATTCCAGACTCTGGAAAAACTTCATAACCTCATAACTATCGTTATACTATTCTTTATCTTCAAAATAAATAAGTTGTGTGCAGCATGCACTAATACTGGCGGCCTGTCTTCCTCATTTCCATATCAGATCTGTAATTCTTTTATAATCGTCGAGCACCTCCTTGAATACTATGCGCTCAGCAGCGAGATCTTGCTGCATATGCAGTTCACTTGTGGTTCCACTAAGAGGGACGATGTTGTTTAGTTGGGCAAGTTTAAAGAGTACCTGCGCGGCCGTGACGTCTAGCTTATCTGCAAGAGAAGTGGTGTGCGAGTGTGTCAGCAACGCTGGGGAACCCGTCAATGTCCAGAACGATCTATTTGATCGACTATCAACCACTGCACAACTCTGCAACACGAAAATTAAAACGCACTGATAGATAATTCCATTCTCCTTACAATACGCCCAGACCTCTTTGTCCCAGGCATTACCTTCATACCACCTGTTTTGTACTATCTGTACCTTTCTTTCCTTTTCTAGCGCTTTCAGCACTCCAACATCGTACACGTTGCTAATTCCAATGGCGCGCACAGTCCCCTCATCTTGTGCAGCCATAAGCGTACGCCAGGCTTCCAATGTTAAAGGCAAAGTCCGAAGTGGAGAGTGGAGAAGGTAGGCATCGAGATATGATGTATGCAAGCTAGCCAGTGATTTGGAAAGGGAGCTTCTGATCTGGTCAGGGATACTGTCTCGGGGATTATACGGGAGGGGCTTGGTTGGGTCTTGACCGGAAAAGGGGGTGAATCTAAGAAAGCTTCGTGTCAAGCTGCTGAAGAAACCCTCAACTGAGCCGACGTACTTTGTTTGAATGTAGACATCTTCTCGCTTTATACTATGCTTATCTTGGAGTATCTCTAAGGCCTCCCCAACAAGATCTTCCCTGTAACACGCCTGGCATTAGATGAACCAACGAGGGACTCAATACAATGCTTACCTGTAGTGTTTTGGCTGACATGCTAGACAATGTGTTCACCATGGCCAAAATTCAGCCGAATTAAACGCCTACCTGTGTCTACAGCTCGGAAGCCTTGGAGGAAAGCGCTTATCACAAGGCGAGCTGTGTTATCTCCCTTCCTACTTGCCAATTCAGCATTGGTACGCATGCTCGCTGGCTAAAAGCTCACCATGCAGTCCCATAAATTAATTTCGGAGCTATATTCATATCAGGATTCGGTCTTGCAGAACTACCAGCAGGACTCGGTATAGTGCTAGAAGTACAGAGCTCATAGGGCGGCGTTTGCATGCGCATTATTGAGTAAGTTACCGACATCTGTTTCCGCGTCAGTACCTCGTGACGACGTCATAATATTTGTCCTAGTTAGCTTAGATTAGGAGATTCTAGTCGCTTCGAATTCCGTGTAGTTTTTGCCTGCATAAGTGCAAGAATGATATCTGTGATCCCTACAGGCTCGCAGGCGTTGAACCCAACCTCGTTGCCGAATTTGTGGATAAGACAAGATACAGATTCAAAGTCAGTAGGAACTCGATAGTTGATCTATAAGGGGATCCCGGTACTCAAAAGTAAACGACCTTCACCTTCGCAGAGTTTCCGACGGGGGTACCAAAGGCTTTTACCGTTCCTGTGTACGATGCAAGCTTTACATCAGCCTTTTTCTTTGCCCTCTCATCTTTCTTCATATCCCTATCTACATCCGCGTTCCGCCGCTTGAATGTGTGGAAGTCATCTTCATCCGCACCGGCACTTTGGCCAGTCCCAACAAAAGTTGCGGTTCCAGATTGAGCTGCATCGCATGCGTGTTACTCAGCCAATCACAATAGATTAATTTCAAAATACATACCTTGTTTTCTCAGTCCGCAGTCTTTGGCCAAATGTGATGTTTCGCCACAGAGTTTGCAACAGCCTCCATTTGGATAGACGCCCTTGTCCTTGTTTTGTGGACAAGATGATGCCAAGTGACCCTTACCAGAACACACGAAACATGATGCGAACGGAAGAGGATGATGAGGGTCTTCTGGGGCCCTGCATCGCGAGAGAGTATGCTGATTTGAACCGCAACTAATGAAACCGAGTCTAGTCCACCGACTGAAGAACAAAGTAGAAAGAGAACGCACCGATAGCATATTCCAACAGTTTTTTGTCTCGCCACACCACTACCACCACCACTGGCTTCATTACGTATGGTTGGACAGTCTCTTGCAGTATGCCCTTTTGAACGACATGCAAAACAAGTAGTGTCTGCGTATTTCTCCGCAATTCGTTTCTGGCGTCTCGATTCGGAACGTTGAGCAGGATCTGGCCGAGCTGCAAGCGTTCAGTACATGAGTAATTGTTCATAGCGAAAGATCTACTCTTCGGTTTCCGTTTATCCTTCAGTTTCTTCTTGGGTACAACTTTTGCTGCTTCAGAGCTAACCGTGTCTTGTGCCTTGTCCTCACTTGGTCCAGCTTTTTCGCCACCATCGTCACCATTCTCTTTTGGTTTTTTTGTCCGCTTTCTTTTCTTTTTCGGAGGAACTTGATCGTGTAGCTGGCTCTCGGATGGTAAAGTGGATGTCGAAGCATGTGGCTCTGTTGGTTCTTGAGCAGGCTCAGAATCGTCAGGAAAACCCGCTTGCACATGCGTGCGCTTTCGACCAAAATCCGTGATCCGCGTCATTGTTAGGTTCTCAACGCGGCGCAGATTGAGGTGTGCACTCGATGTGATCGTTGTGCGCAAAACTTGAATTGCACCAAATTTTACACCCTTCGACCTAAAAGGAAAAATACCTCCTAAATTTTTCGTAAGCGCCGCTGGTCCTGGCTGTGTGTATCGAATGCAACGCAAACTAGTCCTTTTAATATTTTGTGTTGGTAAATGATTAATGACTGCTAATCCTATGTGATTACACTGACAATATTGCATGTTCTTCGACTCGTAGGTGTCCATCTTGAGAGGTCTTCCTGCTCAACAATCCTTTTTCCTTCGCCTTGAACATTCACTCATGGATGGATCCTTCAAGTCATAACCAACTGGAACATGGATTAGACATATGCTGTCTTGGTGGTGCAGATTCGAGACCTGCCGGCAAATGATTTTCTTTTTTCCTCGGAGGTACATCCCAAGGAAGCATGCTGGCCAAAGCGTTCACAACAACAGAATC
Source organism: Suillus cothurnatus (assembly GCA_016758765.1). Classification (NCBI taxonomy): domain Eukaryota; kingdom Fungi; phylum Basidiomycota; class Agaricomycetes; order Boletales; family Suillaceae; genus Suillus; species Suillus cothurnatus. The sequence goes on from JABBWL010000029.1 coordinate 257,828, forward strand.
GAAATCTGTCTCTTAGACTATGCAGGTTCGAAACCTGCAGACGACAAGGTGTTTTTCTCTCGGAATATACCTGGCAATGCACTCATGGATGGTTTCATCGAAGGTTCATCTCAACTTCATCCTTGCCAAAGTGGTTACTATAGCCGCGGCAGAGTCAAAATCTGTCTCTCTTGGATAGCGCAGGTTTCAAACCTGCCGAACGATAGTTTTTCTATCGGAACACGCCTTGACATTTACTCATGGGTGGTTTCATTGAAGGTTCATCTCAACTAGTCTTAGATGAGTGGTTACAACAACAGAATCAAAATCTGTTTCCCTTTGATTGCGCAGGTTTGAAACCTACCCAACGACAGTTTTTCTACCGGAACACACCTTGAAGATTCACTCATGGATGGTTTCATCGAAGGGAAATCTCAACTTCGTCCTTGTCAAAGTGTTTACCACAACAGAATCAAAATCTGTTTCTCTTGGATGACGCAGGTTTGAAACCTGCTGAACGGCAATTTTTCTATCCAAACACGCCTTCAAGATTCACTCATGGATGGTTTCCTCTGAGACTCATCACAACTTCCTCCTTGCCAAAGTGGTTACCACAACAGAATCAAAATCTGTTTCTCTTTGATGACGCAGGTTTGAAACCTGCCGAAAGACAAATTTTCTATCCAAACACGCCCTCAAGATTCACTCATGGATGGTTTTCTCTGAGACTCATCACAACTTCGTTCTGGCCAAAGTGCTTACCACAACAGAATCAAAATCTGTTCCTCTCGCGTTGCGCAGGTTTGAAACCTGCCAAAAGACCGTTTTTCCATCGGAACACGACTTGAAGATTCACTCATGGATGGTTTCCTCGTCGACTCCTCACAACTTCCTCCTTGCCAAAATGCTTACCACAACAGCATCAAAATCTCTTTCTCTTCGACTGCCCAGGTTTGAAACCCGCCGAACGATAGTTTTTCTATCAGAACGCACCTTGAAGATTCATTCATGGACGCTTTCGTCGATGGTGCATCTCAAATGGTCCCAGCCAAGTGGTTACCACAACAGAATCAAAATCTGTTTCTCCTCGGCTGCGCAGGTTTGAAACCCGCCGAACGATAATTTTTCCATCAGAACACACCTTGAATATTCATTCATGGATGCTTTCGTCGAATGTTCATTTCAAATGGTCCCAGCCAAGTTGTGACCGGAACAGCATCAAAATCTGTTTCTCTGGGACTGCGCAGGTTTGAAACCTGCCGAACGATAGTTTTTTTTATCCCAACACGTTTTGGATTCACTCATGGTTGGTTTCCTTTGAGGTCAATATTAGCTAGTCTTAGCCAGGTGGTCACCATAACAGAATTGGAATCTGTCGAACCTGCCGACGACAATGGTTTTTTCCCCTATCAGAACATACCTTGACTTTACTCATGGATGGTTTCATCGGGTGTCCATCTTAAGTGATCCTAGGCAAGTGGTTACCAGAACGGAATCGAAATCTGTTCTCGGACGGTGCAGGTTTGAAACCAGCCGAATGACAAAGTTTTTTTTTCTATCGGAACATATCTTGACTTTGACTTATAGATGGTTTTCTCGGGGTCCATCTAACTGGTCTTAGCCAAGTAGTTACCCCAACAGAGTGGAAATTTGTTCCTCTTGGAGTTGGTTCGAAACCTGCTGATAACATTTTTGTGGTCTGGAGATTTTTGGAGGTCCATATCAACTGCGCCGAACCTACTGAGCGATAGTTTGTCTATCAAAACACGCCTTGAAGATTCATTCATGGATGGTTTCCTCGGATATTCATCTCAACTTCGTCCTTGCCAAAGTGGTTACCACAACAGAATCAAAATCTGTTTCCATTGGATTGCGCAGGTTGGAAACCTGCCGAATGATAGTTTTTCTATCGGAACACGCCTTGACATTCATTCATGGATGCTTTCATCGAATGTTCATCTTAACTAGTCTTAGCTAAGTGGTTACCACAACAGAATCAAAATCTGTTCCTCTTCCACTGCGCAGGATGGAAACCTGCCGAACGACAATTTTTCTATCAGAACACGCCTTCAATCCACTCATGGATGCTTTCGTCGAAGGTGCATCCTAACTAGTCTTAGGTAAGTGGTTACCACAACAGAATTAAAATCTGTTTCTCTTGGATGACGCAGGTTTGACACCTGCCGAACGACAATTTTTCTATCCAAACACGCCCTCAAGATTCACTCATGGATGGTTTTCTCTGAGACTCATCACAACTTCCTCCTTGCCAAAGTGCTTAACACAACAGAATAAAAATCTGTTTCTCTTGGATGACGCAGGTTTGGAACCTGCTGAGCGACAATTTTTCTATCCAAACACGCCTTCAAGATTCACTCGTGGATGGTTTCCTCGGAGACTCATCACAACTTCCTCCTTGCCAAAGTACTTACCACAACAGAATCAAAATCTGTTGCTCTTGGACTGCGAAGGTTTGAAACCTGCTGAACGACAATTTTTCTATCCAAATACACCTTCAAGATTCACTCATGGATGGTTTCCTCGGAGACTCATCACAACTTCCTCCTTGCCAAAGTGGTTACCGCAACAGAATCAAAATCTGTTTCTCTTGGATTGCGCAGGTTTGAAACCTGCCGAACGACAGTTTTTCTGTCCGAACACATCTTAACATTCACTCATGGATAGTTTCCTCGAAAGGTCATCTTAACTAGTCTTAGCTAAGAGGTTTCCACAACAGAATCAAAATCTGTTTCTCTTCGACTGCGCAGGATGGAAACCTGCCGAACGACCATTTTTCTATCGGAACACGCCTTCAATCAGGATTTACTCATGGATGCTTTCGTCGAAGGTGCATCCTAATTAGTCTTAAGTAAGTGGTTACCACGACAGAATCAAAATCTGTTTCTCTTCGACTGTGCTGGTTTGCAACTTGCTTAACGATAGTTTTTCTATCAGAACACACCTTGAAGATTCATTCATGGATGCTTTCGTCGAATGTGCATCTGTAATGGCCCTAGCCAAGTGGTTACCTGAACAGAATCAAAATCTGTTTCTCTTGGACTGCGCGGGTTTCAAACCTGCCGAACGAAAAGTTTTTCTATCGGAACACGTCTTTGATTCATTCATGGGTGGTTTCCTTGGAGGTTCATCTTAGCCAGGTGGTCACCTTAACAGAATCAAAATCTCTCGAACCTGCCGTCGACAAGGTTTTTTTCCCCATCGGAATATACATTGAAATTTACTCGTGATTGGTTCCATCAGATGTCCATCTTAAGTGGTCCTAGGAAAGTGGTTACAAGAACAGAATCGAAATCCGTTCTCTTGGACTGTGCAGGTTTGAAACCAGCCGAATGACATGTTTTTTCTATCGGAACATATCTTGACATTGATTCATAGATGGTTACCTCAGGTGCCTATCCGACTGGTCTTAACCAAGTGGTTGCCACAACAGAGTGGAAATCTGTTCCTCTTCGAGTTGGTTCGAAACCTGCTGATAACCTTTTTGTGGTGCGTAGATTCTTGGAGTTCCATCTTAACTAGGTCGAGTCATTACGTTGAAACCTCCTTTTTATGTGAAAGTCTGTTCATGGGGAAAGTATTCGCCTTTGCGCCTCGCAAGGCTCGTCTCAGAGACATAACATATAACTCTGAGGTGCGTACATGCATAGGCTCGGAACCTACAGATGTCTCGACAGACTGTATCAAAATCGGTATTACGGTATTAGCCACGAAAGAAAATAGACGCACTTTATCGAATGTTCAAGCTGGAAATATCATAAGGATATCTCTCAGTCCCTTTTCCCTGTTCTTCAAGGTTGTACTACTCACTACAGTCATATGCAACCACGACAGAAGAGGCAGCTACAAAACCACAGACGGTCTCAGATGATCCTAGTTGGTGGACGCTAATCGATTCGAATCATGTTCATAGTTATTTTTATGTCCGTGAACAGCTGGGTCAGATGGGTGTGTTGGAGTAAGTGGTGAACCTGGCGAATATATGTTGTATGGATTTTCCAGCACCCAAAAAGGGCCCTGGTACGATTTTTTATGGCGATGATCACAACAGTGTTCTGCCTGTCACTGGAGGTTCACAAAAGTCGGTGAACGTTCACTGGTGGACGTCTCCATGCCATGGATGAATGAGAATAGATATGATACCTGGGGTCCAACGAATCGCATCTGATTAGTTAACGCCGCGAACTGCCTCCATAATCTCGGAGGTTGTGAATGACTCGTCCTCGACAGCTTGAATCAAGTGTACGGCAACTTGACATAGCCCTCTGTGCTCGCGAATTGCCTACTGGGGATCACCAAAGTGCAATGATATGAGAAGATGATTCTGTCCACTGATAAACTTCACTGGTTGTATTCTAGCAATAGCACCGTTTGAGATGCTTTCTGGATCCTGTGCGAACATGTTCCTCGTGGAGGTATACCTCCAGTTCTGCGAATAGTATGCAGTTCGATACTGAAAACTGCTTGCAAGAAATGGAGAAAATCCTCTAAACAAATTTCTGGAGGGACTTGAATTTGAAGCTTCCGTTGCAGCGGGGCGCTCTGGCAGGACAGATTAGGTTGGGAGTGCCAGAGGTCCTGGTTCGTAGTCCCGCGTCGTGTCGTCACGGTCGGTCCTCGATAGATAGATCCGTAGCCTCACTATATAGAGGTTTGGCCTTGGATTCTCTCGCATTCCGTCCCCATTCCACTGTGTGAAAATCCATCCCAGATATCAAGAGGATCAACTGCGTGCCTTGTTAGCAGAAATAGGCCAGACATGGAGGAATTCGAGTTTAGATGTCCTTACTTGATCCTTTACGCGCGATACCAAGATCCGCATATATGTGTCGAGTGGCTGGAATTCAGGCGGACATTTCAAGTAATCTGCAAAAAGCTTGAGCACCGGCAAGTATTCGGAGCTAGTATTGCCCGAGTTCTGCCAAACTAGTTGCGCCTGGTCCTTGGCAGAACTCACGCGAAAGGAGGGACCCTGGCAGAACTTGGCAGTATCCGAGACTCGCGGTGCCCTAGAATGTCGGATTGGATCTGGTCGGATCAGTAAAATTTGATGTAACCTCGCTGAAGCCTCATCGATGGACACTCCTTCGGTGGTTGGCTCTCGAGAAGGTGGAAGGATCAAAAATGGTGTAAGGATTTGGTGGGTTGGTTCTTCCAATGCGATCGAGGATGAGTACTAGTGGCAGACTAGTTACTGTGGCATATCGGTCTGATATGATGCTGTGTAGTTTATGTATGCCAAGTCGGAACAAACTTTCGATTGCCGCGGCAAAGACAGATGTGATGTGATGCATCTAGAATATCCCATTCAAGGCACTATGCAGGAATGGTCCGGTGTACCGAGGCATGCTATTAGATACAAAGACAACTTTCCAACTTACAAATAAGGTGTCAAATGATTAACCGAATCATGGCCCGAACACAGGTGAGGATACTATCGTTGATGGATATTGTGTCTCTTGCAGCCCGTGGTAATCGGTCGTGAGCTCATTGAAACTTTAGCTATTTTATTCAAACCCAACGATGAATGAAACATAAGATTGTATTGAAATATATCCTTCAAATTCGACGAAAATCTAGAATTAACGAGAGAAAAAAATTGGCATAGATGTCATCAACACTGTAAAATCCACGACACGATTCTGTTAGCCCAACAAGGTTATCGATTCCAACCGACAGTTATTCTAAAGCCATTCCTTGAACACGAGTTGATAGATCGTCTTGACAACATGCACGACCAGAGCATAGCCGGTGATCATCCCTAGCAGGTACGAGTAGTAGATGGGCTCAGTCGGGGTAAACTGCAGGGCAGTGTTGATCTTCGGTATGTACGGGATCGCAATAGAAAGTCCAGCGATACCGAAGGTGGTACAAACGACTGCGATCGATGCTCGGGACTGGATGAAGGGGAGCTTGCCCGTTCGCAGAAAGTGAATAATGAACAGCTATCCCCCACGATCGTCAGTAGGGTCGAATCTGTAGAACTTGACTAGGATCGTACCTGCGTCAAAGACCCTTCGAGGAACCAATGGGTCTGTGCAAGGGGAACGAGTGGGTTGTCGAGCGTACGAATGCCATAGTGGAACCTGAAGTCGCCCGGTAATGGATTATGGTTGATCATGCAAGGATCTACTCACCAATTAATACTGAAGGTGATGATATCAAAAGGGCTTGAGAAGGGACCCATGCAAACCATGAATCGGATGATCGATTTCGCTCCCCATGTCTTCGGGGCCACCAAGTACTCGGGGTCAACATTATCCCTAACGTAATACCGTTCGGCGTCAAATCTTCGACCAGATGTAGTGATACATACCAGGGAATTGATGCCTGGGAGAAATCATACAGCAGATTCTGGACGAGGAGTTGCAGCGGAAGCATAGGCTGGTATGGAAGCCACGCAGAAGCCACTTCAAAAACATACCGCATCAATGTGTATCGATGTGAAGACCAACAGCAGACACATACCCAAGACCGAAAATATGTTACCGAAGTTGGAAGAGGTCGCCATCTTGATGTACTTCAGTGTGTTAATGAGCCTACGCCTCTCATTCAGCGTTCTGCGCAAAAGCTCGCCTCATATGCACTCACGTAATTCTGCCCTCGATCACACCGTCAGCGACGACAGCTAGGCTCTTCTCGAGTAAGATCACATCTGCCGCTTCTTTCGCGATCTCAGTTCCTGAATCCACCGAGATCCCAACAGTCAGCGCCCCGTATAGCAAGAGCATCGTTGACACCATCTCCCAAGAAGGCAACTGCTCTGCCACCATCACCCGCGCGCAGAGCTTTCACGACCTCGAGCTTCTGGTAAGGCGAGAGTTTGGCAAAGATGATGCACCGATCAACGGCATCCTTGTAGGCATCTTGATCTTCTGCAAGGGCCGCAAGCTGGACGCCAGTGAGAATGAGCCCTTCCTCGCCTTTAGGAGAAGAGGCAGATGCCTCCACATCCTTCTCGTTCTCCGCAATCGACAAACTCTCACGAGATGGTATAAGCCCGAGGTCGCGAGCCACCTTTGCAGCCACCGCAGGAGCATCACCAGTGAGGATTCGAACCTGTTGCGAATTACAAGATCAACTTTATCGAAAGAAAGCGCAGAGAAAATACATACCTGCACGTTTAATGCAGCCAAGTCTTTGATTGCCTGGGTGGCATCAGGTTTCAATGGATCAAGAAGCCCAATGAACCCAATGAAGGTAAGTTCGCTCTCGTCAGAGCAGGATATGGTCATGAACGGCTTGATAAGCTGTTCTCGGCAGGCCACAGCGACAAGACGCAATCCCTCCTCGTTCAAACGCTGGGCAGTACCAAGAATCTTTCGTCGCTCGTCTGCTGTGAAGATTGACGTCATTGAAGGGGATATATCCAAACCAGGCCAGTTCCGAGGCATTTAGGGAAGGAGATGGCTGGTGATTATAGACTGACACGCACAAGTCCAAGACTTCTTCCACTGCGCCCTTTGTGATCAACAGTCCTTCAGAGCCATCGCCACCAGGTCGCGACACTAAGACCGACAGAAGACGGCGTGACGAATCGAAAGGAACTTCGCCCTGCTTGACCCAGCCGTCTCTAGGAATGTCTGTGAAGATGTCCTGCTCGCTTTGATTGACGAAGTCAACGATTGCGTGGTCGATCGGACTACGAGAACCGGTCTGCAGTGAGGAATTGATATAAGCCAACTCGATGGGAAGTTGTGAGAGGGCTCCTGTGCCCGTCGCGGACATTGAAATGCGCACGAGGTCAGCGGTTAGCGTCCCTGTTTTGTCTGAGCAGAGAATCCGAACTGTGCCAAGGTTCTGGATGGCATCAAAACGCTTCACAATGACTTTTTTGCGTGCCACACGAACAGCAGACAGCGCAAGGTTAGATGTCTGCATCACAAATGTCGTTAAGAGCCACATCAGAAAGCAATGTATGCATACCACAATCATCGGCAACATTTCTGGCGTAATGCCCACTGCGACAGCGATTGCAAACATGATCGCACCCTTCCAGTTCTTACTAACAGCACCCTGGACGATGAACACAATCGGGGCCATAACCTGTTCAGAGGAGTCAGATTCGGAAAATACACAAAAGTAGATAAAATGTCGACTCACGCCCATGAAGGCCATCAAGACATAACTGACTTTCCTAATGCCAATCTGAGTAGCATTTTCCGGTCGTCGTTTGGAGAGCTCGCTAGCGATAGAAGCCATGTAGGTATCCTTGCCAGTCGAGATGACGAGGGCGTATCCATTCCCTGTGACAACAGATGTGCCTGCGAGACAAACATTATCGTTTTGCAGTAACTCAAACGTTTCTTCGGGACGTGGGGCAGCAAGGCGCACGGTTTTCTCGATGGGCATCATTTCTCCGGTAAGTGAGGCCTGTGTGATTGTGATAGCCTCGGCCGTAATGAGAACACAATCACCAGGGAAGACATCGCCGCCTAATAAGGAACGCAGAGTTAAAATGGTGAGAAGGAGGAATGTAGTAACCTACTGGTGACAGCTACGATATCACCTGGAACCACATCCCGCTGATCGATTTCGAACTCTTCCGAACCGGAGTTTCGACAACGAAGAACGCGGGTATTCGTCGTGACTGACTTGATTAAATTGACTGCTTGAATCATGGACTTCATTCTTGCCAATACCTGGGGCAACATCAGACTATGTCAAACAGAGACCGAGTCCACGAACCTTAAGCCGGTTGAAGCTAACACCATTGCCATCATAACGACAAAGGTGGGAATCTGTTGAGTGGCAGCACTGATAATCGCAAGGATGGTCAAAAGGATGTTGAAGGGGTTGATAATGGCCCCCCAAAGCATCCGCAGCGCGGCGAGAGGACGTTCCGCTACTGGTGTGTTAGGACCATGAGTTTTGAGTATCAGTGAAGCCTGCTCTTCAGAAAGACCTCTAGGGCTCCATCCGGGTTCCAATCTAAAGAGGGGGGAGTGAAGGTGAAGATATAAATAAAACAACACGGCGAGAATGATGGACATACACGAATATAGCCGAAACCGGAACTTGGGCGAAACGACCGAGTGTAGCGCATACGAGCTGCTCCTGCTCCACCCTTGCGATCGGTTGTGGCGGGATGGGCGACTTGTCACTCTCAGTGCCTGGAGTGGACTATGTCAGGCCCATGCTTTTCCAAATTTGCAAGGGAGGGGCGAGTAAAGAGCTTTGCAAGTGAAGGCATTAGGGGCATCACGGAGGCTTCATTATAGACAGTACGATAAGCACCCTGAACGAGTTGAAAAAACTACCTAGCACAAACCTTCTTTCTGGAGCTGGTTCTGCTAGCGGCGAGAAGGCCTTAAAACATTTCGATCATTCCTCTGAACGGAAAACATCAAACTGGAGAACACTCACTGTGTAGCGTAAGTTGGATGCGAGATACCATGTATATGGAACTAGTAGAACAAGGAGAGAGCGTTTTTATATCTTTGCTGAACCGGTGTGCCAAAAATTTTGATCTCCAATCGATCCTTTGATCATGATAGTTCCTGCAAGATTGATCTTGTTGACTTCTCGGGAGCCAATGGGGATCGATGGAATTAACGGCACAACGTGAAGTCAAGCTGACAGGTCGACGTGTCAATGTCACATATGTCGACATGTTAACCTTTCTCAACCCGCGGAAATGTCGGATAGCCTCATGGTACTGAGGGCCACGAGAGCACTATGAGTTTAAATTTGCATAACTGGTGAGGTTCAGAGGACAGAATATCCGAACATCCGAACTCATCTCTTTCCCACGCACTATAGGTCGAAACCATGGCAAAACTAGACCCCGAAAAGGTGTCATTACATAATATTGTTCTAATTATATCCTCTAGGGCCCAGTGTCCGTGAAAGCCGCTGAGGGCTCTCTGCATCCTGCAATACCAATCCCGACCCCAGCTATGACCTCGCTGCCGTTTTTTTTTTGGAATAGTGCATCAAAACCAAGACTTATTTCAGCGCCAAATCCCCATCACGCTCACAGTCGACATTCCTGTTATGTCAGTTACCACTGTTGGCACCATAGCAGCTTCACATTCTTCAGTATTTCCACTGCACCCTGAATCTTATCTTATCTTGCAGCTCTACCGTGACGTCGTACGTACTACCCTACTACACATCAATGTCTGCTGTCGATGGGTATAATTTTATATTGCATACTCATCTCACCTAGCAAACCAGACACATTTAAGTTGGTTCATGATCAAATTTTCTTCGTATGTCACTAACAAGGGCACACTCTAATTCTGTATGGGAGAGACAAGTAGTGTAGGAGACAGAACTACTTGGTTTAAGTTTTGCCGAGTGGCAGAACTCTAGCCTAACGCCTAGTTAGGCCATGTGTACGACATTCCTAATGATGATATTAATGTTGCTTCATGAATTCTGCTAAATTCTGCCATCCCCCTTTTGCGTGAGTTCTGCCGTGGAGCAGGCACAACCAGTTGGCAAAACTCCCGAGTTCTGCCAACAACACTAGACACGAGGGAGATGGGGAACACGATAATGAAGCACTGCTCCAAGGAATGAAATCAGCTACAAGGCCATCAGGGAAACGTAATTCGCTACAGAGCGCTCTGTAACACTCTATAGCACAATCAAACCCGCTGATGAAGTGTCGCCGGTACAATGACTCAAGTCGAGGTCCGTCCGTCGGTGCTGATGTCCGTAGGCTGGAGGTTAGGGGCACAATGCCCTATGAACCGTAGCGGCATCATTGAATTGATAGCACAGCGCGTGGGAGTTGAACGTTGAAGTCTAGGATGTCAACATTTATCGTCAAGTAAGTATTCATCGGGTAGCTTGGCGATAGGCGTCTAGCTAAGGGAGTGGCATGAACCTGGTAGAACAGTGCAGTCCGTAAAACAGTCTTTAGCGGCTGACTTTGGGAGAACTTTACATAAAGGCTGCCACTTGAGGGTGATGATCCCAGAACAGCGCGCGTTTGTCGTAATGGTGGTAGTGTACACAGTTCTTTCCTATCATATCAATAAATCTTAATTTGTTCTGCTTTAGTCACACCTAGTACGAAGAAATCCACAGACATATTGAATTCGAACTGCTCCGTGCATGATATAATTTGAATCATGAATGTCATGATAGGAAACAGGCGCGAGAGCACCAGAAAGCTCACATGTGTGAAAGACAGTCGAGACATGGGTGTGTAAGAGTGCAGATCATGCACTATGTGTGGGAGGCCTCATGTAAGCACGCGAGAGGAGGCGTTTGATGATTCCATTAGTTAAAAGAAGGGGGGAAATACTTAATGCAAGTGAGAGGACGGCAGGTGCAGGAGAGCGGTAGCATGTGACAACAAGCGCGAGAGGTCAGTGGGAGGTGTTGGAAAACAGAGGGGTGCAGCGGAAGTACTGTCCACTGACATATTAGTACAACAAAACAGCAGAAGAAATAAAATGTACCGGCAGGCGGTGGGCACAGAAGCAGGTGGAGGACAGGAGGGCAGGAAGAGCAGAGCTCGAGAAGCAGCGGGCGAGAGGCGCGATGGTGATGAGCACAATATTGCAATTTCGCTTGAACGCAGTCGCCGAAGCCCCTCTGCGTGAAATAATCCCAGAGTAGCCACTTTCACGGTGATTGAGGTCTTGCCACTGTAAATTATAATTGATGCGTTCAGGGATTCGTGTTTCCCACCCTGTGGGCAAATCTACCTCGGAATGTTAAAAGGGCGCTATGCATTTGTCCGTGAGGATCCGTATTCGTACCTTGATTGCTCAGGGATTGCAGGAACCAAGTAATTTCCGAACGATAACCAGGTGCCATGAACTCTACTAATCCTGGGTTTTGAAAAGCAATGTGCACGAGTTGATGATTTTTGACAGGTTGACGCAAGGTTTACAATTATCTTACAATAACGGAGATATTGAGATAACCGGGGGAGGCTGCAGGCATGTTACCGGTGAGTAAGGACGATATATTTGCGACGTACTATGAATGAACGTTTGAACGACCAGCGGTAACCGTCAATAAACCTTATTTGACTATTTCTCATGATTTTTCCTGGACTTCAGAAGTTCAATCCACGTCATTCCGCGATGATGTTATCTTACCGCCGTACATCCACTGGCATCCCACGTTCCCGAACTCAGATCTTGATCCTAGATTTTGAGGTCACCAGCTGTCGACGAGTGCTCAGGGATCGAGCGTCAGCTGGTGTTGGCATGCTCATCCGTGATTCGTCAAAATCTACAATCAAGCAGCCAGCTGATCGGACGATCTCATGACGATATGATATCGATTAGTTGGGATGGCGAGATGTTGAGATCCTGGTGGGTCATGATCATGTCTATGGCCTAATCGAATTCCGGCGAAGCACCATTGAGAAGACATAAGGACACTTCAGAGGGCCTTTCGGAACCCCGCAAAGTCCTGCCAAGAAAAATATCCCTACCTGTGGGTGTTTGCAGGGCTGGACTCTGCTATCGAATTTTTCGACACCTCATAGGATCACATCATGTGAGGCCCCGCAGAGACCAGCTATCACATGGTGGTCATAGGTGTGAAGGACAGCGTGCTAGGCTGCAAGACATTTTATAGCAATACTTGCTGAGACGTGTTCGAAGGGATGATCGCCACAAAGCGAAGGTGGTAAGCAGCTAGAAAGAAGTAGTGGGACGGCTAGGCCCTAAATGGAAAATATAACGTAGAAAGGATGCGATGTGTGGAAGCCGTGCCCCATAACCTTGGGAGGCGTGCCCTGCTTGTGATGCGAGGTGGATACCTGGAGCCTATCCAAGCGCGTCGATTGGCGTGTGGTCTTCTTCGAGGTGCCCTACACAACGAAATGTTCTCTCACTGACGGCGAGCGTTGATATCTCGAGGCTGGCTAAACAGTAACAGCAAACACGCGTGATCTATTGAAGGGTACCTTTCGGTTGTGTTGATCTGGAGTTGCTGTACCTGCTTGATGTACAGAGTGCGTTTTCATGACAATCATATTAGCATGGCAATTTACACAAACTCCACCTGTTGTAGAAATGCTTGCAAGGGGTCCCAGATCATTCATCCAACTTCCAGTTATTCTCCTTCACTATTTTCTCGCGCTCAAGAAGGTACTTTCCTACAGCACATAAGATTGTATTAAGCCACGATATGTATAAAGACTTGCCTTCCTTATATTTCTGAGATAAATCGGCTGCCTTATGATAGTACCATCCAACACGGTCATTGCACCCCATGCAGAAGATGTCCGCCACGGTGTGAACACCTGTGCTAAGACACATGAAGTGGTTAAAAGGGACGAGCAATGACTTAATGGTTGCGTACTCACAGAAGTGGGCGATCCTCTTTCTTTCCCAATTTCACATTGGTTGCTGAGTGCATGAGGCTGGGTTGCGAAAGATCATGTCACTCATCCTGGTGATGAATTGAATTATGTGTCACTGACAAGCCTCTTCCTTCTCTGCCTGAGAAAGACTTGCTGATAATTTCGTCTTGCAACGCCTGAAGATGCATCATGAGTGTGCGGGCTTAGTAGTGGTAGCCTTTTCAACACTATCACGCACTAGCACCGCTGAACAGCCCACACAGATAAACCTGGGATGGTCGTGGTAGGTAGAGATAACCTGACTGCGGGTGTCGCTACTGGGGCTTATGGTGGAAGTCATTAGTGTCAAGTGCCATCTTCGAGGAAGAAACTTGAAGGTATCACAGGAGTTCAAGTCGCTGAATTTGGCAAACCCTATGACCGGAAGCAATCAATTTGGCGTGACTGCTATACTTGCACACATCACTACGTGGAATAGTTGCTCTCAGCAGCTCTTCTGCAGGTTATTACCTCGCATGTCCACACGTTCGACGTATGGGCGCTATGGACATGCTGAACTTCCACAAGAGGTCGTCGTTGCAATCCAACGTATCCTCGAGCTCAATCCAGAGAAACAGAACGATCCCCTTGATGTTCTGTCCAACGAGTTTAATCCGCTAGATATGCTGAACCAGCTTTTCCCAGATGGTATGTCACGTATCGAGGTATAAATTGTGCCTACTGAACAAGGTACAGAGGCCTCATTGAGCCAGCTAGAAACGGTTCAAGCAAAACTATCTCAAAATGAACGCGACTTGCAAGACGAAATTGATGCACTTAAGAAAGAGCTAAGACATGATCAAGATCCCAACCGTATGCAAATGATTCAAGAGATGATTTCGGTATGCTTTCCGGTCTAACTGCTGGAGTTCTTATTGAAGTGTTATGACAGGACCTCCTTGGGCAAATGTCACGCATTCGGGAGAAAGCGACGGAATCTGAGGCTGTTGTGCGTGATATCACGAAAGATATCCAAGCTCTTGACCTGGCGAAGAAAAACCTCATCCTCAGTATGACGACGCTCAAACGCCTGCAGATGCTGGGTATGTTCCTTGACATTGTTATTGCAAATATTCCTGCTAATCCTTCAAAGTAAATGCTCTGACACAATTAGAAGACCAAGCGAAAGAGAAGAGATACGGAGACGTTTCAAAAACTCTTGCAGTTCGTTTCCATCTCTCATTTTGCAGCAACTTCTTGACTCGTCCACAGGCCGTGAAGCAGATATCTACCTTCTTTAAACCTTACACGTCCGTCCATCGCATTAATCAGGTCTGGAGACGGGTACAACAAATTCAGGGTGAGATTCGCACTCAACTCGAAGTAGAGTTCGATGCGTTGTAAGTCACTTTCTGAGTATGCAGAATCCTTGAAGTGTGACTTTTCTTTAGCTACCTCCAGGACCCCGCCAAACCTTCAAAACCTACTCAGATCATAGATGCTTGTGCTGTCGCCGATGTTTTAGGCCACGACGTTCGGAGACATTTGATTGACCGTTACGTTGCACTCGAGCTCAAGGAGTATCGGCGCATCTTCCGTGCCACAGACGAGGCAGGTCATCTAGACAACATTAGCCGAAGGTATGCATGGTTCAGACGTGTGCTTGGAACGCATGAGTTGGAATTAGGCCGCGCATTCCCTTCAGAGTGGAAGGTTGAATGGGCTCTTTTCACGAAGTTCGTGGCTATCACAAGGTTTGTCATGCCGTAGCATACGATGCACTTCTAATTGATATCATTGTTTCTGCAGAGATGATCTTGTAGCATTGCTTTCTAAAGCAGGCTCCTCTTTGACAATCAAAGCACTGCTCGAAGCCCTACGGCAGACAATCGAATTCGAGTCATCCATGGCAAAGAAATGGTTAACGCCAGTATGTCAATCTCAAGTATATCTATCTCCTCCCCATTCAACGATAGACCTTTGCACAGCTCAATGAGATATTGGAAGCAAGTTCACCTCCATCTTCAGCGGCCGTGCAGTCGATGTCATCTGCCTTTGAACCACATCTTGGCGTTTTTGTTGATGCCCAAGACAAGTCTGTATTTGCTTCTCCTAATACCTACATTTACCTTATCTGCTGATCTACTAGGGCTCTTGCTGACATGCTTGCCACTCATCGAGCATCAAGTTCGAAGGCAAAACTACGAACATCCCTTGACACCACCCCGCGCGATTCTGTCTCTTCAGATGCGGACGTGACTACTCCACAGACGGTACTTTCTTCGTCTACAGAACTGTTTTACTTTTACGGCCAGAGTCTCGAGCAATGCGCCAAGCTATCAACAGGACAGACACTGTTTGATCTGTGTATGGTACATAAGAAATGGCTGCGCAGATATGCCGGTGAGATATCTGGGTATTTATTACATTAATATCTCTGATGTGCGATGTAGAGGATGTCCTTGCACCACGGTCAAAGCGGTTTGTGACGTGTAGCTAAAGACTGCCGCATCAAGTATCTGACGCATCTGCAGGTCGACGGCACAAACACGAAGGTCTATAGACTCCCGTTTTGATGTTGCTGATTTGCAACAGGCTGCCCTGTTGATCAATACGGCGGACTACTGTCAAACTACGGCTCTGGAGGTCAGTCCACTGCAGCTGTATGAAGCTTATGTTGAGCGTTGCCTGGATGTAGCTCGAAGAGAACATCAAAGATAAGATACAGGATGGCTTTAAAGAGAAAGTGACATTGCAAGCAGAGCGTGACTTGTTTATGACGTATTCCTGTTATTCTCGTTGTCCATCTCTGATCGCTAATGCCAAGATAGTGCTATTTCTGTCTCTATCACGACACTTTTACGAGAATTGGAGGCTGCTTGCGAGGGTGCTTTCACCACGATGTCCCGTATGTCGTGGGAGAAGCTGAACCAGGTCTCTGGACAGTCTTCATATGTGGATGATCTTGCCCGGGCTGTCGAAAGCTTTTGCGACATTATAAAGCCGTTAGTTGAACAGAAGAAGTACCTGAGGAATTTCTTCGACAAGGCATGCAGGTTGGTCTCGTTGCTTCGTGTAGGAAGAGATGTTGATAATTGGGTAATAGTCTTATCTTGACGAAGTTCACCAACGCAGCGGTGAAAAGCCGGCCCTTGGGAGAAATTGGTGGAGAACAAGTACGTTGGAAGTTGATTAATTAATTTGTTTTTCTTCCACCTAACCCGAAATGCTCCAGTTACTGATTGACCTGGGTGTTGTCAAATCTTACCTAATACGGCTGCCAGGAGAAGTACTAGTGACGCAGGGGTAAGAATGACCCCATGTATCCCGGGAAAGGTTAGCTCACAACTGTGTTGCATAGATATACCCGCAGCCTTATGAAGAGCACAACGAGGCTCGAGGCTCTGCTCAAGGTCATCGTGACACCAGTGGTATCTATCTTTTCTCCCACCCACGTTCCGCCACTCACAAGATGTCAGGACCCTCCTGAAGGTTTCATTCTAAATTATACTCTCCTCATTGGCGATGCTTCATTTTCTAATTTTCAAAAGGTTAGACCACCATTCTGTTGGCTGCATTTCGTCCACTAATATCTTCATTTGCTGTGCTATTACTAGATCCTTGATCTGAAAGGTACACCGAAGGCCGAGCAGAACAGCCTCCTTGATTCATTCCTCACCATTACGAGCACCAAGACGGATCTCGACAGTACATCATTTCTGTCTGCCCTCGACATGGATCCCCCCTTGACACTCGGCAGTCCTGGCTCCAGTAGAGTCACCCTTCCGCTGTCAATCACACCAGGCGCTGGATCGGATAGTATATTTGGATCGCTTGGGTCTCCACCCTTGAGTGGACCACCCACAGGATCCAGTACCGACGGAAGTACTTCCAGGGGCATGGAACCGGGACAGAAGCGAGAAGCATTTGACATAAGGCGATTTGTCACTTTCGGCCTGCGACGATCGGAGACCTTACCAACTTCCTGACATCCTAACTTCTATACATTTTGTACTCGGATCGGCGGAAATACACTCGTCATGGAGAACAATTGTGAAAGAATTGCAGTAGGGTACAAATGCGTGAATGATAACCCAAAGGGAGCGACAACGAGCTCGGCCTGTGAGACCAGAGCATGATCAGTGCAAAATGGGGTATCTCCAGAAATCAATGGGTAAATGAGAGAAGCATCGGATATATCGTCCAAGAAATTGTCATCATTTTCTCTGAGAAGGCGGCAGCCTATCATTGATCGTTGCACTCCACGAGCCTTGTAAAGGCAGTCGTAAATTTGGGGATCCAGGTGTCGAAGGCGGAGGCCTAGGACCAATCAACGAGCTCATCCGATAAGGAGCTCTGGGAGGAGATCCCACAGGGGATGTTCCAGGTCGGAATACCCGTTCCGCAATTGTTGATGACGGATGGCCTGCAGGACCTGCTGCAAGACGGGCCGCAGGAGAGTGTGGAGTAACGGGTGATATTCCAAGCACACGCTGCACAATGTACGGCGGTGGAGTGTTTGGCTGCGAGCTAGGGAGAGGCGGATGTGGAGGTAGGGTGGAAACTGCGCTTTCTCTTCGCGAATCAATGTCGGTATAATCGGAGTAACTATGTCGGAAATGGACGTCAGATACAGAGAAGGGTACGCTCTCTGTGGGAGAAGTGGGGGAGTTTGCATCTGGTGGGAGACCTGAATGTCGGGGTTCTGAAGGGGCCTGGGCTTGCTGGGGTACGGGGGGTGATGGTGGACGAGGGGTTGAGAGAGACTGGAGTTCCTCGGGCTCGCTTTCGGGCTGGTAGTCGATATTGAAGGGGTGCGGCATATGCGATGAAGGCGGAATAGTGATAGGGAAAGGAAACGAGGATCCGTGAGTAGTGTGTGTAGCATGTGCAGACGGCGAAGAATGAGCATTAGATTTATCGGAAGGACTTTCGTTGTGAGATCCCTGAGACACAGTGGAAGGTGCATCGGGTACAGAATGCATTGCGTCACTAGGTTTATCGCGTTCAATACGTACCATCCGCATGGACGTACTATCGCTCCATGGCGTACGGACTCCGCTGTGCCCCAATTCAGCTGCAGCTGAGCTTAGCGTAGTGGTCTTCGATTGCCGACGTAATGATGAAAGCGATGAGGTGAAGTCAAGGAAGGAGTAAGTGCCTGAAGCAGGCGCATCCTCGCTTGGAGGAGGCTCTGATCCCGATCCTGATTGAAGCATGACGACCGGGACCGACTCAGGGCTGGGGTTCTCAGACTTGTCCTCGTGAATGCTCTGCTTCCCATCGTCTCTGTGAGCTTTTCGGTAGAGCCTGGCACAAACCCGAGACCAACTACTACTTCCGCTCCCACTTGTCCGTCGTGAGTCCTGACGTCCCCTAAGCTGGCCCAGAATAGCTCCCACATCTACCCTGAACGGGCTGGTCTCTCTTACTTCCAGAAACCGTGAGCCAGGCCGAGACGGCACTACCAGTGAGGACTCCCTGCTTTCATTCTCTATTACGGCACCCTCAATCCCCGAAATTGAGTGGACGGCAGAAACGAAGTGGCCTGGCGCTTCCGACGTCCTCGGGCTAAGGGAAAGCGTCGCAGCAAGCGTTTCATCTTGCCGTGACGTGAGGGTCTTGGCATCCGCATCATCGTCATCATACGCATCCTCTGCGCCCACCTCTTCCACACACAATTCTGGAAGCGCCAATCTGTGGCTTCCTACTCGTATGTGTCCTTTTCCCATAGAACCAAACGACGTACGTGCGACAGGATTAGTCCAACCTGGCGCTAGTTTCTCAGATTCCGGTGGAAAACCCAAGGCAGTGAATTCCACGGTGAGGGTGTTGGTCGATAAGCGCTTGTCGTCGCCCTGCTCCTCAGGCGGAATCGCAACGTGAGAGACGGAACGCGAGCGTGTGTTGTCAACGTGGCCGCTGCTGCTGCCCCCATTTTTCGTTTTGCGAACAAAGGGGAAGGTGCGTTGCAGGCCGAGTCCGAATCCGTACCCTTTGCTGGTACTCAAGCTTGCCACATCGGTCTCCTCTTCGCATGGTGGGCTGATATCAATAACATGTCCCTGGTCCGTCGTTTTCCTGGGGCAGGAGTGGCTCGATTTCTGCCTCCTACGAGCACGCGGGCGAACAACAAATAGCCAATACATGAAGATACACGCTACAAGGACCACCAAAACAGCACCGAGCACAATGGCGGCAATGGTCCCGGCATAAGTCGAGCTGCTTGATGAGGACAAGATGGTGGTATTTCTAAAGAGTCGGTCAGCATCTGAAACAACAGTCTGCAGAAGAACACGACGCACGTAGTGGCATTGCCGAAGGCAGTGACATTCATCCCACCAACTCTCATAGCAAAGGTTGTGTTCTGAGTGTTGGTGAGGACGACTGTATGAGAGGTATCCTGAGACAGCTCCGTAGCGAAATATAGCAACGCATTTGAATTATTATATGAGGATAGAGCGGAGAAGCTAGTGGTGATGTTATCGATTGTGACAGAATAATCCCCAGAATACGAAGACACAAGACCGTAGATAGTTAAGGCCGATCCTTCGGAGATCGAATCGGGAACGCCATAAGTTCATGACTGGCAAATAATAGAAGTGACACTTACCTATGAATGTGGTTTGAGCATGGTCACCGGCGGTGTTGGACATATGCATAGAATTTCCCGTGCTGTCAGTGACATAATTCCATCTACCAACAAATGCGATGTCGTTATCGTCATCGATGGTCGTTGAGTTAGCCATTGAGCTGAAAATAATATTATCAGCACGCTAGGAGCGTAGATCATCACCCTGGCTATATCGGTAAGAGCTCACCTGATGATGCCAGGGGGGGCTGTATAGGTGATGAGAGCCTTGTCGAAAGCTATATATGAGTCTGGAGTAGTTTGGTTCGTGAGAGTCGTCAACAACACAGTATGATTTGTGTTGGTTAAATCGTGTAAAGATGCAAGGATGGATTCCGGGTCAGATGTGTTGGCAGAGATATTAATTCCGTCCAAAGTTATTTGATAGGAGGCATTGTGAGCATTCCCCAGGAGATCAATACCAGTGCCTGGGTAAACGATGAATGGCCCAGTTTATAGTTTTGATGTTGATTAACGATAGCTGTGCTTACCATTCCATTTAATCATGAAGCTCGCCTCATTGAGGCAGGTAAAATGCGTACTGTATCCTACACCAACCTGACCTGGAGAAGAAGCAGCACCTGATACCGAGTAGAGCTGCTCCCAGCCTGCAGAAGCATTAGGGCTGAGGCTTGTGTCTACGAATGGGTAGTATGCGATCTCCGGTGAATCATCCTCAACGTAGAAGTGGGATATGTTACCTGCCATTCATATGACCAATGGATGGCAGAGTTACAGTGAGGGGGAGACGGAAAGGGAAATGAGGTGTGCGAAGAGAGCCGGTTATAAGAGGAAAATGGCGCTGAGGAATACCAAAAAATTGAAGACGCTCAGTGACCACTCGGCTGCAAATTCCGCCTCGAGGCTCTAAGTCAATCGTGCGAGTTCTTGTCGGAACGGGACTTCTCTCTTAAAATAATGATTTGTAGCCATTGAAGCTTTCTGAGTCCTCAATTATGTGGTGTGTGAGATCAAAGGCCAGCAGAGTGACCTGGAAGCTAAATCACCATATCAACAACCACCGAGTCACTTGACCTCCGAGACTTCCGGTGGGCTTAGCCATCATCCTGTGTCTTTTAAAACACGTTATCCGTACACGCCGCCGCCGCTCGTGACTCTGATGGTGACAATCATTGATCCTGACAATCTGCCACATCCTGGTTCTACTTTCTTCCTGCCGTCTTTGCTTGCCCATATACGTGCTGCTGCTCCTGGTCTACCACTCGAGCCCGTCATCATTCAAGTTTTACTTCTTTGTATCGTTTCAGGGAATAGAAATCTTATCTTGCGAACCCGCGAAGAGGACATTGGTCTTGTGTCCAGACTGACGACTATCGTAAGCACGCTAAAAATTTATGAACAGGCATCTCATTAATAACCCGTACCTTAAGTCGCTTGCATCTGTCTTCGGTTGCATCACCCACAAACTTAGATGTCATGCTGATGCTAAGTCTCAGACACCCGCTAAATTTCTGCGATCTC
The DNA here is from genome assembly GCA_016758765.1 of Suillus cothurnatus. Lineage (NCBI taxonomy): Eukaryota > Fungi > Basidiomycota > Agaricomycetes > Boletales > Suillaceae > Suillus > Suillus cothurnatus. The sequence continues at coordinate 279,199 of JABBWL010000029.1, forward strand.
TCTTTATCCCACCCCCAGCTGTCACCGCCACGGATGGCTCCGCGCACAGGCACCATCGTTCATCCACGACAGTTCACAGCAGGAAGTCTTCTTTTCCAATGTCCATGTCCTTTTCAAGTGACGTCGCGCGGCCCGTTCAGCATGCCTCGCAACTAGCCTCTGATGATCTGACTGTCAGTGTTGATGGTGGACCGTTCACAGAAGCCCGCTCGATGCCAACGCGCCTGAGCCTTCAAACTGAAACATCCGTACCTAATCTTGATTCTAGTGGCAATGTGGCAATCCATCGCCGTCATACATCGCATGTCAACTCAGATGTGGTTAAGATACCATCCGCAATTGTGGTCTCTGGATTAGAACATGCTAGTTTACCTGCTCAGCGTGCTGTCCTACAGACTCTTGCAGAGAAGAAGCTCGTCGTGTCGGATAACCACTCAGAGATCGAGCCAGAATTGCAGCTTAATCTGCCAGATGACTTTATCATGGTCTATGTATGTCGCTTAGATCCATATGAGAGACCACCTATATACAACATCTTGGTATGTACTTTCCACACGGTGCCATGTGTCATCTTATATGTTTCAGCTCGACTGGTTTGCTATGAGTACGCCTATCAATGTTCAGCTATCCACGCGAGCCGCGATGCATAATTATCAACCTCACCGCACCTCAACACCGTCCACAGCCCTGTCCTCACCCTCAATACCGGGGTATACATTCCCAAACGTAATTGTGACAGGCCCGCCAACCCCTCCACCACCAAACAGCTCCACTCCCATAATACCTGCCACGTTCTTGGCAAAGCTAAAAAGTTTATGTACTACCGAAGTTCGCATGCGCCCGCCGCTAGAAATATACCTCGCAGATTTATTCACTGCCACGCGGCATTTTGGTGCGCTAGACGCCATGATGCTCACTGTGCGTGCGCGTCAAGACGCGGAGGTCCTTGCGCGGGCCGCGCGGGTACTCGGGGTCGATCAAACAGGGGCAGAGCTGATTAAGGAAGTGTCGATCGGTGACCCAGAGCGCACTGACGAGGAAAGCACCGAGCGCGGGTATCACCGCTCCAGTACGACCCAGAGCTTTGAAGCGCTTATCGATGGCTCCGCACTGCCATATGATGTACCTGACGTGGCTAGTATGCATACTCACCGCAGTTCGCGGAGTGCGCCCGAAGATGAGGAAGTGCTGGAATTGGATGTGTCCGAAGCGGATGTGGCAAGAATTTTCCCGAGGGTGGTGTCCCATCGTGTTAGGGTAAGGGACTCGCCTGTGGATGAAATTTTGAGCAGTGCCGTTTGTGGGGCTGTAAGTCGACCGGGGGTTATACCAAAAGGGATGAATTCAGACAGGGAAGAGGGACCCATTGATGTACATGATCCAGATACTGTTTGGGAGCGGGAAACAGTCAAAGATATATTGGTACAAGTGCTTGCCAAAGTATAATTTATCATACCCCTGTTGGTATGGTACTAAAAACTGTCGGACTGATGAAAAATCTTCTATAACAGTACTTATACCATGAGGCGATGACTTGGAGACAGCCGTCATTTAATAGTGGCGTTCGACGCTACGCCGTGTGACTAAGAAATAGCTTCACTTAACAAACCCAGCCAGTGCGGAATTTGAAGACCTCCATTTTTGCACGCGAGCTTTACAGACTCGCGTCTTTATTCAAGGATTTACAATGATTGCCATAAAAGGTACTTCTCGTGCTACAGCAGTGAATCAGTAACTCCGGGAATGAGAAAATATCATGTACGGGACGGTGCGTTTGTACTTTTAGTACTAAAAACAGAAACCTAAATAAAGCTGTGTGAAATCCTAGTACTACACTTCTGAGTCGGAAGCAGAGGAAGTTTGAGTCCAAAACCATACATGGCAGAACGATTCCCCACGATGACAATGCAGTGAGCTGGAGATCCTAGAACTGGTGCTGACTGGTGCTGTGCGGACAAGCCAATTGACAAGGCCTGTAAACGAACACAATGAGGCCCTGGAATGATTTTTTTGAAGTGACATGCTTGTGAAAATCGGATCAGGAGCACCATATCACATCAAATAGATTTCATCTGCCATGCTTACTCTTAGAGAACTATGATTATGTGGGCTGGTGACACGCTTATTGATTTGGTCTCTTGACGTTGCTTGTGTTCCATCAAACGTTCTGTCAAACGGCTCCAACGCATTCCGAGTACTGGGCCAAGTCGTGGTATTCTGATAGTGGAGGGTGTGTACAACAAGATGAAAATGAAAAGAAACTATCGGTATGTTGAACAGATAGTAGCAGACAAACAACACAGAACGAGTCTACCGTGTGTGACCTCTGATGCGTTTCAACTTGTCAATTCAACATGAGGACTTCGACTGCAGAAGGTACTTTGCGTTGGACGTTCTGGGAGTTCGATAGTTTCATTAGTGTCGGGTGAAGAGCGGAAGAGCGAGGATAGACGGACGAGGACTGCGTCTGGACGTAACACCGACGACCTCGAGCGTTTCTGAGGTTGGGATGTTTCATTGGTGTTCGATGAAGAGCGAAGGCATGAGGACAGCGGATTGAGAAGCGCACGCGAGTGTAATTCCAAAGGCACTCGAGTTTGTTGACTCTCGGTCACCTCATTAGGGGGGATGACACTATGATCGACGCAAATTATTGGGACTGTGTTTGTGAAATATAAAGCCCTTAATGAGTAGTAAACTGAGCCGTGGTATAATACATATACTGACATAGTAGTTACCAGCTTCGAGCGAGGTAGTGACCCAAGTGGAGAATTTTGAATGACGATGTTGGGATGTCATTGACAGAACAATTTAACATAAACGCGCTTAGACCCTTAGAAGCGCACTCTGAGACGCCTCTGCGCTGTCGATGCAAATGCAAGTATCGCGTTCTGGTGATGATAATTGTTCATCAAAAGTAAGATCGCGTTTCGTGGTGCAGATCCAACAGAGAGGACATCCGAGGTCGGGATTTACCGAAGACAATATGTTGGCTAAAGTTAATAATAGTCTAGCTAGAGGTTAATTACCTCACTGTCCAAAATCTGAACCGATAATCATCTTGTCCATAGTACACCAGAAACGGGCTACTGATCACTCTGTACCAACTTGCAGGACAGCTACTTCGACTATAACTCCTCGAAAAGTTCCGATAGAAGAACCTACAGTGCCATGACAAACGGTCCTCCGCCCTCCCAAGCAGGTCCCTCACAACCATCTGAAACGTCAGCACAACAGCCGGCTCATATAGTCCCTGTTCCACCGTCTAGCACAACTTCGCAACAGACCGTAGCAGCAGGTCCTTCTTCGCAACTTCAGCCTGTACAATATGGGCCTCTGACTCAAGGACAGAACCCTCAAGGCTACTACGCGATGAGTTACACACCCGGTGGGTGGCAAAACGCGTGGCAGGTCCCCTCTTACCCGTACATCGCGTCCGGTAGCGTACCTGGACAGCAGACACACTACACTCAGGTTCCCTATGCTCAATATCAACCTCCTGCTGTGACCTACCAGCCGCGTCAGAGGAACAAGGTTGCACAGAAACCACGTTCACCAACTCCAGAGCCTGAATTACATCGTCATTGGGATGAGGTAATACGGTCGTTCTTGAAGAAGGTTGGGATGAATCAGGCTTTGAAGGGGTTCGAGGACGATATGGTAGTTATGAACGCGGATTGGGAAAGGCAGAAGGTTCCTGGTGCTATTGGAGATTTAATGAAGGATCTTATGGTGTGCGCTTCGCCCTTTCGCTACGCTACTTACCGAACTAGTTTCCTTCTCAGAATTTGGGGAAAACGAAAGGCAGCGAAACGTTCCCAGAACGACCACTGGAAGAACGAAAGCTCGATTATATTCATCTCTCTGGCGGTGCGAAGCCCCAGTCTCAGACGTCGGTGATTTTTCTGTCTACTTGACCGTCGTTGCAGCTTCTAATCCATCCCAGATAACAAGATCAATATCCCAATTCCTCGCGCAAAATCGCGCGAAGAATGACGCATCTAATCGCACAGAGTTTCTCGAATCCCTCGCTCAAAAGCGACGGCGACTAAATCTTGATCCAGACAGTACCGAACCCATACCGTCCTGCGCACGAACAGATGCAAAGCACCTTGACCGCGACGTGCAGATGAAATATGACATTGCAAAGAATGAAGACGGACCTCTCCGACGAACCATGAAAGGTGTCCCCGGTGATAAGGGCAGTCAGAAGGAGCTTCACGCACTACATGATGACGCCGAAGGCGAACAGCAGCCTGCAACGGACCAACGGGTGAAGAATATCGAAGAACATCTTGCCGTCCGCTATGGTGGGTATATTGTACATTGTATGAACAGCGTATCCTAAAAAGAGGCGTAGTCCCTGCTCCACCACGAACGCTCCTGTCCCGTCTCCGACTGCTTGAGGACCATCTCATGCAGCTCGAGAAGGATTACCCGCCGTGGGCTGCTTTACATTTCAACCAGCCAAATCGCGGTGTATGTTATTATTTTATTAGACGACAGACGTTCGCTCACGCGGGACCCAGTGGCCTCCACCTCCACGCCAGACACCGATTATAGTTCCTTCGCATATTACAACAACAACAAAAGAGTCCAAGACTGATACTCCGCAACAGGAACTACCATCATCTAGCCCTACCGATGAAATGCCACGCACAAAGATGAAGAACAAGAATAAATCTAGTTTGCACCGAGCGGTGATGGAGAAATTGGAAATACAAAAGGCGATGAGTGATCTTGCAGGAGTCCGCAAGTCCAATTGACAATGGTCATATATTTGTCAAGGGATTGATGGGGGTAACATCTACCTTGTTGACAACGTGTTCTATGCGATCCGCAGTCATGCCGCCCCTGGTCGCCCTCGAACTATCAGAGTACACCAGTATCGTGTTCTGTCATTCCGCAGCCAATATCCCCTTTCTCTCCGGTGAATCCGCAGCCAAACAGTAGATTTAACGTTTGGTTATACTAAACGTGGACGATGCCGACAACGCTCTGGCAGTACATAGTGATCGAAGTCAACAATCGCACGACGACATAATGTTTAGACGACTTCGCATAATGATCTAATGACACTGTCCATAACCGTTTGCGCCAGGATATATTGTTGGTCGGGCTCGCCGGCCTCGTGGTAGATATTTGAGTTACTCTGCAATTAAGTAGGACGATACACTGCGCGCGCAGCACTCCATTCAAGCACCAATAGGAGTTACGAGACGCATGGCTGCACTCAAGTAGTACGTTAAGTTGGGTGTAAATTTTAAACACACCGAATCGCCTTAAGAATTTCATTGGCCAGATTCGTATGCTTTCTGAAGCTGTGTTCAATTTCTCTGTGGACCTCCATGGACTGAAATAGTACCATCCTTATTTCCATTTCGTTCAATGTTAAGGCAAAGACTTGATTTACTCATCGGAGATATTTACCAACATGAATAATTACCCCTGTGGGGAGAAAAACTAATGACACCGTAAATAACGGTCAAGAACGACGATAGGTAGCTTGAAATAACTCAAAGGCGCACTGTTGAAATCATCATCATCTGGGACGTCAAGAGTATGCGGAGGGTATTCGATCATCTGGCGAAGTATACAGAAACGAGAGGCTTTGGTCTCTCTTGTGCAAGAGTCACCTGACAGATGGTGCATTCTGACACAATGACGCTGTGAGGAAATACACAAACTGACCGCAATCGTGAGCAGCCCGTGACAGCCAATGGGGCTGCGGATACCCAGGGTCAGTGCAAACAAATAACGACTGAGACTTTGGGACTAACGGCCAAAGTAACTGCTCCCTTGACTACGTAGCATGATTGTAATGACCATCGGTGCATCTTGAATCTTGACACATGTCTTGACCGTAACATACCGTAATTCGGGAGATCCGTTAACAACAACTCCGTAGCCGATACGAATTTGATACAGGATAATTCCGGTTGATTTAATTGCAACTTGGTAGCAAGAATCTGCATTGTACGTCATGTAAAGGGCGCAACATGAGTCCTTGAGCTGGCAAAGGCTGGCAGCCGCTGATGCAACAGCGACACTGACGTCCCCCTGGATACGAAGTATTCTAAGCCGGACATGCTTTCTTCAATATGACGTTGTGTTCCACACCCTGAAAACGAATTGAGGCTTGAGTTCGCAGACGGGCATTACCGGAGGGCAAGCTCGACGTATTTCTTGGGTAATAAAGAATGTGTCTTCCATAAAAACCAAGTGCAATTACATGAACGGGCTGGATCTTACCGTTGTGAGGTGCAGAACCCAAAGATAATGATAATTTCAAAGCACAACCTGACCGCTCTCTGTCAGCAGGTTTCGAATCATCCAGGGTGGTAGCCATGAGGTTTGGTAAGGCCAGATTAGAATTTCGTTTGGTCCAACAATTGAATATTTGTCTGGACCAAGGGAACGTGACGAACAATGAAACATATGCGTGGATTCAGGTCGTGAAGTTTGCCTGAACAGACTGAGGCCTTCAAGCCTAGGCTGTACACAAACATTCTGAACTGAACAAGGTATCAAATCAACGATACGTTCAATTATTGGCAGAAGCACTGTATCCAAAAATAGTTTGTGAATAGACTCAGCAATAAAAGTAGCATAACGAAAGAGGCTCAAGCGCTCACGTTCCGAGCTCGCCGTTGGAAGCAGCAGGTAGGATCCAAATTCAGGCTTAGGCCTAGGTTCGAATTAATTCATAGCTTGAAGAGTCCAGAATTCGCAGCTTGGATGATGAGTCACGAAAAAGGAAAAGTGTGAGCACCTGATGGACACTGCCGCCGGTGCATAAATGCGTTAGCCGACCAGACCTTGTCAGTGTGCTTGCTGTGCAGTTCTGCACTGACTGCGATGACTACGAACCCTTCACACATCTTAATTGCGCGAAACTCACGAGGGCCAAACAATATCAATCCATCAGCCTCCCTCAGTTCACCTACAGAAACCCATGCAGCAGCTTCAGGTATATTCCGCTCCTCGGGCTCACCTCCGTGGTTGCTCGAGGAATGCGAGACCGACGATCTGGTCACTGAACTGAGTTTGTACGACTCTGAGGAAGGTATAGAGATCGACCAAACGTTTACTCGCAAAGGAAGATTCCCTGGAACCGTCAAGATTGTGGTTGAAGGCACCACTTTTTGGTAGGTGGTGGCACGAACTACTGTGGCACACGCGCAATTATTCACCCACGACTTAGGGCGCATAAGGAAGTCCTCATCTTTGCGTCACCCTTCTTTGAGGCTGCGCTGAGTGGTAGCTGGGCCGAGACGGGAAGACCACAGTCAATGTCCTCGGTTATCACTATCTCGCAGCCTCCCTCCATTCCAGGAGAGAAAGGCATCATCGAAACGCCCACAGAAATGACATTCACGCGCGAAGATTCATCTGATACCGAGTCTCCTGTAGAGATTGAAAACCCTCCGAGGAGCGATACTGACAGTGGCATGAGTGGCAGTGAGGATAGCGAAGCTGACATCAAAGCCAGTGCTCGCGACAACAGTCTTGCCAAGTTGCAGGGTGCAACCAATAGTCGAGAGACCTTATCAAGTCGTGACACGAGGGGAAAGCAGCGAATGGATGATAGACCATCGGTTAGACGTGGGTCTCAGACAGCACATGCAACGGTCAGGCGGCGCCGGCGTACTAATTGTCACGACGCTGTCATAGTCCTCAAAGAGGAGAAAGTGAGTTTGGAGTTGAATCAAACGACACTGCAGGTTACTTATCTCGCAATAGGCTAACACCTTTCACGATTTCCTGAAGTTTGTCTACCCTCAGTGAGTAGTGTCTTCATGGTTACCTTTCACATCAATCTTCTCTCAGTCTCCAGTGCACTATAACCTGGAAGAATGTAGAAGGTCCTTATGAACATCTCTCACAAGCTTTGTGTCCCGACACTCCAGCAGGAATGCCTCACTTTCCTCCTGACCCACGCCGCCGGAAAACCTATAAAGGCCATGCGGATTGCAGAACTTTTTGAGGAAGAAGAGCTCTACCGCGAGTCAAGCCGCTTCGTACTTGACAATCCAGGCGGGTGGTCCGAAGAAGAGCTTAGCACTCTTAGCCAAGAGACTCTACTGAAGCTAGAGAAACGGTGGGCCTTCTGGATGATGTGATCATGACACCTGATCTTATGGTGCTGTTCACAGGAGAAACTGGTTCCTTGAGCGAGTACTTAAACTGGGATTAACCCCACTCGCAAAGGAATATCAATGTGTAAGTCCTCGTCGGACATGCGATTATCTTGTTGACGCTTCTTAGTGCGTCACTTGCCCTGATTCTGCTATTTGTGCTCGTCTTCTCGAAGAAAAATGGAGACAGGCATACAATGCTGTTTTCCGTTTTGGTGGGTTGACATCGCGCGCATATGTATCGCGTGTTCAATGCATCCTTAGGTCCTTGTCAACCCTCGATGGTATATCGTTATTTAAGAAACCTGGAGGGTGTCAGTCCACCGCTCGCCCTTACGCACCTTGCGTGCCAGACAACGGCCAAAGCTTTTACTGCAACTCGTGAGTTGTGCTCTTTCATATGGATCACATCAGCTGACTGCTTCTCAGTTTTTGACAGGATGTTCTCTCTGGGCATCCGCAGCGATGCTAATGTCGCGCCTCTTGGTGCGCGTGTTGCTGCAGTAGCAGCCGCAGCTACTACTGGTCCTCGCCGCCACTTTCTCTTCTGCACCCTGAAGCCCGAAAAAGCTGTCCCTCGCATCAGACGATCTCGAGAATTGCTATAGACATGACTCCTCGATCAGTTTTCAGTGCTTCTTATGTTTTATATCTGCTTTACTTCCCACTGCTGGGATCCATCTGTAATTTTCTATTCCATTTCATCACTCCTAGAATAAGAACAAGTGCTATAGCCTGATCATCATCCCTTCTTTCATATATGACTTATGTATTCCATAGAATCTTTATGTATTTCCCCGTGTTCCACATAATGGAAACTGGAATTACCCTTTGATATTCATCTGATGGCCGTGTGGACCAGAATGCATGTTACTGCTCTCGAAACTTCGAATGAGGGAGCCTTGAGCTAGGAGGCAAGTTGACTTCCCATGCGACCATATCAGGTGCCGTCCTGGTATGCGCCACGAGGCTACCTATGCGTGATTGAGCCAGGGACTCATCATTACGTTGCGATGCAAGACCTCGCCCCAGGCTCGTGCAAATCCTTGTAGCGCCGCGCATGACACTATCTGTATCGATCAAGGCCTCAGCTTCTGCAGACTGTTACACATCCACGATTTCTTTCGATTTATGCCAACGAAGTGTTGGCATGGCCGCTCGAGACCGTGAATATCTATTAGAGAGGTCATTCCCAACGGAGACAGATAGGATACCTGATTCTGACGCGTCGATTAGGGGATTCGAAGTCCTGCAGGCAGCTGTATAAGTTCGGCAGGGAATTGCGAACAGATCGACGTAGTTATGAGACGTGTTAGTACTTAGGTAACACGAAGATAGTTATGAAAACGTTTAAAGGCGAGAACTTTCTGTGAGGCGTTCGGTCGTACTTGGAGCGGGGAATCAGCGCAGGAGATACTGTTAGAATTCGTTGTAAGTCATTTTATCGCGAATTTTACCAGTTTCTCCACGGCATGAGTGTACATGAGCTGTATATATACGGTTTCGAGTAGTTGACTAGGCCGGAATGAGAACAAGGAGCATATGGTGAAATTGTAAACGAACGGTCTAAGCAAGGAGATCGTGGAGACTGAGCACAAGGTAGATCATGAAAGAGAACGAGGTAGATAATGAAAGAAACCGGAGAAGCTGTTCGCATCCGTGAGCCTGTCACGTGTTCGAGTAGCTGGTCGGTGTGTAAAGGATATACGATCCTTACACAGCCGTGGACTCGCGTAGAGCAACTCATTGCAGTTTCTTCCTCTCCCATATTATAGTGGAGTTTCCTTGATATGATCATCGTGTCTTTGTGATCAGATCGAAGGGCTGAAAACGAGAGCTGATTATCCCGTGCTCTAGCTATAAAGTGTGCTATATTTTAAATCTAATATCAGTCCCCCCCTAGTCCTTGCAATACATGCTTAGAGAATACGCCTCAATCAGCCTGCTGCGTACGAAATCGGTTGAGTTACTAAAGTAAGAGGATGGGAACTACTGAACAGTTACATCGTACCTTGTCATTGTACATTCAACAGCTCTTTGGCCACGACCAGGCGAGTTGGGCAATTTACTCACGTAGTTTCATCTACTAATTGCACCGGGGAATCACTAGAGACGTCGTCGCCGTTGGAGCAAAACTTCTGAGTAGGTATAACCCCTGTCGGGTTTAACCGAGTCACGAGGCTCGTGCCCCTTACGTGCGTCGTGCACCTGACTCGAGCCCCTCTTCAGCAGTGTCGGGCTCAGGTTGGTCTCTTTCCCTTATCTACTCGTGCACTACACCGTAGTCTGTTGTTCGCTACTTGTATAACTTCGCTCTGGTCATACTTCCTTACGATGTCAGCAACTACAGGCAACAATGCCAGCCCAACGTCCCATCCTACACAGTCAACCGGATTACTTACCGGACCAAGAGTATCGGGGACTTCGTCCCGAACCAATCTCAAGGGACCGGACGCATCTCAACAAATCATGGTAAAGAGCTGCCTCGCCTTTGTCGACGACTACAAAAACGATCGCCTCACCAAGATAGAAGCGCTCGTTGATATCATCAGTACCGTTACAGGAGTGGTTGCAAACATCCCTGGACGAAGAGTCGCTGCTCTGGCGGAGCCATACGCCACCATGCTCGACCGCTTGGACTCGGAGAAAGCTCGAGTTAGCGGGAGGTCGGCAGGTAGATCCCCTCTTCCAAAGAATATTAGGAGTCGAGAAGGACGCACTGAGCGAGGAGAACCTGCTCGGCAGCGCACCAAACTTGACTTTTCATTCATCGGTAAATCCGAGCAGCTCAAACCGCTCTCAGCCAACCTTGAGCGAACCAACGAAATTCTTGCAAATTGGTCACAAGACCAGAAGGAGGTTTTACGTCAACTCAAGTACCACAGCTTTGTCCCAGAATTTCATGAATCTGGGTGGGAAGAAATTATCGCAGGCAAATGCATCGACCTGGATATCGTCCATACCATCTTTGTTACTTCTCGAGCGGTCGAAAAGCGCACAGAAACCATTGGGGATGTGGAAATAAGTTATGGTACGGAGGTTGCCACCATGAAGATTGCCACCGAGTCAGAGTGGATCGCAGCATGGAGGCGAGCGGCTCGTGCTGTCAAATTTGCTTTCCCTCACCGAACGGCTGAGCTTGACGCATACTTTGAGTACATCTGCGATATGTTCGCTCAGTCTGCCAAAGCTACCCATGGACAAATCATTCTGTTTGATAAGGCAGTCAGGAACAGAGTTGGATCATCACGCAGATACGAACTCTGCGACTTTGACGCCTTCCAAGACATACATCGTATGTTTTTTCATCATATGTAGCCCCGTTTGCAAATAAATGTGACCAATCACGGAGCTGGGGAACTCCGTTTGCCCTAAATAGTGAGATCAAGCGTAGTGAGGTTCGAATATTTTCAAGTATCCGAGGACAGCAACGAGACATCCACGCTGTTGCTTGATAGGGTGTGAAATGAACGATCGGGAGCCTGAATGGCCGGTTGAATTTGAATAAAGTACATACCATGTATAAGTTATATGTTAGGGTGGTAACGCCAAAGTGCCCCTTGTACGATCTGTCGCTGGAGTAGATACACTACCTGGTAATAAGCAAAGGACAACCATAGAGACAGATGTCATAGTACCCGAGAGAATACGAAGTATACAATAACATATGAAAGTCCATCCGGAATAGAATGTGAGAAATCAACGAGATATTTGCGACTGAAAAATGGAGGGTGCGTTATCCACGAGCCATTCAATCATCATGGCCTTGCCAGCCATGTCACTGAACTCAGAACCAGGATCCGAAGAACGCATTAGCGTGGCTAAATTCAAACGTCAGCTTTGAGTCGAAGCAACCACAAATGGGAAAGGACGCACGTCCAAAGACCACCCCCAAGTTCCTCGCATTCATGAGATTTTTGTCACTATGTTCTAATACACTGTATCGACGTCAATTAAATGTCTGCAAGTGACGAGAAAATTCTCACTGGTGTAAGTGCAACACAAGCAGGCGTAGAGTGTGATAGTGCTCGTTGGGCAGGCGGTTGATCAATTCCTGCATGTATTGGGTTTTGAGCCCGGGATCCTTGAGTGAAGCGGCTGAGATAAACTCTCCATGAAGGTCATAAGTCAAAAGAGGGACAGGTAATTGACGGAGATATGTCTTTAAGACGGAAGTGACGCTGCAGATGTCATTAAATCGATCGTCGTCACGCAGATCGAATGCCCCATAGTCTCCTCGCTCGAATAGCTGTGTGATAATTTTCGTTTGGCCAGAACCGCCAGTTTTGCGATAGATACCCTCGTAATCCAGTGCTAACACCTGCGTCAACCAGGTACATATTAGTATGGATAATATTTACTTACCGAGTGCCTCCACCGCATCAATGCATTTCTCAACAATAACAGGGACTCTCCGTTCACCCCACTTTGAATCTGATTTCACTTGTTCTATAAGATCGCGGCCAAACATGGAAGGAGCTAAAATTTGACTTTAGACTTGAATGTTGGCCAGATGTTGAAATCACCCACGAGGTTGTGTAATCGCATCGTCTCGGCGAGGGGGCTGTTGACAACATGCTACGTACACTTGATTTACGCAGCGGGGATGCACGGATATATGGCAGACTGAGGAGCTGTTAGTAAAGTGGACACGAGAGACCAGGACATGACGTGCCTGAGCATCGAAACTGGGAGCCCCATAGCTTGTCTCCACAATGATCGCATCGCGTAAAGCGGAGTACGCTCGTTTGGTTGAAGGAATGAGCCACTCGGCCTTTGCCCTTCTGATCAATTGACGAAAGCGAAGGATCCCGACCTCTAGCCATAGGCCACTTAAACTTTGCAGACTTCAGTGTCGAGGGTAAGGAATCTGCTACATCGGGGCGGCTAGCTTTGTTCCACTTGGCCTCTGATTCCTCAACCAACGTTGTCGTGCTGGGCGCTACCAAGCCATTGAATGATGAAGACATTGATTGAAAGTCAGACTGAGGGTGTTCGCGGTCAAACGATGTGCTTTTCTCGCGAACGGAATTTGCTGTTGACCCGTCCTTCGAAACAATGACGCCCATAGTAGGTGTTGCTGAGCGAGAGGTCTCTATTCGACGCACATATTGAGCACTAAGCTGCGCTAGTTCTTCGTTTCGAGCGTTAAGGACAGTCGTCTCCTCGAGGAATTGTTCGCGGGCAGCTTTCAACTCCGCCACCTCTCTGATGAGAGCCTCACGCTGCTGGGTAAGAGGAATAAGCTCGTGTTGATACTGCGTCTTGATATTGTCCAAGCGCATGGTCAAAGACCGGCTCATCTGTGCGGCAGGTATCTCGCCCGAATTTATAACGCTAGGGTAACTAAAATTCCAAAATAAGTGTTCGGTGACTTCAAAGGAAGTATTGCAACATTACTTCTTCGACGCGCAGAGTTCTTCAAGCTCTGCTAAAGTCATATCTCGCTCCGCTTTCAGATGAGACAGATCATGCTCCAACAGATCCAGCTTTTGGGCAAGGTCCTGGGAAAGCTGTCGTCGAGTTTCCGACCTGTTTGCCTCGCCGTTGAGAGCAGTCAACTTTGCAGCTTGACCAGAGAGCAAAACACGCAGGCGGGTGACCTCTGCTTCGGCATTCCGTCGAGCGACTAGTTCACGGTCATGCTCCTTCTGGGCAACAGTGAGACCCTCGATATATTGCTGGCTCGCCCTCTAAGAAGGCATTAGAACAAGCAACTCTGAGGTGGATTGTGTCTACCTTTGTGCCGTCATACTTGTGTTTGAGCTCTCCGTATTCTATTCGTCGTTGCTTCATCGACGTAATGATGGTCCAGACGAAGCTCTTGTCCAATTTCAATTGCTGATAGCCGTGTTCGCTTGCGTCATCGAGAATCTCATGAAGGCGACGAATCACAAGATCATATGAATCGCTGGAAATAGGTGTTGAGATGGTTGAATCGGGCGAAGTAACGACGATGTGCGCATTGGGGTCCAAAGATGCATTCGAGTCCGGCGTCTCGTGCCTCGTTCCATGACCATGGAGAGAGGAGTAATGCGACTCGGAAGAAGAGCGGCCTCTTGACGAGAAGTCGTGAGGCAAGCTTGAAAGCAGGTCTTTCGCCTCAGCATCAAGTGATTGAGAAGAATTCGAGGGATCTCGTTGATGATCATGCGGGTGTTGGGATGTGGTGGAAATGGTTTGCTCCAAAGGATCTTTAGCTCCGTCGATACGGTCAACACTGGCCGCACTCCCTGAGCTTGGTGACTTTTCATTGGCGTCTCCAACTGCTGCTGGACTAGGGTAACGATTCATCCTTGCGAGAATCATCTCCCTCGGCAATCTGATCGAGAGATTTGAGAGATGGCATTCCGCCCACCGACCTCAGAAAGTCTGAGAAGTCCGAGCCCGTCATGGAAAAGCGAATAGGAGGAAGAAGGGCGGGCGCGATAAACGTTGCGACCGACGTGCGTTCAACTGGCGAAGATTCATCCGAGTTAGAATCCATATGTGATATAGCAGATGCATCGGGATCAATGTCCAGCTTGAGCTCATTTGCGCGCGCCTTTGCCTTGTACTCTTTGGGAGGGACAGGAGGAGCAGGAGCAGTAGGTGAAAGGCTAACATCTGAGGACTTGCGACTGCCATCCCCTTCTGCATCCGTGTCTGTACCACTCTCAATCCCATGAGGGACATCCGCTCTATGAGATGGGGACGTTGGAGTAACTACACCAGAGCGATCTGATATTGAACCACATGGTGCATTATCTATGCGCAATGTTCTCTCGCTCGAATAGCCAGAAGGGGACAGACGCCCGTCAACTTGCTGAGTATGCAGGCCGTTGGCTGAGTTTCTCGTACGGCTCCGTGAGTCTGGACGAGTAGGAATTTCCTCCGAGTTAGGACTTATCCGACGTAATTGGGTCGCTGGGCGGGTATAATGTGGTGCGGACTGGGATTGAAGAGGGTCATGCGATATTGAACGCAAACGACTATCAGGTGTTGCTCGCCCATTTTCAAGAGGACCAGGAGGAGGTGATGAAGGAGGGGAATGGTATATGGTCGAGACCGAGGCGTTGTCACGAAGTAGACTGATGTTGGATGCACGGCGAGATGAAAATGTATCGAAAAAGAATGGCTTGGAGGGAGACGGAGCAACGGGCGAGTCGCTACGATTTGCAGGTAGCGTCTGTGACCGAATCATCTGTTCTGGCAGAGAAAGTCCAGCTGAAGTAGGAGGCCGAGAAAAATTCTTATAATCCAGAGCAAGTCCTGGATTAATGGACCGCCGTTTCTCACTACGAGATGTGACATTCGGTACGACCAGGCTAGGCTGGTCCAAAGAGTCCTTCTCTGGGTGTCCTTTCTTTGCAAAGAGGATGTTCAGTGGCCGAACACCGTCATCGTAGCTCTTTCTCCTGGAAAGTGCGCTAGATGGATCCGCAATCGATGATGGATTTAACAATGTCCCTCCAGCTCCATCCTGAGCCTGCAGGCTCTCTGAAGGAGTTATAGGAACAGACTGAGACGACACCTGTGGGCTTGACGAGCCTGAATCATCGACTATGATTACTTGAGTATGATCAGTGCCACCGTCGTCACTGTTGTCGGGGGGTGCGATAGTTACTGCGAATGATTGTGATTGTGCATCATGTGATGATCGTGAAGGGGCGGGAAGTTTATGCTGGATCGGCTGCGGGTTTGGAGGAAAGATCGACGGTTGGGCGCCATTCTTGGCTGATGCTTGAGGAGGTTCATCCTGGAGTAGTGATGATTTTCGGTTTCGTTCCAGCGCTAACAAGGCGTGCTCTCTGGGTCGATTGAGACTCCTCATGGATGGAGTATCCCGAAAAGACGTCGCTGAAGGCTTTAAACGCACAGTCGAAGTGGAAGGGGGCAAAATGGCTTTATGTCGATCAGACACCTATGGAATAACGTCAAAAAATCGGTACAGAGCGGTCAACTCCGCTTATGTGTCTACCTACCACGTTCTCTGCCAAGAATTCTCGTGCCTCTCGTTCTCGTGTTGATGATGACGCACTACCCTCAGCAGCCTTCTCCCGTTCGCGTTTCCTCTGTGCATGGCGGCGAATCTTGGCCATGCGTTCGTTATGACAAGTCATACAATAGATACCATGACTGGTCTTGGCGAATACTAGTTCGTCAATTCGGTTATGACAAACCTTGCAATTAAAGCAATGTGCGTGGTACGAATCGTCACCGGTCATGATAGCTTCGTCGAGAATGGGTTGATGGCAAACATTACAATTGTACGAACAGTTGGCGCATATTGGGGAGCCATCTGAAAGTAGTAGTAAATTCGTATCAGCGGTCACTTGTTGATGACATTTGGCGCATTTAAAGCAGTCGACGTGGAAAAATGACTGTCTAAATACGCGATGAGTGATCCGCAAGGCAAGTATAGTTAAAACGCGTATGGATAATAGTATTTGTTAGCTCACCCAAACGCGACAACCAAACCGCCATTCTCGTTCACGGCATACTGCTTGCAACCCGGACAGAGTCTGTCCTCGAGGGACGAGATTGAATTTAGGGCGACCTGTTGAGACATGGAAGATGGGTTCCTTGCTCAACAGTCGTGCAGCGTAAACGAGAATGATTTGGAAATCTTGTTCAGATTGAAGAAGGAGAAATGACAGAAAGGTGCGAGCAGCGGGGGTATGGGATTTGAGCCAGCTCACGTAGGACGTGTATTGTTGAAGGAAGGACTGTTGGCTATTTGTCAAGTGCCCGAATGATGATGGTGGCCGTGTATCACGGGATCGATGGCGGGCACGATGACGAGGTATATAAAGGCTAGGGTATGTGAGTGCTGTAGTACGTAGTAGACACCGTGCTAGCCAAGGAGTAGGATAAATGTTTTTTATGTAAAACAAGATAACCAATTGATGTTGGAAATATATTTATCCCACGGTTTCTCATGTTCAACGAGGTGAACACATTTAGAACAACTTTCAGTTTCATCAATTTCTCCTTCGCAATGAGCTGTGTAGTAACTGCGTATTGATATCTACGCGATTCAGCGTTGTAGGCGTTATCAGAGTTGTTCAGAATGCTATAGCCTAATTAATTATGAGCGGGTTTAGTGTGTACCACAGAAACATCATGAACCATCTCTCGAAGTTCGTTGGTTGGATACCCAGTTCTACCCGGTTCTGGGTCAAGATTAATTGCCCAGTCAAATGAAGCCAAATGGCGACAGATGCGGTGACGCCGGCCCACAGAGGCTGCCACACTGCATTCTCGAAGTGTTCTTGTTGTCTTGACAGATTGCGCGCGCCCGCTAAAATCAAGATAACGCCCAGCGGCGCCCGTACGTCGAGGGGGAGTGTGATTTTGTGTCGAAGAAGTTTGACTGAGGAGTGTTTTGTGCGGAAGGAATGAATATCTTAGAATTTCATAATCACATACCTTTTCGGTCTACCTTGGTCCGTGCGCAACTAATTTCCTATATAAGGGGCTTACTTGGAAAGTTGATCCCCATCTCTTGTGCTCGGGCATGTACTGTCGCCAGTGAGGTCTTTACCGAGGCACAGTCTTTTGCTGATTGCAAATTACACATCCGAACCCGTCTGTTAGCTTCGGCTTCCAGCAATTTTTGGAAAACCCTTTGATTTCAGGCTTTGAGCTTGAAGAATTTTAATATAATGTAGCACTGTTTCGTTTTTTCAATTAAATTATGTTGCAACATATCACCTCGGCCTTAGGTATCCGGTAATCAATTGATTAATCAATCTTCGGTCCCAGAGTTTAGAGTAACACGAAGGATGCTGTTTATCAGTGCGAAATCAGGATGTAGCGTTGCGATAGAAACAGCATCTTACCACATTCTTGGGTGGTGTCAGATGCAATCACCTTGTTTGCAACTCGTAGGGAATAAGTAGCCCAGGTAGGCCATATAGTTACTAGTAGCTTCTCAAATTTAAGTTGACAGTGGCACGCACTACATCAAAGGCTGGGTGACGTACACATATCAGGTGGTTTTCTTGCAACTAAGACTATAAGCCGCGGCGCCAGGAAGATGGCCGCCGATCTGAATATTTGCATCTAGTGACCTGCTTTAAAGACGCGCAACATTTCTCTTGTCGGACTACGATAAGGTTGTAGCTGGATGCAGGAGAGGGAGTGGGTCCGCTGAGCGTACGAGGTGGTGAGCGAATACTCTGTGGGCAAGTATGACGTTAGATCACCTGCCCAGAGTCTTGCAAAGATATCATGCACTCGTGCTGACTGCACGTTGCAGGTGAGCATATGTTCTGACTCCTAAGTGCGGGTTCGAAGTTCTCGAACTTTGATAGTCAACCGTCCGCGTCATGAGCCTCACACATGACCGACACGTGCGCGAAAGTACTGACAGATTCCTACTAAAACCAGAAACGACGATCCAGAATGGGTGGGTGGGCAACTCATCCTCGAAGCAATCGCAGATAGGCTGGCTTTTCGATCTCGAAAGCAAGCATGCGTACCAAGCTTCTTGGCGCACCAGGATAGCTCCATATAGACTTTGGAGCTTGATTGTCACTGTTGGTCGACTGTCAGTAACGTTATGGCTATTAGTTCATGAGTCTTCGGTATGGCGTAGTACGGCTTGCTCACGAAAAAAAACGGTAAATGCCGTGTTAACGCAAATCGTTGGGATTCAGTGAGGCAGACTTGAATGCTCGCTCCATGGGCTTCATTTTGATCAAGCTGTGATGAACTTCATGCATATGCGCATGCTCGAAAGCGCCTAGTACCTGTCACTGCTTGACGGGTGGAGCTACGGTCCATGGGATAAGACCGATTTCCATTTTGAGAACCAAAGGAAAACGGGTATCGCGAAATGACAACACCGACGGAAGCAGTTTAGTCTGCTTCTGCTCTTGTTTCTCTAGGTTTCTCTCTCTGTCGTTCTTCACGTTCTCCATCAAGGCACTCAGTTGGGATCGGCGCTCATATTTTTATTGCCATTATCGACAACGTTGTTCTGCAGCAAGCTGCAAGGCTTCTAGCCCGCCGCCACCTGGACGTGTCTTCCCTGTGCTACCCACGTTCTGAGCGTTCCCTGAAGCCTGTAAAGGATAAACTGAACTTGTGCCGTTCACTAGCACATCGCCATCATGCCTCTTCCAAGCGGCACGCCTCTGTCTCTCCAAGGGCATTCTCGCCCTGGAGATACTGTCCAGACCAAGCCTAAGCACGCTATGATCGTCCGTATGTCAGCTGAGACATTAGAAGCTCTGGAAGACTTGTCTAGCAACCCTGTCATGAATTTCGAGTTTGGCGATAGTCCAGTCAGTTCAAGTGCCTACGACTCAGCCATAACTAATATTCAATCTCAGGGCATTTACATCGGGGAGACATTCTTTCCAATGCGTCCCCTGAAAGAGAGTTCTCCGCACGAAATCTACCTCAGGACATCCTCTGCAGCCAAGCCAAATGCTCCGTTGAAGCTCTACGCCAATGTCATGGGCAAATTCATCGTTGACCGACAACTTGGCGAGAAAGTCACTGATAAAGTACGGCAGCAAACCATCGAGGCAAAGAAGCAACATTCTGAGCGCCAAACCATCATGCTCGATGCACCGCTCATATCTGCGGCAGGCACGAAGAAGCGGAAAGCACCAGGTTCAGGAACGGTAGTGAAGAAAAGCGCACAACGCGACACCCTCCGCACCCCTGCTGCATCCACCTCTGTTGCACGCAAAATCTCGCCGATACCACAGACCACTTCATCAAAGGCGAATGCGGATATTCGCAGGCGTCTTATCCACTTCCTTGCAGTTGAGAATCGCGAAACAGACCTGGCGGTAAGCAGGGTTTGCGGGAATAACTGCGATGACACTGCAAAGGCTAATTTACTTAGTATCTTAGAGGAGGTGGGTATGCACCACTCTACTTTGACTTTTTCACTCAATCGTGAATGCATAGGTTGCTGAGCAAGCACCAGCCCGGAAAGGCGATAATTCTCCTCGGAAATGGAGTCTTAAAAATCGTACATGGCTTGAAGTGCGTCCATACGAATGGGAGATGTACAAGCAGTCAGAGCGGACCAACGTCGCTCGACAAGGCAGAGTCGTGCTCAGTTCCCTCAGGATACCCGAGTCGGACTCTGTGTGGAATCATTTTCGCTTTCGGAACGTTGCACCTCCCACTGGAGCTGCTCCTCATCCAACCCATGGAGGTAAGACTATCACCGGTCCACCTGCGGGTCTTTCCAAGCCGAAGCCCGAACCAAAACGACCTGCTATATCCAAAGATCTGAAGCAGAAAGCGAAGGCAGATTCTTCTCGAATAAAGGGCGATATACAAATGAAAGACGAAAGTGCGCGGCCCAGGGGTGACGTACAGATGAAGGACGAGTCCGTTAAGCTCCCTAGGGTGGCTGCTATTAAGCGCGAAGAAGCCAGTCCATCACCTAGTAGCAGCACCAGCACTAGCTCGAAGGCGGCGTCCAGACGATTACCGGGTTCTGGATACGTTGCCAAGAAGTCCCCTCAACCTTCTCCTAATGTTGAGATGGCAGTCTCGCGAAGCTGCAGGTCCAGCCGATGTTCGTCCTCAACGTACCGCTACCCCGCTTACCTTCCAAACCTGTACCGGCGTCCCTGCCGCCACTCCCGAGTCAGGACAAGACTGCCTACCACTTCGATGCCAATGAAGATGACGAAGAAGATGCTTCCGCCCGAGGATTCCGATAGAGAGCGCGAGAGACATAGAGATAAAGATAGACCGCCGAAGGATAGAGTTACCACTGGTGTGAAGCGTAAGAACGCCACCCATGATGTAGGGGATGCGCAGGATGAGGAGGGGCTCAAGGCAAACTCGTTCAAGAAGCGCAAAACGGAAGAGGGTCCATCACCTCCTGCGCCCTCGTCTTCATTAAAAGGTCGAGACTTGTCTCTTCCAAAGAAGCCGGTTGAGGCCGCATCTCCTTTACCACCTCCGCCGAAGAAGATCAAGAAAGAGCCTTCTCCACTTCCACTTCCACCGCCTCGCACCGCCTTACCAACGCAGCCACCACCCCTAAACTTGCCTTCCAAAACAGATCAACGACCGAAACTCAACGGAGCATCAAAAGCTAGACGAAAGTCACCAATATATACCTCTTCGGATGAAGGAGAGATACCAGAGCCGCCACGGAAGTCCGCACAGGATCCTTCCACGAATACTGATCGCTCAAAGGGGAAGGAGGGACGTGTCCGCCCACGATCTTCATACCCACTACCCCCTGATCGTAACGGGCTACGTTCACGGTACCAGTCCAAGTACGGGCATTACCTGGGTACATATTCCCAAATCGTCGCACAGAAGCGGAAGATTGAGGCCATCTTAAACGGAGATTCGGAAGCGGAAGGAGACATCATGGATACGGAGGAACTGAAGAGGCTTAGTGCCGAGCACAAGAACCAGAAAGAGGAGTTGGAGTCCATTCAGGAGAAGTGGATGAATGGGTCTGTATCGGAATAAAATGGGTCACATCGGGATGGTAAACTTCTTCAGGACTTAAGGCGGACATGACCTACTCATCAAGACCATCAATATCTACGCCAAATTTTCTTGTTGTACATCGCTTTCACATATTTTTCGTTCATTGTTTTAATGTTCAATTGTGCTGTCGCAGAATTGCAGTTATGGAAACCATGCATGTATACGCTGATACGTAGACTAATTACGACTGTTGCCTAATTTTCAGCTTGAATCAGTAATGTCCAACGCCCCATCTACATCGGCGTTTGATCAGCTGGGAAACACGCGTTAGAGATTCAGTCGCACCCACCCTTCGCTGCCATAAAGAACGAAAAGTTCTGAGCAGGCCATGTAAAAGGGGCGAAACCTGAATTGAGAACCAGTTAACTATAAATAGTGATGCTAGTACACCTTTAGAAGGTTCTACAGCCCTCCTTTTTGAGGGCCTTTGAAACTGCAGTCCTTTGATGGCATATGATCCTGTTTCTCGACCCACGCTTTATATGTACCAGCTTCTGAAAAGGTCCAGATCAAACCAGAAGTCTCCTAAAAGGATGCAGATTATTCATCTAGCTCGGCAGAATTATTGAGAACACGCAGGAGAATGTCGCGAGAAATGCAATATGCACTAAATTTCTAAAGTGAGAGTAAACTTTTGAAACTTACAGCACTCACTGATGACATCCATAACTCATATGTCGTAGACTGCCGAGAGAATTCTCCGGTGCAACTGGTATCGAATTGGTCCAAGACAGCGCGTAGCGAGAAAGGGCGAGGATCGAATTGACTTCGAACTGTTGAAAGTTGGTCATTTGTTGGACGGTTCGTGGGCGGGGGGCCGGTCGACGTGAGAGCATTGAATGGCTTGTTTTCGATAGACTGACGAAGCTTTTGTTCAACGTTACATGATAGTACCGGACATCCCCGTCACCAAACTTGACGTTTCAGAAGTCTAACGCCGGAACATACTCGTTCTATCGCATGGGGCGAAACATTATAGCTGCGTTCTTTCGCATCATGATCTCCAGCAACCATATTAGGTGTCCCGCAGAGTTGAAACTGAGAGGCCGTCCTGCATTAGGGAATGCCAGCATATCCGTAGTAGAATATAGGACGGTTGCAAGAGGGAAGCATAGAGAGGTGGAAGCTGACATGTTGAAGTACGGAGATGTTTCCTACTTGTGTGTGGACTGCGGTGTTATGGAAGAAAATACAGATGTAGAAGCCGATCGATCATAGTTAACCAATCGGATGCTCATTTTGCTAGCACCGCACGCATTGTTAGCGGCAATAACGTTGAGGGAGAGATGACAGAAGGAAAAGTAAGATCCCGCTATTAAGTCAAGGTCGCAAGATCAACGGTAGAGCGAACAAATTTTGATAGACAACGTTCAACACACCTAGTAACTCCACCCCATGTCTTTCTCTGCTGCTTGTTCTCTTTCTCAAATTAGTATATGAATATAACAATTATGGTGTCCAGAAGCTCCTGGGAGGGCTGAGCATATATCTGTCCAAGATATGTTCAAGCTCGTGATCAGTGAAGTCGTTAGTATTGTCGTCGCAATAGTCCCGGTACCGGTTGGACTTTGGCTGATTGATATCAAAAAAGCGAGGCGTTTTCCAGGAAGAACACTTCAACTGTATTGGTGATATTCTTTAAATGAATGTGTAACACAGTCCAAGGGCTTCGGGCCTCAGGGTCTTGTGAAGTCGGCGAACCATGGCAAGGGCGCGTCCTAAATTTCTCACCAACACTTTTGCTGGATAGCAAAACTGTTCCCTAATAGTTTTCTTGGTGCTCAGCAACCCCGGACCGTATGCCGGTGGGTCAATGATTAATATATTATGTAACTCTATATAGTATTCAATTTAAGCACAAGTACTATAGTTGTCGATGACGTACGCCGATAAGCTTAGGTAAGCTCCACCTGTTCAGCTTCAGGTCACGTTTCGACCTTGCCGAAAGCGTGATTAAGCACCCGCCAAAAACATCGCCTGGGGTTTCCAGTTCTTGCAGACAAGAACAATGGACTGGTGCGTCTCGGCTTCCCGTTCATGCTTTATTTAACAATACTACATTGTACATTAGCCTGGAGTTGAACATCCGACAGCGAATTTTGTCGGACCTAGCTACCGTCGAAACGGAAACAGAAGATTTTCTCACTATTCTCAACCAATCTAAGGCTCAGGTGGGAGGCGAGAAACACAGTGCACACAATTGTGACTCTGGGGAAGATGAGGTCAAATTTCGTGGATTCATGGTACGCGCCCGTTCAATGTATGTACGCTGACTTATTAGAAGGGGACAGTCCGAGGCCAGTGCTCACTATAACATTGCTTTCGGCGAACATGTTGCGAATTTTCCAGAGGAACATCTCACGAAGCACATTCCTGTCCTAACGGATCTTTTGCACAATGTACCGAGGGTGGTTTTTGACCAATGTCTTTCTTGGGACGGTATGTCATCTCATACGCTGTGGTTCGTGTTCCTAACTGTTCATCAGAGTGGGCCCTCCCTGACCAGCTGGTCTTCTCTACCGTCTCTGCCCTTCTGCGTATCTGCGGGGCACACCCGAATACGCGGACAGAGTTGTCACGTCCATTATCGCTTTCGTCACCGATGTTATTGCAAACCTCAAGGAGTCCACCTGTCAGGACTTCATTTGACTTTTGCGCAAGCATTCTGACATTTCAGTAGCAATAGATGTGCTTACACACTTCACGCCTTCTATTCACGGCCTGTACCGTGCAATTACTTCTACTCTCTACCCTTGGACCGCCTCTCAATGGCGCCTTCTTTCCGAGTCCCTCCAGTCCCTTGTCGCGACTCCCGTTCTCGAACGAATCAACC
The DNA here is from genome assembly GCA_016758765.1 of Suillus cothurnatus. Taxonomy (NCBI): domain Eukaryota; kingdom Fungi; phylum Basidiomycota; class Agaricomycetes; order Boletales; family Suillaceae; genus Suillus; species Suillus cothurnatus. The sequence continues at coordinate 303,640 of JABBWL010000029.1, forward strand.
ATCTCCTCCTCGACGCTACCTCCATCGCCTATTGTCATACCTTCATTTCTCGATACATGGCATTTGGACGCCCACTAAGTGGATATTTCACCATCTGCTGTGTCATGGAAATGGAATGGACTGTGCTCGCACAAGCCCTCGCGAGTGCTCCTCTGGTGCACGAAGGCCAGGTACGCGAAGCGGCTGCGGCAAATAAAGCGTGGGCGAACCTTATGAAATGTCCAGCCAAGGATTTGGGACTGGAGGACGGTGATGAGACGAAGAACGCTTTAAGGAATGTCATAAAAGAGGCCCTGCAGTGCTTTAGTGAGTTGCTGGAGCAGATTGAAGGTATGGAAGTCGAACCTTCCGTCGATACTTATGCATGGGAGACCATGTCCGAGAGTTTGGTATGTTTTTCGTGTATGTTAATTGGCCAGGCGTTTTCTGATCCGTCATTCATGAGTAGAAACTAGCATCTGTCTGCTCTGTTGCACTTCGAGAGCTAGACGAGAATCTTCATACTCGCTTGACGCAGCTATTAAGCGACAATGCACCCATCTTGGACAACCTTGTTCAGGAATCGGCGCTCAAGGCTACTACGGTGCTTGTGCGAAGGTTTGTTGGCTCTGAAATGTCAGCGCTTCCTTGGCTCATCTTTTACAGCTTCCCGGAGATCGCTCCGTCTTTTGCCACCCATCTCCGCCGTTTCGTCACCTCTCCTCTGTCGATATTTGAGTTCGCATTCAATGCCGAGAAACGTGCACCCCCACCTCTGACTGCAGCTGCCAAATGCCTTGCGCTTTGCATCAAGGTATGTCTTTCCTTACCCTGTTTTTTTTTCAATACACCTCAAGCCTTCCCAGCTGTCACCTGGTGACGACTCCATCATGTCCAACATGTATTCTCTCCTAAACTATATCGCTGCGACCTCCAAAGACATAACCGAATCATCCTCTTCCAACCACATCCTTTCTAACCCCCTCTACGCATCCTCGATCACCTCTCCCAACGATAATGTGACCTTCCAAAGTGACGAAACAGGGCTACACGGTCGTTCAGACGAAGAGAAGCGGGTCATTGGGATTACGACTATATCCGTTGTCACGCGTCTTGCACTCGAGTTCCATACTGCGGGCCAGGAAGAAGTCACAAAACTTACGATCTCGATGTTGTTGCAGCGCTTACGGACTTTGGAGCCGACTCTCGAAGCTGCGATTGCATATAACCTTGTGGATCTTGCGCTCGTAGCTCCTGAAGAATCGTTTATAGACGTTGCGCGTGCATTTTCGCTAATCAATCGCGCTACAAACGTGGAAGACGCGAGATTCTCTAATAATATGGTATGTAGGGAATTATACGACAATGGTTTGCGTGCTGATGGCTAGCAGATATTGGCCGCCCAGACAAGGCTTGCACGTGAACTAGACCAAAGACCCGATTTGTATGACGTATACTTGGTCGAGCTGCTCACTCTCTTCGGAGACAAAGGTGTTGCTATCCAGAACGTGGCAACGTCTGACCGACACGTCAAGGTAAGTTTGCTCATATATTGCAGTATTGTGCTGAATGTTCGATTCAGGCGGAAGAGATGATCGAGCAGCTGGCCTCTTTGTTGTTGCCCATCGAAGCGCTTCTCACCCATCCAGATTACTCTCCACACCTGACCGCTTCGCAAGAGCTTACGGGCCTCTTCCGGAACATGTGGTTCCTCTGCGTCCTCTTCCACTTTACATCTGGCGAGGAGAAGGGCGCGATGACATGGCTCATGCCTGCGCTAGCGAAAATCGCCACGAAGACGCCAACTCTGGTGCTTGAGAATGCTCATGATGCAGCGAGTGAAATCGAGTATAGCACCGTAATCCGACATGAATATGCGCATTCTGTTAGTGCTCTGCGTTGTTTTGAAAGGGAGGATACTTAAAGATTTTGACAGGTTATCTCGAAGCACCGGTCGTTCCTTACACGCCAAATTCCACATCGCGCAAGCGAGATACGCTCTTTGTCCACAGGGCAGGTAATTTTCTTGTTGATGATGCACGACGTTGAGAGTATGCGATCTGCTGCTGGTCTTCCGTCTTCCTTGGTGTCATACTTCACGAATGGCAGCCTGAATCAACAGAGCTATCTCATTGTATGCATGGAATCTATAGCTGACAAGGTAATATCTGTCTTCGGATATGGTGCGCTGAGCTAGATTGTCAACAGGTTATGCGTGGATGCATGGGAGAGATGAATTCGCAAGCTGTGGAACAGGCACTACCAGCCCATCTATCAGAGGAACTTCGCAAGCTGCTTGTAGCCAGCACTCATCGCATATCTCGTGCTCGGGACGTCGCGGCCAAATACCTATTTAACCTGATCACGTCGTTTCCTTCTCTTATGTGTGACCCGCCACTGGTGTTTGCAATCCTCGAGTGCCTTACTCTTCTCCGTCATGCATGCGATAACGAGTTTACGGACGAGGTGACAGAAATATGATTTTATTAGTCGAGTGGCTGACATTTAATTCAATTGCAGTACAACCCGGTGTACGAATTTCATTCTGAGTGCACCGGCGTCACGCTGCAGCTCACAGATGACTACAAAGTACGAAATGATATCCTTGGACAGCTGCAGCGCAATGCCAACACGTGGTTTGAACTTGCACTCAGCCGGGCTCCCATTAAGCTCCAGTCGACGCTTCAGGTTTGTTTCGTTGTTTTCATTTGCAGCTCTTTTCCTTCATGTCCTCCGTACAGAAATATCTCGCAGCTACACAACGGCCAATTGGTGCGGACGCCGCTGAGTTAGGAGCTTCTGTTGCCGAAACGTTTGCTAAGGCACTTGGTCCTGTGCACCGACAACTTTGTAGGTGCTCGATTTTAATTGACGTTTAAGTATTCTAATCTCTCTCCATCGTAGCTTCTCTGTGTAGCCTATCAAACTGGAAGTCCGATCGTGCACGCGCTCTTGCCAGCCAATTTGCGAACAAATGTTATTTTTCAGGGGAGGTTGCTGGATTGCGACTTGCAGCTCGTAAAAGTAAGTTGGTTCATTCAATAGACGGCCGAGTGCCTTAACGTTTGCAAGATCAAGATTCGCTGGATAAAGTAGCTCCTCAGATGCAATGCACTGGTGTCCAGCCTTTCAAAGACAAGTTGGCTGATACGATGAGCGACATTCGGAATAAACGTAACTCTTTAACTGTTCAAGATCTGCAGCGCCTATTATTCCGTTGTGCAGCGATTCTTATATCGTTGGAGAAGGTTAAACCAAGCTCTGTGTTTATGGCGTCAGTTCTGATGATTTTTAGTGCGATTACACCTTGGTCCATTTTCTAGTAGCTCTACCGTTTGAAGTTTTCACCCCTTCTGCGGTCGCTGCGGGTATTGAAACGTGGACGTGGGTCATGGCAGAGCGTCCTAACATGGAAGTGGCCATAATGTGCGAAGTGCTCACGTCTTGGTTCGGGACTGTGAAGGAGCGGAAGGGCATGTTCTCGGCCTCATCAAAGTTTGTCAAAATTTTGCCATTCTAAATACCCGAGTGACTGACAACCCACAGCTGTGATGATCCGTTCTATCATCCCATCAGTTACAGTCCAACTGACAAGGACGAAATCGATCGAGCAACGACTCATGCTCGTCGGCTGCTCATGCCGCATACCTTAATTCTACAGATGTTATTCAGTCGATTGCAAGCGGCTAGATATTGTCGCTCGACTGTGATGTTCCTCATCCAGAGACTTGTTTTACGGTCTGCGCGAGCGCACAAGTCGTTTAGGTACGTTCATCAGGTCAATTGTTCGAAGCCATATTAACAATTCGTCCAGTACTCATCCGCTGGCTCGGGAGCTACGCTTCACGTTCCTTCTTTTTGGACTGGAGACATTGAAGAGCTCGCACCTAGATGCTGTCTGCGAATGTATGTTGCGCGAAAGTTTGTATTACACAGCATATTCGTGGTTTGCTACTCGGCCGCAGTTAGTATATTTCCCAGATATCAGTTTTTGTGTGAACGCTCATACTGCCCAGGTGGTCTTTTGGAGCCAATCGAGTGCAGGTTGACGCTGATATCAAAGTCATGTCCGAATTTCTTGTGCATCTCCAGGGTGACTCCCTCAGGAATATGTCATCTCTCTCAAGCCTTACTCCTCATCAGTCTACATCAAAGACGTCTCGTGAGCACAGCGAACGTTCTTCTCTTCGTGTCGAACTGATCGGTTGTAGAGTACGCCACGCGTCTCAAGAACATCAACCAGCCACTCCGTCTTCTGATAGAGAATGAGATATTCAGGCTTACGGTCTGGGCTAATCCTAGCAACGAAGCGAAACGAGGCAGTGACCTTCATAGCCTGCTCGAGCGCAATATGCTTGAGGTGAGCACCATAATATCTCTGCGAATGGCGATTCATGTATTTCAATAGTCGACTTGGCCCGGCGTAGTCCGAACAGTGTGGGAGATAGACCCGGCTATAGTGGTCTATCTGACAGAACGTTTCAAAAGCCCAGCAGCTCACGCTGAGGTGCAGAATCTGGTTCGGTCCAACGCTAGCCAAGTAGTTGATACTCCAGAAGCTCTGCGATTTTTGGTCGGGGATTCTTTCCGAGGTGGACAGAGACGAGAGCTGAAGGTGATTTCTTTTCTGCGATATTGTGGTTTGAGTTTTTACGTTTTTGTCAGCACATCATCGTGTGGGCACCTGTCACTCCTGTGATTGCTGTTACTTTCTTCGAGCGACAACACGGCAACGACCCGCTCTTGCTACAATACGCTCATCGAGTCCTGAAGCAGCATCCTGTCGACCTGACATTCTTTTTCGTTCCTCAAGTCGTCCAGGCCCTTCGGTTTGATGACCTTGGTGTGTATTTGTAGCCTCTTGCTGTTATTGTTTCTAATGTATGCTTTAGGATATATCGCACAGTTCATCTTCGAAACCGCAAAGGTGTCTCAACTCTTTTGCCACCAGATCATATGGAACATGAAGGCCAATTGCTATAAGGACGATGCTGCCGAGATCGTGAGCTCAATGCATGTTTTCGTCTCTGCTCCACTGACACGAGAGTAGGAGGATCCTATGAAACCCGCACTAGATCGGATGACTGATATGGTGGTGAATTCGCTGTCTGGTGATGCCCGTGACTTTTACGATCGGGAATTCGGATTCTTCAACAAAGTAACCTCGATCTCTGGGAAACTGAAGCCCTTCATCAAAAAGTCGAAACCTGAGAAAAAGGTGAGACCCTCCAAAATTGTTTTAGGATACGATTTGACTTGTATTTATAGGCAAAGATTGATGAAGAGATGGCCAAGATAGTTGTTGATATCGGTGTCTACCTTCCCAGTAACCCAGACGGTAGTGTTATTGACATTGATAAGAAATCCGGTCGACCACTCCAAAGTCACGCTAAGGTGTGTAGATCTTTTTTTGCCTAATTTTTGTTGAATATAATTCCATCGAAGGCACCGTTCATGGCCACTTTTAAAGTGAGGAAGGAGCGCATCACTATTGATTCCGACCCGGAGTCTCTTTTGAACGGTGTACTCGAGAGACGTGAGGAGTACGACGTTTGGCAACAAGCTATCTTCAAAGTTGGCGACGACTGTCGACAAGATGTGTTGGCTTTACAGGTTATCGCGATGTTCAAAAACATCTTCACCAACATCGGGTTGACCCTCTATCTCTTCCCTTACAGGGTTACCGCAACTGCCGCTGGAGTTAGTGTTTTTTATATATTCACACTGGACCATGCTCATGCAGATCATAGTGTGGTGTCATTGACGTAGTGCCAAATGCAACATCTCGAGATGAGATGGGAAGAGCCACAGTAAACGACCTGCTTGATTTCTTTATCTCAAAGTACGGAGGAGAAGAAACCCTTGCATTCCAGCGAGCTCGCCTCAATTTCATCCAGTCTATGGCTGCATATTCCGTTGCTTGCTATATCTTGCAAATCAAGGACCGTCACAATGGGAATATCATGATCGATGGCGAAGGGCATATCGTACATATCGGTAAGTTTTACCTGTCTAAGAGTACGGCAAGCGGCATTGAACTTGATCCCAGATTTTGGATTCCTATTCGATATAGATGAGTTCTTCATTTTACTACTGCTAATATGCCTACTGACCTTCTTGTCATCTATTTACGTCCTGGAGTAAGCCCCCATCACGATTCCTTGAGCAGTTTTCTGACTATACTTTTCAGGGAGTCAAGTTTGAGCCTAGCTCCTTCAAGTTAACCCACGAAATGGTAGTTCTAATGGGTGGCAGATATTCTCAAGGCTACGAACTGTTTCAACATCTGACGGTGAAGGCATTTCTCGCTATTCGGCCTCATGCGGATCAACTCGTCAGCACAGTTCAACTCATGCTAGGAACTGGTCTTCCGTCCTTCAAAGGCGAACCGACTATCAAGCGCCTCAAAGATCGGTTTGCGCTTGGATTGAATGAACGTCAAGCTGCTGAATGGATGATGGGTATCATCCGCAATGCTCATGAAAATGTGAGGAGCACAGCCTACGATGAGTTCCAACGGGTGCGTGATTCTTGCTTTCGATCATTAGACATCCTCATATGGTTTTCCCAGATACAAAATGGTAAGTCGGATGCATAACTCAATGTAACCCTGTGTGGGGACTGAGACGTTTGCAGGCATACCGTACAAGTAGCAAATGCTACTCAAGAGTCAATATTCCCAGTAAGAACTGGTTATGACGGGAGAGGATTGTATGTGTTGGGATGTGTTGATGAAAGTGATCGGGAGAAGATACCGGCAGGGCACACTCTGGTTATAAAGTGGGACAATCTGCACATTTTCTATATGATCCCTAATACCCTCGCAATGTTTTTTTTGCGAAAACACATCAAAATCTGCTCGAAGTCTTAAATATGATTTTCAATTGTGTATCGCATGCTTGTCACTGGCGTCTCGCAAGCAACATTGGATGTGATTATATTGTACACTGAGAGCACTGAAAAACAGCTACGAAAACATAATGAAAACACGTCGACAGTGGGTGCGTGAAGGTAACGAAAGCGCGTTGGAAAGCGTCCGTTGATAGAGGTATCAGAATTGAAAGTTTGCGACTGAATCTGAACATGCGACCTACAGCAGCAGTAAGTTAGCAGTCGTGAGAAACACCTTCCTATAATACGTCTGTCTAGATCTTTTCTTTTGGCTCCTCTACCGTGAACATGTGCGCATTGCGCAACATGACCGCACCACCAACCTTTGCATTCAGGACTCTCGGAGTCCACTTTAACAAGCGCACAAATGCAAGCTTGCTACTGCATACACGTCGTGGATCCCTTCACCCCGATGTTGATCGTTACAACACTATCCGCCTGTTTTTTCAGCGGCAGCTTGCAACACATAGTTCTACGCCAGTGACGCCACTTCCGGCCCGCAGGAGATCCACGTTCCATACGACATTCACTCCAAGTTCTCCTAGGTCATTTATCGGACGTGACTTCCGGGAACTAAGGTCGCGGTCGCGCCATGACCTTTCGAGCAAGGACGACAGAGGTAGTATACACGAGGGCGACCACTCCGGCAAGGACAGAAAAGCACAGTTCCCTGGCTCTACCAGTTCTGTACAAAATGGTTCAGAACAAGATACAAGTGTTCATTCCCCCCCTCCACCATTAAATCTCGACAATTATCCCCGTCTGTACCGCAGATTAGCTCTATCTCTTTCTCACCTTCACCGCCCTACGCGAGACGACTTCCTGAAAGTAGCCAATGGCTTTTGGCAACGTCTACGGATCCGCTTTAAGTGGTTTACTATACGTTCTTTTCGGAGATTTAATGCAGATGATATCTCCGCTTTCATAACATGGTTCCTAATGAGCCAAACGTTGTGGATACTGGTCGGAACGTGAGTTGAAAATAGGTTCGAAAATCTGATGACTTATCCTATTCAGAACAACATTCTTTTCCGTGATTTTTGCCACTGCTAATAGTCTGCAATTGCAAGGTATGTGTCACCCCTATGCAATTACATGTACGTCTCTCATTGGACATTGCAGAATATGTGGCACGCGCCATAAGCAACTACCTCACTAGTGAGACTGGCGTCACAGTTATCTTCGAATCTGCTATCGTTCCTAAATGGAAGGACTCTCGCATCTCCTTCAAAAATGTATACGTCTCCCGCAGATCATCGTCGACCAACCGTCCACCAGCGCCCAAAAAACATATTGGACATAAAGCGGCCGTTGGATATGATGTCAGCAGCCATCCCGCATACAACTATTTTGTAGATGACGACGAAGAAGTAGTCGAGAGTCACACCGAGGATGATGTTAACTATTCTATGTTTGACCTCAACGTAGACTCCATAGACGTCACTTTATCGCTCCAACACTGGCTGAACGGCAAGGGCCTTGTGGAGGATGCTGTGGTCAAAGGCGTTCGCGGAGTACTAGGTGAGCATCATTGTCCGTCGAATATCAGTTTGAACTGAGGTCTACAAACAGACCGTCGCTCTGTTTTCTGGGACCCAGAAAATCCACTTGACCCGGCCGCATTCCGTCATGTTGGTCGCCAAGGCGACTTTGAGATAAATTCTCTGCAGCTCGAGGACGTCCTTGTGACCGTGTATCAACCAGGCGATTTTAGGCCTTATACCGCCTCCATTTTTCGTGCAGACATCAGAACTTTCCGGAAGCAATGGCTCTTCTACGACTTTTTGCGTGCGGAAAACGTCGTAGGGCAATTTGATAACTGCCTGTTCAGTTTGCACAAACCTCAAAGCATTGGCCGAACTACTGAACAGGATCTCAAGGATGGAAAATGGTCGCGGATGGTAATGTGGATTGACCCCTATCTCTGACCAGTTCTGACACGTTAATCATAGTCTAGGATCCGCATTGATGGCGTCAATATTGATCATATGCAAAATTCTACGACATTGGAAGGCGGTCCCTTGTCGTGGATAACATCTGGCAAAGTTGATGCAGTGCTAGATATAAAATTCCCTAGGGGCGCAGAAGACGAATTTGCGTTGAATGCCATTCTCGGTGAGCTTGCAGATGCCATTACCATGGCGGCTACCGCTTCTCTACCCATTGAGAGGATACCGGGCCAGCGAGAGCTCGCGAAACCACCTCTTACTGCACCTACAACCGATAACGAGAGAGAGGCCGATGATAGCCCTAAAGTCGTCATCGACATAGATTTGCGATTTAGGGATCTTAAGGCTGCTGTTCCGCTATTCACATCGGATCTCTCATATGTGAACAACGCACTAATAAGACCCATAGTGGCATTCATGAAGTGAGCGAAACATTCCATCTGCGCTTGATCGTCTCATTGATTTTTCCAGCGCACATCATACATTGGTTCCTATTCACTGCAGAGTAGTTAAAGATTTGAGTGATTATGACGGTGCATGGACCGTGAGTATCTTCCTAGAGTCTTCGCAATTCCGCTCATACTAATGGGCTTTATAGATGTGGGAGAGTATGTTATATTTCTCATGTATTACCCTACTATCGCTAATCACTTCCTATTGTAGCTGGCCTCATGGATGAAATTTCACAGAAGGTAGAAATAATCCGACCGCCAATCTACGCGATCTGATAAGCACCCCTAGATATACGATGCGCTCGCTTATCACGTTTCTCAAGTCAACTTGAACAGGCGAGTGAAAGCAGTCAGCATGTGGTCATTGCAGATGACTGCCAGTGCTGTACTGTCTGCGCTGAGGAACCTGGTGGATCCAGTGTCCATGCAGGTTCGAGATCTGTACTACGTGAATGGTGTTCCATATGACGCCTTGGTTCCTGGACCTTAGACTGGTAAATATTTTGCAGCTCATTCCACATGGCGCCTCTGTCTGTCAAACAGGGATTCTACGAGACATGTTCGCGAATACGATTTGGTGGTTCTATCCTCAGTCGTGTTTGTTGACTTTCCAATGGAGAGAACTTCTGATATGAGAGCCACCGAGAACTGTGGTTCGCATAGCAATGTTTGATTTGATCACGTTTGCAGTGATGCTAACGGTCGCTTCTACTACTTCAGTTCGACGAGCTTTTAGGGGCCTTGGAATGTAATTCGATGGTAGCATATTACAGGCAGAATGATTCGACCATCTCTACTAGTAGAAATGAACGGAAATGCAAATGAACAGAATTGACACCAATGGCCGGAGATGGCGGGGGGAGAAATTGATATGCCGATGTGCCTATGTTGCATCACCCCTACGACTCGTCAACACCAAAAATTTTGGCAGAACTGCGTCCTCTCGCAACTCGCAAAATTTGTCTTCAAGCTAGCGTCGGCGAGTTGACTTTGCCATGTGGCCATCGCTAACCAAGTCCTTTGTTGTGTGACGAAGATTTGCCATCTTCATGAGCGTTTCTTACGTGTCTATCGAGAGACCGCGCTGGTAGCGTTTCACGGACGTGAATGATGGTATGGACTCTGAGGCCTGAGGCTTCTAGATCTTCACAAATAGAAATCCTCGATTGGAAAGGAGGCCATATGCGTGATGAGCCAGTAACGCAGGCGATGCGACGCGTCGCCCCGGATCTCCAGGTTTGTGCCACTCCGTATAGCTGGTACCAATTCTCATCACTCCTCAGCTTCTGCAGATTACCAATTATCCACGATTTCTCCATTTATATGAGCAAAGTGTTGGCACCGCTGCTCGAGACCCTTCTATGACTTGTTCCCGTCCAAGAGAGATGGGTAATCAAAATTTGACATATCGATCAGGGATTCCGAGTCCGCGTGGACACCCGCGGAGCTTCTCTCTCGATTTCTTCCTCCCAGCACATAACGGACCGAAGTATGGATGAATGAGTGCGGTGGAGTATCCTCGTTGGTAATCGTACCTTTGTGATCAGATCGACAGGTGGAAACCGAGCGCTCATTATACCGTGCCTCAGCTATAAAGCGTGTCATGTTCTAAAACTGAAAATCAGTTCCTCCCCTCCTTGCAACACATCCCCCAAGTGGGAGAACATGCCTCAATTACTGTGCTCAAATCCGACTGAGCTTAAGGAGGATGGGAACGATAGTATTATCTCTAACTTGGCTCTCGTTGAACCCGAAGGTCGCGTTGGGTTCAGAGGCCTTTTTGAAAATAAATTCCTGTGAGTGGTTTTAGGGGATGACGTGAATTTAAACGATAGGATGTATTTGTGAAACAGGCTTGGTATATCGTTATTCTCGACTCTCGGAGGATTCGTAAGTCTTTTGTCACAGTATAGATGACCATCAGTAACATTGTGCCTTGTTGCATATATTCAACAGCTCTGTGGCTACAGCCTGGTGAGTTGGGCAATGTCCTTACATGGTACTAGTCCAACTGTTCATCAGGGAGTCCTCAAAAGTGTACTCCCCATTGAATCTTTTGGAGCGACGTTCCCAGAGATCTACATGAATCTGAAGCTGAAGGTAAGGGTGATATTCCAATAGATTTCGGCCCGTCAGTAAAACTACTTTCAGGGTTGGTTTGTCTCCGTATTTGTGCTGGGTAAGTCAATGTAGCATGCCGCAAGGGTCTACCAGCTGATGTACGTCCACAGCTGCCTCATTTGGAGCTACAGTGAGCGGTCCCGTCTGTGACAAAGTGAGATCTATTATTCAGCGAGACAGGACAATTTGCGATCGACTACGACCTAGATCGGGCGAAAGATGGGTATAATATGCAATGCTGTGATCTTTCTTCTCGGTAGTTCACTTCAAGCGGGTGCCACGTCTCCCGGTAAGTTCTATTCGTCACACTTCTAGACTTTGCTAAAAATCATTTTGCTAGTTTACCTGTTTGTCGGTTGCGCCGTTGCTGGATTGGCAATCGGTTCTCTGACGCACGTTGTCCCAATGTACATCGCTGAGATATCCAGTGCCAACATTCGTGGATCTCTAGTTTCTCTGCAACAACTCGCCATAACATTTGGGGTGAGTGAAACAACCAGTACCGAGGTTGTGCATCTGATGCCGCAAAACGTAGATTCTTGTCAGTTGTGCGTAGCACTCTGCCTTCGTGTATTCGTATGTGCTCATTACTCGAAGACTGGATTGCATATGGCACGTCACATATTGGGGGAACCCGATGTGCCCCGGAAATACCGTACACTGGGGCGCTTCCGAATGGCATGCCTGCGTTCGATCCTTACACTGATGTCCCTCCTGGAGGTTGCACTGGTCAAAAACAAGCGTCATGGAGAGTTCCGCTTGCGTTCCAAATATTATTTGCCTTAGTGTGTTGGTTATATTTTCCTCCTCTCCCTCATACCTACGGAAATGCAGTGTCTTGCCATTGGCATGTTCTTTATTCCATACTCGCCTCGTTGGCTCGTTGAACAAGGCCGCGAGGAGGAGGCTCTGGAGACCCTGTCGCGTCTTCGACGAAAGCCTACTGAAGACTGTTCGGTTCGCACCGAATTCCTGGAGATCTTGGCTGAAGTTCGTTTTGCGAGAGAGGTCATGAAGGCGGCATATCCTAATGCGGGGCCAGTCAGACTGAGTATCAATAAATACTTGGTATTGATGTCTAGCTGGCCAAAGTCCAAGCGTACAGTTGTCGGATGCCTTATCATGATGTTCCAACAAAATATGGTGAATTTTCAAATTACACTCTTTCCTTATTATGTAGTGATGTATTGTGGTTTTCCAGGGGGTGAATGTAAGTCGTGGTTCGTTCTTCTATAACTAACGTCGCTTACTTCGCTTAAGACTCTCATCAATCTGTTGCCTATGAGTGAGTTTTACGAAATGTTTTAACTGTTGAGTTCAGAGTTCACTCTTATTCACAGTTTTCGGCCAACTGGGCCTTGACCCTAATACTACCTCCCTGATTGCCACTGGGATTTATGATATTGTTAATGTGAGTTTGATTATAGATAACGTCACGTATAAGCCTCCTAATTGTTCCAAGATGCTGGCTACTTTACCTGCTATCTTTCTTGTGGATAGTGTAGGCAGGCGACCTGTGTTAATATCTGGTGCCGCTGGTTGTCTAATTTGTCTGTCAATCTTGAGTCCTATGATAACCGCGTACGGCAAGGATTGGGCAGCACACGTAGTAGCGGCTCGTATTGCCATTGGTAGGTGCACTGTAATTACCCACAGAATATGTTGAACTGTCTTATGGCAGTCTTCGTGTTTCTCTACAACGTCATCTTCTCTTATTCGTGGGCTCCGATGGGATGGGGTGCGTGATTCGTAATTTACTTCCTTCAAGGATTGAATATCTTGGCCAGTTGTTACCAGCGAGATATTCCCGTTGCACCTCCGGTCTACTGGCATGTCTCTCACCGCATCGAACATGTGGTCATCGAACTTGTGCGATTTTATCATATTCTTCCGTCTATCTGATATTGACATGCTCTAGTGCGGTTGAACTCTTTGCGATGGCCCCAAATGTGGATGGAATATGGTACTATGTGAGTGCCGCGTTTTCTCTTGCCGCATTACTCTCAGCTAGTACGTCGAATCCCAAAATTGTGTCAAAAGTATGTTTAACTCGCTTTCCAGTATTCCTTATCCCAGAAACCAAGGGTTGGGTAAGTTTTTTTACGCATGCCCTGTTGGACACGGCTGACGATGTTGTACAGACCTTGGAAGAGATGGACCCTGTGTTTCGTGATAATGCTACTGACAGTCTTCGAGAACACAAGGAAGGTATTCGTCGGGAACTTGGTCTCCCCGACCAGGCTCTTTTGAATGCACAGTAAAGAATTTCTGGTTGGCCCAAGTCATCATTTTCCCCATTGAATCGATCAATCCATCATGTATATTATAAACTCCTTTTGTCGTTGTCTATCCTCGACATTATAACCTCCACATGTTCTTTTCACGACATTGACGGTATCGAGAACGCTTTTGAACACGGATGATCTCGCGCTGTGTGGAATGAGCCCCATGTGCACTTCCGCTCCTTCATATCGGACTCCCTCCTATCTGCTTAAGCGCTATCTCTACTTTCGTCCTCTTTTGTTGTACAGTCCCAGGAACTAGGTGGTTCTAAATAGACGGTGCATGTTATCTTTCTCCACGCTCTAACCAGACCCCGAGAAGCGGTAAGCACACACAGATGTATTTACTCCTCTGCATCATTGTAATGTCTTGCCCTCGGCGATTGGTTAAGACGTCTGAAGGCGAGCGAATCGCTTGTATTTTATGATTATATCAATAACATATAAATGTGCGCGGCTTGAATAGAAGCCAAAGCAAGACCGTGACTTTGTATCAAGGATGGCAAAATAGGCACAAAATTGAGAGATGAGTCTGATCCTGTCGCTGCGGATTTCAGGCGAGGAACAACGGCATATAGCCGAACATCGTATTTCCCAATACTTATCAGAATATACATACCGCACGCATACTCGGGTGTTTTATTCTGGCAGGCAGATTTCACACATGTGTCCGAGTTGCAGACCATCCCAACTACATACGCTGTCGTGATGAAGCCCTTGCTTAACCTCCTCATCCAACGAAGTGATATCGACTGTACACTCTCTCCTTAGGAGAATGTACTTTGACGACATTAACTGCAGAGGTGAAATTTTGATCAGGCCATGTTCCAAGGGGAAAGCTTAGAAAACATGGTAAGAGAGTGGACACAAAACGTATGTATGTATCATACTGATCTATTATCGCGGAGTTTTATTCAAACTCCGACTGAGTAGATGTGACTTAAACCCTGACATGCTTTCTCATGATCACCAATCCCACCTTCGACTCATAGACAGAATAAGCTCGTTCAGGCAGGTTTACGATGCGATTCCCACTGATGAGTAGGAGCGCTTTGTACACATGTCTGGTATGACTTTCAAAGTTCAAGCATATGATAGACGGGTACGTACTACGTATTACACATTACTACATATGACATGCATATAACAGTGTACATCGATGAGTTCCTCACCTATAGCTAGTTGGTCATTATGATGTTATTTGATGATGCTTATAGCGTTTTCAATATTATAAAAGGGCATGCGAGGGATTTCGTTTTTGCGGTGCCACGGACACGTACTACCTGCATGGACTGTTTCGAGGTCTAAGCGCTACTTGTCAGAGAACAGCGTGACGTGTACTGTGCTGTATGCAGCTGTGCAGCCTGAGACCATGGGGAATTGTTTTTCCTGACAGTTTCTTGAAATGGGGTGTTGTCCCGATAGGCCATCTTTAATCCATTTCTTCTGAATTAGTGGGCGTTTTCTTGGTACTGTAACTGTACAATGAGTCCCCCCCCCTGAGGCCTGAGGCTCCAACGACATGATTAGGTCTACTGACACGAAGAGACCAAAAGTTTGAAGGCCAGCCGCCAGTATACATTTGGCATACCAGAAGAGTCCAATTGTCAAAAATTTGCACAAACAAAAACACCAAACATCAATTTGCATTCATCGCAACCACATACACTACAACCAGAGAGTTAAAACCTGACACCCAACAGAAAAGGATGGAGACCCAATCCTATCCACAAGTAGCCCAGATCTCAGACCACAACCACACTCAAGCGCTCACCACACACAAGCTCGCTTCATTCATCAAACCCTAGGGCGAGAAACAAGCGAAACATGTGGTGGGAGACAGCGTCGAGGAAGAAGAGCTAGAAACAGACGGAATTTGCGGAGGAAAGGGGGAAGAACGAGGGGGAAGGGGGTAGAACGAACAAGGGAGCTGGATGAAGGTGTGTAGGCGTAGGTAAGTGTGGATGAGTGACAAAAGTGAGTGGTGCCAAATGAAAAAAAAATAAAACCCAGGAGACCAGGAGAAGCCGAAATAAAACAAGATAGAGTAGGAGATAGATAGAACATAGACAGCTTTTATGGAAACGAAAATGATGAGGACGGGTCCGATGAGTGATGAGATAGATGCGAAAGACAATAACAATGATAGATATGTCGCAGAAACCGATGATGTAGGCCAGGCGCTCGAAAGGTTTGACATCAGTATACGCTGACCTCGTCCCACACCAGCGCATCCGAGAAGTCCATGCCAACATCGAAGGTAGTGTTCGAGTCGATAACGGCGTCCTGCGTACTCGGCAGCATCTCTAATAGCTTTTCTATACCCACCTCTACACGGACTTGTTCCGCCCAATTAGCTGTGTCGATCCCACTCGTACCCGGTCCTAGGCCGAGCTTCTCTATGGAAGTGGACTCACTCAGCACCTGCGTGCTGTTCGCGTCTTCTGCCGAAAAGCAAGTGCTTGGAAGAGTGCAAGTGCCTGTCGGCGGGGACGCGAGGATCTCTGCGAACAGGCGCGTAAGGGCAGCGTCTGTGGCTGCCTCGTCTTCGGGCTAATATAACACAGGATGAGTTTGATTTGTATATTCAGCAGCGGTGGCTAACTAACCTCGATCGCAGCACTGTGGTACATCTGGTCGCTCTCGCCGGTCCCGTGACTAGACGTATGCTGCCCACCCGCTGCAGGGACACTGCCGTGTGAACGTCAGTGGTCGCCACCCGTGCTAGGTGGCGAGTGGGAGCATGTCCAATCGAGGAAAGGTCAAGAGTTTCCTGTGGTGTGTCAACAGGTGCTGGTGAGTCAGATGGCGTGAGATCTGAGAGAGAAAATGCGGGGCTAAGTGGGAAATCGAATGAATCACCCAAAAACAGCATAGGACTGTCCGTGAGCGTAGAATGTGTAGGTGCAGGAGAAAGTGGGTAAGAAAGGGCTGCTGCAAGGGTAGTCGATTTAGGTGAGGAAGGGGTGGGAGATGCGGAGTCTGCTCCTGAAGGAGATTTTGCTGACGCAGGTGATGGAGCGCAAGTGGATGAGAGAATTGGAGTTGAGCTTGAAGTTTCGTGGAGGGTAGACGGGTTGGCACCCTGGGTTGTCAGGGTCCGTAACACAGCCTCATAGCCCATCTCAAGCGTTCGAATGCGTTCGCGCAGCTCGAGGTTTTCACGTTCCCGTTGTTCCTCGGCACGTTTTCGCTTGCGCTCCTCCTGTTCAATAGTGGCAACCTCTGGCTCCGAGGAGGAGCTGACTGAGGGTGAAGCAGGGATTATCATTGGAACACCAGCGCGAAGACGTCTGTTCTCTTCCTCAAGTTCAGCGACTCTGCGCTCAAGAAATGAATATTGAGCTTTTCTGCGGTCACGAGAGTTTTGTGCCGCTATGCGATTGCGGTGTGCACGGGCCTCTTTGCGCTCTTCCGGTGTTACGGCTGAGCGAGGGCGCTTACGTGGAGGTTCTTGTCTGGATACATCTGGAGAGTCTGCACGTGATGATGAGGGAGATGCAGGACGCTTGAGGGAAGAAGAGGACGGAAGAGAAAGATTGGATGGGTCGACGAAGTTTGGTGAGTGTGATGGCGACATGTTACACGTATGCAGTCAACGTATTGGACTTGGCGAAGGTGCTAGCTAGTCCTTGGTCGTGTATTGTTACGTTAAAAGGGATGCTAGAGTGAACTATAGAAAACGTTAGGAAACTCGAGAGCAGGACGACGTGGCCATGAAAGAAAGAACACGTACCCGGAACACGTAGACAAAACTACAACACAGCCACAAATATTTACAAATAAACTGCGCACGCCGCAGTTGATATTTTAATTTCAAATTCTAAAAATAAAGGCAGTTCGCTTAGCCTCTAGAGTCTAGGCTAAGATATGTGTATAGCCCTCCCTAAAAAGTACAACTCCCTTACGGTACCCACGGAAACCCACAAATAACTGGACAGATCCCTCTGACTCCGCCGGCGGAGGATACAACTTCCCATTCCTCGAATAGCGAACACTCCTGCGAGCGCATCAGTTCAAAAACTCACTAGGACACCATCGCACGAGAGACTACCCCGTTCAAATGATACAACCAGTTCAATATGTGCGTTTGAATGGCGGGATTGCTTTGCATTCATTTTCATCCAGAGTCTTGTCAATGACACCGCGGTATTTGACAGTCACGCCGGGCGAGTCGATATTATCCTGCCACGTGAGAGTGTGCTTCATCCAGTTGTCATCATCACGCTGCAGATACAGGTTAAACAGATACACTGAAATGATATAATCACCAACCTCGGCGTAATCCTCACGAGCGTGCGCACCTCGGGACTCCTTACGAGCTGCAGCGGCCGTCATAGTTTGGACTGCACACTGTAGAAGGTTGCGCAGCTCAAGAGTCTCAACAAGATCACTAACATAATGACGTGAGCGAGGATTCAGCACATATAAACACAGACTGTACGAGTTCCAAATCATGCTTCTATCCTTGATACCAATATTGTCAAACGATTTGTATATTTGATGCATCTTCTGAACACCTTCGTCGAGACTCTGCTGCGTGCTACGTGGTCCGTCAATTTCGCTTTTGGTCACACGAAGATGGCAAAACACACCGGAAGAGAGCGGCATCAGATTGCATGGCTTTCTGCATCTCCAGCCTTATGTCGGCGGTAGCCTTGGGGCCATTCGCATTTCGTATTTGGTCCAAGAACTCTACGGATTCGAGGCCAGCTTCCTTAGGAATAGCCTTATGAAGCCTTCCTGGAGTCAAGTTCTCCATGATATGACGAGCACACGCGCGACCGAAGACGACGAGATCCAAGAGGGAGTTTGCGCCAAGACGGTTTGCGCCGTGAACCGACACACACGCAGCCTCACCAGCTGCATACAGACCAGGGACAATCTTATCCCTGCCATTCTGGCCACGGTTTATGACCGGATGCGACGAGCACAACTAGCGCAAGCTCACCTCATCAACGGTCAGCACCTCGCCAGTATATCGGGTAGGAATACCGCCCACTGTCGGGAAGTCAGCCAAAGTCCAAATAGCACAGTAGAGACTGACTGTTGTAATGGACAGTAGGTAGCACTGGGATAGGTTCCTTTGAGACATCGACTCCGGAGAAAATGGCAGCAGTCTCGGATATACCGGGCAACCTCTCATGAAGAACTTCAGGGGGCAAATGGCTAAGTTGAAGGTGTATGTGGTCCTTCTGAGGTCCAGCACCACGTCCTTCACGAATCTCAATCGTCATCGAACGAGATACGACATCACGGGAAGCAAGATCCTTGGCGGTGGGTGCATAACGCTCCATGAAACGCTCACCCTCCGAGTTCAAGAGGTAGCCTCCTTCGCCACGACAACCTAATACATATTTAGTCACGAGTCAAATACTTCACGGAAAGGAAGATCACCCTCAGAAATAAGGCAGCCAGCGCCATAGATACCAGTTGGGTGGAACTGAACAAACTCTAGATCCTGTAAAGGAAGGCCAGCACGAGTAACCATTGCATTACCATCACCAGAACAAGTGTGTGCGCTCGTGCAGCTGAAATACGCACGACCGTAACCCCCTGTTGCGAGGACCGTTTTGTGAGCCCGGAAACGGTGGAGCGTGCCGTCCTCCATGTTAAGCGCGATGACTCCAACACACTCGCCATCCTGCATAATTAAATCCAGCGCAAAGTATTCAATGAAGAACTTTGTGTTGTGCCGGAGTGACTGGCCGTAAAGGGTGTGCAGAAGGGCGTGACCAGTACGATCGGCAGCCGCAGCACAACGGTATGCTTGACCGTCTTTGCCATAATTCAAAGACTGACCACCAAGGGCACGTTGGTATATCTTTCCATCCTTGGTACGGGAGAATGGAACACCATAACGTTCGAGCTAGAAACGGATAAAGGCCGAACAAATAGGCATGTAAGATCTAACCCTACCTCGATAACTGACCCGGGAGCTTCGCGACACATATAATGAATAGCATCCTGGTCGCCAAGCCAGTCAGAACCTTTGACCTGAAGAAAATCAGCCCAACTAAACGACAGAGGAGCATAACATATCAAAGGACACGAACCGTATCGTACATGTGCCATCGCCAGTCGTCTTCCGTCATGTTCTTCAAGAAATTCATCAGTGAAAAGAGCATGAAGACCTCAGGGTATCCCTACACCGAGAGCAGCATTGATACCACCCTTGGAGACGTGATGTGAGTGTGTCAGATACTGCTGAACCGTTATCACTGCAACATACCTGCGCTGCGACAGTGTGACTCCGGGTTGGGAATAGCTTGGTGATGCAAGCCGTGTTGAAACCAGCTTTTGCAAGTCCGAAGGCAGCACGAAGGCCCGCACCACCAGCACCACTAAAATGTAGTAACACACTGTTTAAGCTGGCAATATCTCACTAGTTCGGAACGTTACTCACACGACGATAGCATCGTATTCATGTTCGATGAGAGGATATTTGCTTGAAGACCAGGACTAGAAAGCCGTTAAGATGCCGGAAAGATATGGGAGCTAAGAGTATGATATATATGATACCTTGGCGTCCTCTGCCTTGATCGGTGAAGTAGAAAACCCGCGTTGGGGACGAGGCAGAGCCCTAGAGGGCACCACCTTGGATACCGATTTCCTGAACATCGATGACACTGTCGTCGACAGCGGCGAAGATTTAAATAAATGAGCAACTTCCACGGAAAGATTGACACTAGAGGCCTTCTTTCAATTGAACCAGTTATTTTCATCAGCCGAGGATGTTCACGGCACACTGGACAAATCTCGTAACTAGCCTAGGTCATATACACATCGCAATCAAGTTGCAATCAAGTCCAACCAATCACAACGGGAGTGTATGTAGCAAGAGAAGCCACCAACTTCCCAACTAGTTCAGACTGCGCATGTTTCTTAAAGCCCCTCATCTTGACTTCGCGAACAGGCATTCCCGCCGCCTCCCTGATCTGCAATAGTTGGATTAGTAACGACCACTCGAACTGCACATCATCAAACAAGAGTGTCCGCAAATTCGGGAATGCATCTCGTCTCCCCGCACATGAGAGGAAGCCCATCAACTGATTCATGATACATTTGGAGACAGAGAGTGTCGTTATGCCTGAGAATGCGTGGGCGAGGGCATGCCACCCGTCATATGCCATGGACCTGCTGCACAACGTGAGAAGGCGTACAGAGGGGAAGGGCGGTGCTCCACGCTTCAGCTTGTCCACGAGTGACTGGATATCACGTGACGAGGTCGCAGTGTGGAAGTCCAATACCAACTCGCGTAGCGCTGGGGCACGTATTGTCCGGAAGACAGTAGGTAGATACGTCCTCGAAATATTTGGACCAGGCTTGAGGACCATTGTTTGAAGCAAAGGTATTTCGACGACTGGGATATCCATGCTACGAACAAAATCCACGGGTTCACCGATCAACGTGAGATGAGTCAGTGACGTGAGATGAGAGAGTAGGTTGTTGAAATTCTCGGGGGAAAGACCGGAAACCCACAAGCCGTTTAAGGTGAGCGCCGTAAGGCGATCTGCAGATAAAAACA
The DNA here is from genome assembly GCA_016758765.1 of Suillus cothurnatus. Classification (NCBI taxonomy): domain Eukaryota; kingdom Fungi; phylum Basidiomycota; class Agaricomycetes; order Boletales; family Suillaceae; genus Suillus; species Suillus cothurnatus. The sequence continues at coordinate 324,842 of JABBWL010000029.1, forward strand.
GGTCTAGGAGATGGATGAGACATTTCGTAGTTCGACAGACATGAGTGAAAGCAGACCTTCAGTGAACAAGAGATGTCGGCTATTCGGGATGTTAAGCGGATAGTGCACCGTAAGTTCTTCAAGCATTGGTGCCTTGATGCGCTTGAACCCATTTAGAAGTTTGGGGAATGGGAAAGCCCCATGAACTTCTAAGCGGCGACAGACATGAACATGCGACAGAATAATGCGGGATATACGCAAGTAATCTGGGTCAAACTCAGGCAAGCCCTGACTGTGAAGATCGCAATGAATGCCAATGAATCGCATGTCAAGCAACTGTCCTTGCGAGCGGGTCAAGTAAAGATTGACAAGATCTACATTCTGCTGGAGAAAAAGTCGGATCTCTGTCCAAAGTAACGGCATTCCGAGCGCCACAGCTCTCCAACGCTGTGAAACACTCGTAAGCAGAAGCTCAGGCCTGGAGCGAAGGCGTAGTCTAGCGAGAGCACATGAAAAAGAGTAGTCTTCATCTGCTCTAGTTGCTTTGACTGTCTCTACAAATATCATCTCGAGGAGCTCGTTTGGGATAAACGAGATATATGACACGCCATTCGTCACTAGTGCCTGGTTGAGGCGCAGCGCCTGTGCGTCCATGATGTGGTACGACGGTCGCTTTGTCTTCCCCGGAAGTCTTGCAAGCTCTTGCGCTGTGGCGACACATTCTGGCGTTATAATCCTAGTCCACCAAATTGATTCATCAGACATGCACCTACAGAAAGCAGGACACTCACATTGTCTACCTTGGTAGAAACTCACAAAATGTGGTTAGTGGTTCTCAGCATTGAGAAATCAGACGTTTTTATAGTCGATAACATCAAACCACATGCAGGCACCGGATGGCTATGTCACCCAATCACCAAGTGACACCGGCTTGATGAGGCATATCTCCAGGGCTTGCTTACCCGACTAGGAGGAGCGGAGACGAAGAAGCGGCAAAACGAGCGCAGTGGAACTTGTTATCTGCGACATGAAGGTTCTGCTATTACGTGAGATTTCCTTAGCTCATGAGCCAGCGCTCTCATTGGTGGAACTGAGACTCCACGGGTGACAAACAAACGGCATATTCCGTGGACCCCATTACTCACCTAGAACAGGCGCGAAGTTCGATGACCCTGCTTCACTCATACGGCATCGTAATCTCACATGGTCAACGTTAACGCCCATACCATCTCAGATACAGTCAGTCTTCCGATTCAATAATCATACATATAGCTGCAGGTACTCCGTTATTGAATATCGCCACTACACGTATAGTAATTCTCCGAATTTCCCATTGCTTCTCCGTTATATTCTTCAGTCTTATACTGGCGGCGGTAGGAGATTCCTCACCATATGCGTTGGCAACGGCACCGCCATTCTTCAACATGTGATTGGTCAGATTCGTCAAGCCTAGTATGTAATCCTCTTGAGGTGTGGTCCCCATGGACCATCACAAACTCAAAGATGGCATCTCACTGAAAGCGTTTCCTGCAAGGTCGGATCAAAGCTAGTGATAATTTGCGCCGAACTTCTTATCCGCAGGTGCTTCATGATGTTCTTCAAACAGGAGAGACACATTCCAGGGCGCCGCTTGTTGCCCAAATCAAGTGCGCACACAGCAGCCTACAACCTGAAACTTTATTAGCAGCGGAGTGTGGGCCGGAGTGTGGGCCGGTCTTCCAAACTCAGTCATAATAGCCATTTGGGGCGCGCCGCAATGTTGGCCAGCCAATGTAGCAGATCGAGAGCGCCGTGTCAGCGGCAGCCTTGCCAAGCGGTTGACCTCTCGACTCCACCGTAGAAGTGCCACGCAAACAGCAAGCCACGCCACATCTTTGATTGTTGATCATTCAAGCTAGATAGAACTGCCAGCTTCCTCCATCAATGGTGTGTTCGTGGCAGTCCACTGAACGATATTGGCGGTGTTCAGGTCATTCTTGTGATCTTTACGGTTGTTGGTAACCTATACGTCATGTACACTCCTCTTGGAGCTGCTACGTAGTATCTATAATTTGACTGAGAACTCTTCGCGAATCTCGATAGGTTGTGAGCAGGTGCTTTACATGGTGTTATCATATCTTCATGTTGAGCCTTGGCACGGTACACCGTGAGGATTGCGCCTTACCTCAGTAAGGCAAATCCACGGGAAAGGAAGCAATACTCTTTGGTCTCTTCAACGACTCGGAGGGAATATATATCAACCTGTCAACGTCATGGCTCACTCTCAACTCCGGTGTCTTACATATTGTTCCAGTGATGTTAATGATGCACTCATTGCAAGTGTATACTCGGCCCACAAGTTCTCCACAACTGTTCATCTATCGACTTCTGGTTGCGTCATTACAGACGTGCTTTTGCCGCTGGTCAGAAGCTGTGTGCTGATCTGGTTATCCTGTTAGCCGCTCAAAATTCTAAATGTTCTCATGGTCTCTCTTCATGGGGAGGCATCATTAAGTTCAATCAAAGAAGATAAAACTTGCGTGAGTTTCTCCCAGAACGAGGTTTCTGTTATGATATTAGCGCAATTCCAGTTGCTCAGCTTTCAAGAAATCAGAGTGGATGGTATTTTTCGGTACTGTGGTACCCTCCGAGAAGTCGGCATTCAACCTGCTCTCACATATGCCCCATCCCATTCCCCATGTTATTGGCGTTCCACTGAGTGTGGTGCTCACTACCATTTTCTGCAACAAACGTCGAGACACCTCGTTGTTCGTTTGGATCGCGATCCACATCATGATCTCCCCGTCCATGTGTAAGTTTAATATTTCCAGTCAGGAACGATGAACGCCCCTGCAGCTTCCACAGGAACGTGCCTATTCTGGCAGGGTTTTTTTAACCAGGCAACACCATGATACGCCTGTTAATAAATGAAAACTCCTTGTGGGATGATGATGATCGACCAACATACATCTGCTCGAGTCAGCACTATTCCCATAAAAATTCAGAGCATCTCTTCTGATATGGAGTGCATTGGTGACCTGAAGTTGTCCAATGCCGACATGTAGGTGATTGTACCCGTAGCCGGTGATATCAAAGTGCAAGGTTGGAGGCTGCATTTTGTTCGAGTCCAGTTCCTCACTGGGGTCATGCCTCCCACTGCCTGAAACAAATCGCTAGAATGGTCGCGGAGCACCGGAAGCATAGTTTGAAGATGTACCACATTGATGAAGCATTTGATGACAGTGTTACACAAAAATATAAATAGTTGACTAGCCCGGTGTAGTGCGCACTGCGCACAACGTGACTGATCCGTCAAGAACAGGTCAACGTTCAAATCGGCGACTGCACTAGAGTGTGAGAGAGGTAGGGCATGAGACGATGGAGTGAGAAGAGGTCAAGTGATCGGGCCAAAGTCGCGTAAGAAGACCCTGGCGGAGACTAGCGGAGACTATAGCTATACACTTCCTTTAGCAGTGACGAAATATTGCGCGCGCTTTACGGCCACTCATCATGTCCTTGTCTCCATCTGCGGCAACATCAAACATCTCAGATATCCCATCTAAACGACGCAGGACACACAGTCTTATCGCACAAAGCAGCAACAACAATCATCAAGACATGAGCCAATCTCCTGCGGACACAGCCCACTCGTCACAACCGCCGCAAGCTGCCGCACACATACCCAAGAGAGGCGCAAGAGCTTGTACTGCTTGCAGAAAAGGTAAAAACAGATGTGAAGGAGAGGTACGTCTATTCGAGACCCGCGTGTGATCATCGCCCCCTCTGCTCACTGGCCCGCCTCTCCCGCCCCGGCCCGGCGTCACATTTTTTAGGCTCCCTGTCGTCGATGTCAGTTGAGTGGAACTGCGTGTGTTTTCGAGAAACCAGAGAAGAAAAATGCAAATACTATGCCTGGCGCCAGTGTTGAGTAAGTTTCAGGTGGTATCGGGCAAACTTTCGCCATCATCACTTACACCACTCAATAGGCGCTTGTCTCGTCTCGAGGGTCAATATCTGGTAAAATCCAACGCCTATGCTTTGAGGCTATCTGACAATATCGCATTTCAGGTTATGCAGAGTCAGATGATTGGCATGCAATCCTCTTTAGATCGCATCTTGTCCACCGTTCAGAGCCAGGCCTATGGCACTCAGCATCAAGGGTACTCTGGAGGCATGACTTCCGGGTCCAGTCGCGATGGCTCTGGATTTATGTCGCGTAACGGTTATGATGCACACGGACATGTGGGAGGGCAAAGCTCCCAGCCACGTTCCCAAACGAGGTCATTCCCGCCGCTTCCGGGATTTGCTCCACCGGTTGGTCCGCTTGCGAGATCAATCTATAAACATACCTGATAAACTTTTAGCCTCACAAATACGCAACCTATGGCATTGTGCCCAGCACTACACCATCGTCAGATGACGAGTCTGAGGAAACACTGCCTCGTGCCTCGCTCAACGCACCTATTGAAGCTCTTCAAGGTTTGGCGAATGCTGCCGCAGAAGCAGCCGCTGCGCCATCCGCATCCCCACCAAGGTAGTTGTTTCATATCTGTGGGCTGCACGATTGTGATGATCACTTGGAAAGCAGGGTCAAAAAGCGCCCGCGGGTAGAGCCCATTCCCCGGAATGCATTCCCGCACGTCATTGAAAAGGTGAGCGGACGAAATATCGGACTTCTGCACAGATCATAATACTATGAACTAGGGCCTTGTCTCGGAAAATGAGGCGCGGGAACTCTATCATATGTAGGCCCTTCGTAGATGTGGTCTTTTGCTTCATTCTGATTCTTGTCAAAGATTCTTCGCTGGTTGTCACGTCTTCATACCTTTGTTCGATCCGAATTATGACACATTCGAGAGCTTGATGGAACGCACTCCGTGGACATTTGACGCGATACTTGCCATTGCAAGCAAAATCAGAAGTGGCAATGGGCCGCTCAGCTCAACGTTCTACAAGTGTCTAGAGGAAGCGCAGGGCATTTCCCGTTCGTCGTTATTTGGCCCGATAGTGAGGAAGGAAGCTGTGATGGGTGAGAGTTTCGTCCCGTATGTTTTGTTGCACCACGTCTGATCAGTTTCATAGGGATGCTACTTTTAGCTGCGTGGAGTACAAACGGATGGCTCCCTAGTGGCCACGCAATGCGGATGGCGTTAGATCTCGGTCTTCACCGAGCATTGGAGAAGCTCGCTGATGATTCAGGGAAAAAACGCACTGAGGAAGAGGAACGTGACCTGGGTATGTATAAGAGTAATTGTCCACTTGTTGTTCAGAACTAATTACCATCCTAGTCGTGTCGGCGCGTATCTGGCTATGCCTGTACTGGTTTGATCATCAGTACGTTCAAGAATTTTGACATCTTCAATTGTGTCTCAATAGTTTTTTTCAGGATGAGTCTTGGCACTGGTCGCCCTATTGTACTGCGAGACGAGAGCTCCATTCGACACTGTCGTATTCTTTTGTCGCATCCGATGGTATCACCAACGGATGTAAGGCTGATCTCGCAAGTGGAGCTTATCGCTCAAAAAAGTAAGGAAAATTTTATATGGAAATATCAATACCTCATTTGTTATCTGTAGCCCAGATCTACGAAACTCTCGCGCCTCTTAATGGACAGGTTAATCATAATACGCTCGCCTTCATCCGGCGTGCAAATGTTGCACTCGACAAGTGGTGGCAAGACTGCGACAATCTGCATCGTTCGTAGTTAACTTTGTCTTCTCTACCTTCCTGATCCCCTATCCAGGCCAGACGATGGACGAGAACTCTCTTCCGAGAAAAATACTCGTCGGAGAATTACATTATGCTAAACTCTGGCTCGTCTGTGTAGCTCTTCGAGGTGTATCGTGGGATAAGATGCCTTTTGAGCAACGTGAACTTGCATTCCAGGCGAAGGATGCGGCTTTTAATTGCCTTTCTATCTTCCTGAACTCTGCTGAGTATCGGTGGGTTTCTGTTCTGATCGTGTCCCGTTGCTTCGCTTAAATAATAATCACGATGATCATAGAGCGGCCTTGAGATATGCAGTCCACGATAGTCTCGTAACAGCGGCATTTTCTGGTCTCTTCCTGCTCAAGATGGCAAACTTGTTTCCTGCAGAGCTTGACCTTTCCGCGATCACAGCGCAAGTCGAGCAGCTCGCACAGCTTCTCTCTGATGTTGCAGCCGAACGGTGGGTTCCCCATGTTCTTTTACGTTTTTTTCCAATTGATTGATCCTCGCTTCTAGCTATGCCCTAACGCTACGTATAATGCTTGCCAATCTTCGGCGCAAAGTTGGGATGATTACAGGGCTAAACGCGCCTATGACTACCATGCCCCCACCGACCTTAAACGATGGAATTGGTGTACACGGCCCAGGGCCTTACATTGATTCATCGGGACCTGCTCCTTTTACAATGGAGGAACTGGGTTTCGCATGGCCGAACGAGCGTGCTACGTTCAGCCCGAGCGCGATACCTATGTGGTTGCAGGAGAAGAACCTGACGGACCTGGGGCTACCTGTAAATGGGAGCGATGGAATCTTCATGGATGTAAATGGCATGCATGGCTGGAGTGGAGACTTTGCACCGATGCCAGGGGCATGGTGAGGACGCGATTGTACATATGGCAGCGACGATTCCGCGCGCTGAGGGCTGGTAATATGCACCATTTTTGTCTGATATCCTATATCTCCATTGGTCTTCCCTACTTGTTTGTGTACCACTTTTGCTTGTTCATGTTTTTTTCTTGCATTAGTATCGATAATGGTATCCTACGATTGAAGTTGTATCACATGCTGAACAAACATACATTGCAAATGCGAATTATCCTACGGCGCACATACAGGGGGAGAAGATGGACTGTAACACGGCAATGCACATCTAATTGGAGAGCGTATCAGCTCATACGTTACTCTTCGTCTTCGTCTTCTTCGCTTTCTTCCTGCTCCTGAAGGAACTGTCAAAGAATCAGTTTGGTACGTGATAAGACGGAAGGGGAAATATGTTGACAAACCTTGACTAGGCCCTCGGTGGCCTTCAGGAAGTGCTGTCTTCCTTGTGGCTTAGATCCCTTTTGGTGCCAGTAGATAATAGCCTGGTCAGAGACACAGTCCTTATTGTATAAAACCTGTGCGAATTGGTAAGTTATAAATGTATTACTGCATTACCATGTTCGTATCTGAACAGACTTAGAAAAGGGGTGGGATACAAACGATAGGACATGGTGCCTGCTGCCAAATAGGTCGACATCGCAGCTGCAACGTCACATCCCAAAGGACCGGCGACAGATGAACGAAAGTAGTAAGACTCGAAACACACCTTCAAGATCTGTGGGAAGGCTTTCATGACACGTGTGTCGTCATAACAGTAGACCTGTACGATATTGATCAAAGCGACCTGGGTTTTGGGGCCTTTACAGAAGGCCACAAGAACTGGGGCAAATTTCTACAGACGGAAATGATATCAATAGAAGGTCCAATGATAGGAAAATCGGATCACTTACCCCGACCTCACGTAGTGCGAGGCCTTCGATCTGATCAGGGCGTGCACTCCAGTCTACGGAAGCCATGAGACCCTGCCAGATGCTCTGTATGAGCTCCGTCTCAGGGAGACGCTGCTCCTCTAGTTTACTCTGGATTGCAGATATGATCTGTACGAATCATGAGTTCTACGACTCGAACGGGCGATACAAATGTATAGGTGACGCACTGATTCACTATCATCACTGCGTTCTACCACCTCCTTTAGTTCCTTCATGATTGCGTCTTTTGCGATCGCATATTGCTTCTTCGTGTACCAGTCGGCCACAGTAGGGAGGTTTTTTTCCCGGAAGAAAGCATCAAGAACCTTAGCATCTCTCTTGTTTGGAGGAAAGAAGAGGAGTAGATCTTTGATATTGCCGCGTTTGAGGGTCGCAGCAAGATGATCGATTGACTGGTCGGTGAGGTATGCGCTAAAGATCAGCGCAAGGATGTTGATGGACTGGTCTGCAGCCGATGAGATCTTTGCAGTTTAGCACGGTACTGAGCTTACCGTTCTTGATGAGGTGATCCTTGGTTAGACTCTGCAGACAAGTTGCGGTCACGAGGCCCTGCGAAAGGAGGAGACCAATTGTCATGGCGAGCTTGTCGCGCTGCTCGGATGACCATCGGCCGATGTATTGCAGGAGAGTGGGGAGACTTTGCTCCTCGAAGGGTTTCTGAAGATATTTGAACCTAAATTCATAATCAACACCGCATACAAAATATGTTACGCGAGACCACAATCGCATGCACCTTCGATTCAATTTGTTAAACACGTCGACATACTTCTTCAACTCTTCGATGTCGGGCGGGTTGCGTGCGTTGAAAATAGAGAATGGCGACATGGGCGCGCCATCATCAAGATACGATCCACCTGGCTGGATGAGCCCGCCGACAAGGAGGATCTCAAACAAGGTGTCGGCATATTTGAGATACTCGAGTGTCCCACCAGCCTGTACAAGTTTAGCGCTGAATCCCTCAAAATCGTTCTCTGGAACTGTTTCAAGATGTTTATAGAGTTGGTCTCTAAAGACTAGAGGTCGACATAAGTAGCGTTATAGATTGATCGGAATTGTGTAGTCTCACCCGCTGGCTCGTGCTTTGCCTGTGCTTTGACTTGGCCTTTGCGTACTTTTGTGCGAACCCCCTGGAGTGAAGGCTTTGGAACTGCTGATTGCTGAGACATCCACAGTCTGCGAGCGATGTCGAGAGCGTGGATCAAACGATAAAATTGGGCTCAGTAGCAGCTTACTAGGATCCAACTTGGTGCTTGTTCGGAGATACCCGACTGCTCGTATCTGCATGCTTCGCGATTTCTCGCCGATATCATAGTCGAGACTCGATTTCTTACAGTAAGCTAGCTACAAACACTCTTATAGTATGTATGTAAAAAGCAAGATATTGACATCGACACAGCGTCCAAAAGAAATAGATCATTCCGATTGTGCCCTTCAAAGCAGTTGAGTCACTGTCGGTGCCAACTAGCTAGGCTTGAGGGAGACTAGGTGCGGTGTCATACGTGTCTTATTTCATTAGTTCTCTGGAGCGACTTTGTCCCCTGGAGAACTCAGGTGCCAGCGGAATATGAGGCGCAGCGCGCACTGATCAACTCGGAGGTCGCCGGCGGCAGTCAGCATCCTGTGGGTCCACAGCCTAAGGTTCCACGCGATATTATAGTCATGGCAATAATCTGGGGTACCTGTTAACTGGATGGTCTGTTCAATGATCTGCCCGCCTGAGCTGCGAAGTTAGTAGTACTTCGCTGTTCAACGAGTCACGGATGAAATCATTGTGGATTCGAGCTCACGTGAGCTGAGGTGGATCATCGTGGCTCAAGCGCTCGGAGTCATTGTTGTCCCTTACTGAGACCAGCCAACCATCGTGCTAGTTCTCCTCTTCACTTGTTTCCTAAAAAATCAGCCATCCCGACGACGGTGAGCGACAATATTCGTTGTCATCGTTAACATTTAACATTTATGAACGTGTTCATGCCGTAAAGGAGCTGTGACATCGCTTGCTTGGTCGCCTCAACGTATGTAATCATTTCAGCTTGACAATTTGTTGACCCTACCGAGTTTCCTTATCCTTGATAAGATCTTTCAATTAACGCGCAACACGAACTCCATGAACCTCCGTTTCACAGACTCCCCAAATGCGCGCTCAAAATCAATTACGACTGCCGATGGCATTGATACTTTTGGTGTGCGTACTATACACTAGTGAACGCACCAGGGACACTCATTATACACTTAGATCTTGAATCAACACTCCACTGGAAATGGTGCCTATCAGGTTGGCATATCTGAGGATGTGGGTACACGCCGATATATGGAAGATGCCCATTCCTTTGTGGTCGACTATGCTGGTGTACGAGGGCAGGGATTCTTCGCTATTTTTGACGGTCATGCAGGAAAACACGCAGCTGAGTGGTGTGGCGCCCATTTTCACGAGGTTCGTATAGCCACTATGTTTTTGTGCTAATTTAAACGCGTGGTCATGTGCAGTACCTCCTCGATGCGCTCCGCACTTCCTCTAGTGCTACTATTCCGGACGTTCTAAACGAGACTTTCCACAATGTTGACAAACGCATTTCCCGCCTCAGCGAAGAATCCGATGGCAAGATTCACTCAGGATGCACAGTTGTAACCGCATTCCTCCGCATCGAGGATGCAGATGGGCGGCAATCCTTCCTCCCCATATCTCCACTTTCTCCGCCCTCCCCTACTGACAGCGGGAGCCGCAGTGGCAGCGAGTCTCCGACCGAACCCACGGATGAATCCAAGGAGACAGGCAAGAAGGCAAAGAGCAAGTCCCCTGCTTCGGCTTCCCGTTTCGCCAGGGCGCTAAAATCCTTGAGCGGCTCTTCGCCAACCTTAGCCTCTCCCCCTTCCGGATTCTCCACTACACGTAGCCAGACCTCTCCACCTTCAATGCAAACATACACGGTTCCAATCGATGCGCCACTTAACTCGCGGCGCGTGCTTTATACCGCCAACGCTGGTGACGCGCGCGGGGTACTCTGCCGTGCAGGCCGGGCAGTGCGTCTCACTTACGACCACAAGGGAAGCGATAAGCAGGAGGCGAAACGTATCACTGATGCTGGTGGATTCGTTATGAGTGGGCGCGTGAACGGCGTTTTGGCGGTAACGCGCAGTCTCGGAGACAGCAGTATGAAGGAGTATGTCGTTGGGAGCCCGTATACGACTGAAACCGAACTAGGAAGCGAGGATGAGTTCCTGATCCTCGCGTGCGATGGGGTAAGTAGCCTCGTTGGGTGTCTTTGTTTCGAAGTATTCATCATTTGTGTAATTCTGCAGCTTTGGGATATCACGGGCGATCAGGGGGCGATCGACCTCATACGGCATATTTCGGATGCACAAGCAGCCGCAGAAACGCTCGTGAAGCATGCCCTTGAACGACAAACCAATGATAATGTAACTGTCCTCGTGGTGAGGTTTAAAGCGCTCCAATCCACAGAGTCCATGGGACTCGCTTGAGTATGTAAATGTCAACTTGTTGTTCTGCTTAGGAGGGGGGCAAATAAGGGGTGTTATTTTTGCCATAGCTGGTGTCTTGCTGTTGTCTTAGTTGGTTCTTGTAATTGCTTCATGTTGCGCACGAGCATTCTGTTTACCTTGATTGCACCCGTACTCTACTAATATCCATTCAATGTAGATTTGATGTGTATCAGAGCCGATCGATATCTCTGAATTGCTGAGAACACAATGAGATGCACCCCATCGCTCGGGCATATGGGGTCTGCGCCATGAAGCCTTGATGTCCATATCAAGAAAACAAGAAGATAAAATAATGTAAACGGGTTAGCCCCTTATACAACCGAACAGTGGCTTAAGCACAGTCGTATACAGTGCTAGTGTACAGTGCATATTCGTGTATGGTCAAAAATCGGTGATTTTTCAAGCACAGCCTATAAACAATCAGACCATGTTTCGATGCTCCGCTCCCTTGCAACACTGAAGCCTCTAAGCATCATATTAACTATCGCCCATTGCTCCATGTCTGACTTCCTCTGAGCCGTTTTTATCCATCGGGTGAGTTTTCCAACAGGCAAGATCGACCTGCTTCAAGTAGGGGAAGAGGCCGCTGATGATGAGAGCCACGTTTACTGGGCCTTTGATGCGTGAATTTCCTAGAGCGAGAAATTCGAGACGCTTGTTGCAGCGTCCGCCGCCGGGGCACTTGAGATCTATGCCGTCCGACTTGGTGGTATCTATGACAAGAGCGAGCGAAGTCAAAGCGGGACAGCACCAAAGTAAACTGATAAGCCCATGGAATGTTGGTACTCTGATGGTGCTATTGATGATGACACAGCTACTGATTTTGAGGGCTTGGAGTCTAGGCCAGGCTCTCGCCAACTGGCACAGTGCCTCGTCAGACATCGAAATGTTTCCGGCCCCCTCTATAAATAAGTGAGTTAGATTGGGAAATGCGCGCAGCGGCGTGAAGTCGTCCCATTGTGTGCTCGGACCCTTCGAATACCCAATGTTGAGAGAGAAGTATTCAAGTTTGTCGTGATCGCATCTCTCCCGGAGGATAGCGAGGAATTGGGCAAATTCTTTTCTGGAGTAATCCCCAATATAGGACATGATGTCGACCTTGACTTGTTTGCATTTGACGACTTCAAGAGAACTGAAGACATTTGAGGCGTGCTCAATTCTCTGGGTTGAGAGGCTGAACCATTTCAAATCATCGAAGCCGGGGAACTGAAAATGCGGTTTTTCTTTCCAAGCTAATGACGCCCTTAAATCCAAGTTCAGGGACTGCATGGCTCGTAGCTTCAGAACGTGTTCGGTGACCTTGCTTCCTGTATCCCATACCGACAATGTGTGAAGATGATGGAGCTGAGAAATAGGCTGTGCGATGAATGGTGAAATTTGATGCAACTTGAAATCACTATCATCACTTCGATATCGATTATGCATAGTCACGTTTTGGAGGTAAGGACATGATGTCCCGAGAGATGAAAGGACAGAGAGAAAGGTGGAGTCGGAGGCTGGAGAAATCTCCACGTGTAAGACCAACATGGACGGTACTAGAGCCATGCGCAAAACCGGTGCAAAAATGTGTGTTCCATCAGCATGCCATGACAATTTGCGAAGGTTCGGGAACCAAGACGCAGGTGTCATAGGACTAGACAACATTAGCATGTTGAGGGGCTCGATAATCGCCGAGGGGATGCTTTGTTGTGTTATATTGATCGAATGCACGCGGGACAAATATTCGAAAAGAGTGTCCCACAGCTTGCTGTCAATAGGTTTCTGTAATGCCTGCGCGAGTGAACCGAGTCATTCCGGCCCATGATCATGTTGAATCGGGAGACTCACCACACGACCCTGGTCAATGCTAAACAGATCACTTGGTAAACATTTGACAAGTGGCTCCACAGACTGCAGGTCCCTCCACAGGGCATTAAGTGCTGGGTGCTTAAATGCGCGACATGTGGATGCAAGTGCAGGAAGCGATCCGCGTTGAGTGTACGAGCTAATGGTGCATATTACCTCAAGGTTTGTCAATGCCGGGTGCATGACCAAGAGAGGTGATGGGTTTAGGTTGGATTTCTCCGTAGTCGAGAGACCATCAGAAAGGTTTGGCGCAGATTGGGCACAGGTGATCATGACTGCTGTCGTAAGGGCCAGGTGAAATTGACGCGGCACCGTCACAAATCCTAGGGTCACAATGAATTCCAAACACTTTGAATCATCAACATATATATATCCGCGATTCCGCGCACAGGCCCTTAATTAAAAGGTACTTTTTAAGGCACTCATAATTGCCTCGAGGTTCCAATAGATTATAATTTTCGAAGAGCCAGCCAAAAGGGAGTCCTTGTAGTATTTATTATACGAAGGTAGTTTGATCACACATAATGCAAGTACTGTGAATTTCCAGCGCTGTTATGTAGACGGTCATGCTACAATGCCCCGTTCCCTCACAACGCTGAAAGCAGTAAGAAAGCTGTTCACTAATACCCATTGCTCCATCCCTGGCTCTTTCTGATATGTCGGATATATCAGTTTCATCATATCCCACCAAGCAAGATCGACCTGGCCAAGGAGGGGGAAGAGGCCGCTGAGAATGAGAGCTACATTTAGCGGGGATTGGATGGGTGAATCTCCAAGGGAAAGGAATTCGAGGTGCTTGTTACAAAGATCACCACCGGGGCGTTTGAGGTTTATACCGTCCACCTTGGTGGTATCGATGACAAGAGAGAGCGAAGTCAGAGCAGGACAGTGCCAAAGCAGCTTTATAACTCCGTGGAAGGTGGGTACTGTGGTGCTATTGAACACGACATAGCTGCTGAATTTGAGGACTTGGAGCTTAGGCCAGGCTTTCACCAGCTGACACAAATCCTCATCTGACATGGAAATGTTGCAGACCTCGTCAATAAGTAGGTGAGTTAAATTTGGAAATGCATGCAACGGTGTGAAGACGCTCGACTCTGTGCGGACGCTCCCCGAACATCCGACGAGAGACAAGTATTGAAGCTGGACCATATCGCACCTTTCCTGGAGGACGGTGAAGAACTGGTATAGCGTCGTGGATGCACCTGCGGAGGATTTTGCAACCTGAAACGTAAAGCTGACCCTGACTTGGCTGCTTCCGACAACTTGAAGAGAACTGAAAAAGTTCGATGCGTGCTCAATTGTACGTGTAGAAAGGCCTAGCCATTTCAAACCATCAAAACCGGGCAACGAGAAACACAGCCGTCTGTTCCAAGCCGACGATGCCCTCAAGTTCAAGTCCAGTGACTGCAGAGCTCGTAGCTTCATAACGTGCTGGATGCCTTGACTTCCCAGATCCCATACCGACAACGTGTGAAGATGGTGGAGTTGAGCAATAGGTTGCGTGATGAAGGGTGAAATTTTATGTGACAAGTCGTCGGTTTCACATCGAATGCGCATAGTCATGTTCTGGAGGTGAGGACACAAGGTTCCGAGAGACGAAAGAACCGAGAGAAAGGCGGGGGAAGCTGAAAAAATCTCCACATGTAAGACCAACATGGACGGTACGAGAGCCATGCGCAGAAACTGTGCAAATATGTGTGTCCCTTCTGCATGCCATGTTAATTTGGAAAGGTTTGGAAACAGATACGCAGATGTCGAAGGACAAGACAACATTAGCACACTGAGGGGCTCTACAACTGCTGAGCAACGTTTTTGTGTTACGGTGATCGAGTGCACGCGGGACGTGTATTTGAAAAGAGTGTCCCACATCTTGCCATCAACAGGTCTCTGTAACACCTGTGCAAGTAAATTCAGTCTGGCCTTGGTCTGGCCCACGATGATCATATTAGAACTACGGTACCTACCACACGTCCCTGATCAATGCTAAACAGGTCACTTGGTAAACATTTGACAAGTGGCTCCACAGACTGCAGATCTCTCCACAAGGCATTAAGTGCTGGGTGCTCAAACTCGCGGCACGTGGACGCAAGTGCAGGAAGCGATCTGCGTTGAGTAAATGAGCTGATGGTGTGTATTATTTCGAGGTTTGCCAATGCCGGGTGCATGACCAGTGACGGAAGGTAAAGATGGGTTCAAGTCCCGTCTGATATCCAAGAACTGACAAAAATGGTTGAAAAAGTGTCGGAGTGGCTGTTGAAAGAACAAAGTGATTTGGTGAACGGTACCAGCGCTCACACTAACGCTCTGTACTTGTACCATCATTAGTCCGTTCTGCCGCATTACGCATGTTTGACATAGTAGCGGTGGCGAGGGTGCGGCTTAAAGTGTGTGACATATTTAGAACGTTGGTTGATTCCGCACTCATGCGATGGGCCATTTCAACCGCCATGATGAACCAGGAATCCTTTCTAATGTTTTCAGCTTTATCTCACGTGAAATTAGCGAGTTCATAATAAATGCTAAGGTATGTTCCGTTTTCAATGAACCAAACTGAAAATCGATCATTTACCAAGTCACAGTCTGGCCAGAGACAGGCACACCCCTCGATCACAACACCTAGCTCACTTTCCCCCAGATCAGATTCGCTCCAACCCGCCCCTGTACCTCGTAACATCGATGCACAAGACTCGCAACCCGGCCCCTCCAATTCGCGTATTAGAATGTTGGAGGAAGAAGTCAGGATGTTGAAGGAAGAGGTACGTTGCATCGCACCATTTGTTTCTCTGTATTGTATGGACATATTCTGACGCATTGGATGTTTCTTATTACAGCTCTCCCGTCGCCACTGCCCGCCGTCTCCACAAACACGAGTTTCGATACCATCACCCCCACCCCCACCACTCCCTCCTCCTCCCGGTGTCCGTATCCCCCTCCCTCTTCATCTTGGCGAAAGCAAGGCGATTTTTGCAAGTGCCCGCGCTGCCTTACGCCCAACAGAGGCCGCTGCGACCGGGAGCACAAATGATCTAGCAAGATCAGCAAGCGGTAAGGTGAGACAACCAACCGTAAATGTCCCCAGCGATAAAATGGCTGCGTTCCTGAACGAGATGAGGACGGTGCGGTTGAGGAAAGTGGGGACTTTGCCTGGATCTGTATCTGAGGGGCTGAGTAAGAGCGTTAGTGACCAACCCGAGCCGAGTGGATTAAGCCGAAGTATGAGTTCAACTACTGTTGGAGTGGATGGGCGGAGAGAAGAGATGGCAAGACGTAAGTCAATAGGTGTGAAGGTGCCTGTTGGTTCAACCCCTTCAAACCTTACTTTCGCGTCAGATGGCTCCTCGAGTTTAGCTTCTACTGCCGTCGGGAGTAAAGCGGCGTCGACCTCACAATTTCATTCCGCCGCAAGAATTCCCAAACCGAAATTTACTTTAACCGCATCGAAACCATCATCCTCGTCCTCATCTTCGTCCACTTACCCAGCCCTCTCATTAAATGCCACCCGCCCAGCCAAGCGCAAAGCAGACTTCCTAAGTGACTCAGAAGGAGGGTCTCCTTCCAAACGACGTTTAGGCACCCGTGCCCGAGCACAATCAGACACGAGCTCTTCATCGACATCGTCCAGAACACACGAATTCTTCTCTGCTTTCACACATTCAAATCTCTCCATCACCGCAAACCACTCCTCACTATCGAACGAAACGGACATAACCACTCCCTCTGTATGCTCTGATAATGAGCTCGGAGGGGCCGCGGATAGTAAAATGGTGTCGACGCCGCCTGGAGCAAGGTCTGCTGCAGCTGCAGTTCACAGTGCGCATAATGAGGTTGCAGAGATTGCTGATGTGGATATGGAAGACAAGAATGTCGATATCGAGCCTGCACCGATCACGCCCTCCCGCCCGCAAGGTGACATGTTCAAGAGACGCCCGCCGATGTCGCCGCTGCCTGTACCGACGCCGATGAGGGCGCGAGCGCCTGCGCGTGCCAAGGGGAGAATGTCTGTGTTAACGCCTAAGAGGACGAAGAGAGGTGCTACACGGAAGCCCAAGCCGAAGAGTATTATGCTGCTCGATGAAGACCAGGAGGATGAGGAGCCAGATGAGCTGCCCTTACCCCCGAAGTTGAAATGGCGGCGAGGTTCAGCATAGAGTCGCAGAGACATCGACCACAGCGAATAGCAAGGGCAAACGACGACTGACATTAGACGAAGAGCTTGCGCAGACAAGGTCGTCTGATCGGCTTGTGAGCTTGGATTAGAGAGTGAGATGTTGTTTGGGACGGGCACTGGGAGTAAACTACGGGACTTCTAGCTGGGGGAGGGGCACTTGTGTTTATGGGCGTAGGATATGTCCGGGGGTCGAGGAGAATCAACTGAGTCTGCCAGTGTCGAAGATACCGGAGCGGGAGGACTAGTGTGTTTTATTGTTATTTTTATTGCATTCCCTTGACTCCTGTGTTATTCTCGTACAGCCTGCACTCATGACGTCGACGTCGACTCAGTCTTCTGGGATAACGCGCAGGGCCACTGGCGTTTCCCAGAGTCATGTTCAATACCCTTCCCGAAAATAGGATATAATTGAGCAAAGTTTGAGTATACATTCTACGAACTTTCGAAGTCATTGATAGTTTCAGAATCGAGGCCTCCACGTGGAAGCCATGGCTCCGTCTCCACCAGTGACACTGATGTAGTCAAGTACGGGAAAGATATTCATTGGATACGACGACCATGGTCCAGTATGCTCATTCTTCTGAGGAAACACATCGTTCAACGCTAATTTGAAGCTCCAAGACGCTCGTCGAATCGCCTTGTTTTAATTTCACTTCCTGATATTCAGTTCGTGTTTTAGCTCGCGTCGGTATTGGAGCACAAAACTGGGGATGACGTATTGTTTCCAAGTTGAACAAGAGATGACTCTGTTAAAGTTCAAGTGTGTCAGTACTAAGAATGTAGCGGAGACTCAATGAAAAGGGGTTCGGCCCTTCAGTGCGTGCGGTAGGAATGCGAAGAGGTGCCAAGGAGACTCAAAGCTTGATATTCGTGAGTTCATGCCTATCAGACCAAAAACTCAATACTACAATAGGACGACAAAGCCGTTCTATGACCATCAGCTATCTCCACATTCGAAGATAAAAGATGTGGGATGGCCCAGACTCGGTAGTGGTGAACGAAATCACCCTTTCACAGATTCCACAGTTGCGCTGTGGACATGCCAAGTCTATGGCGCAAGCTGCGATTGGAAATCGGGCACGGTGACTGCACCAGAGAGCTTTCTGCCACAACTCCTACCTCAAGCGATCACGAGGACGTCAACTCTCATTGACGCTCGAGTGTCATGCCACTGAATGGACGGAACTACAAAGCCTGCTCCAGCCATACAATTGATCAAACATCGTCTGTCTGTTGGGTTTGTCTTCAATTGCGGCTCCTTGGTGCTGGCGGACTTCCGCGGACTCGAGGAGCTCGTTACACACCACATGGAACATTTTACCGGTGGTTTTGAATCTGAGCTAGCTCTCGTTCGCTCTATCGCGCAATTACCGCTTAATGTGCGCAGCCTCAAGTTAATGGACCTATGGGCTGACGTCATGCTGTTATTTCTGCCGCATGGCCCGGTTTCCCAAATCTTGAGATCACACCAAGAGAACTAGAGTGCATCCCTTATGTGCCCCGTCTATGCCCCTGCAACCACCGTCAAGGACGAGAGGTTAAGGCCCCCGACCTCTTGTCCTTGCCGGGGGTTGCAGGATTCATGGGGATTGATGAGAGAGCGGAAATTTCTTTCGTGCACGCCAAACTTCAATCCTTGCGCATATCTGGGCATTTGCGTCTGCCAAGTTGGACCGGAAGTTTTGGACAATTTGATCGTATCACACTCCCCGATCTACGCGCGGTCGAAGTTCGCAATTCAACACAATGGCCCCATGAAGAGTTCAAGACGTTTATGACATGGTCACAGTGTCCCCTGGAGAGGTGATAGAGTGCTGATAACAGACCAGCAGCGAGCAGAATATGTTACCCTTTTCCTTCCCTCAAATTAGTAGTAGACCCTACGTGTCCAGGGATTTACGTTTGACTTACAGATGCTTACCATGTACATATTTCACCCAATTACAGGCATATCTGCGGACGTCGACAACACTTTCTCCCAAACCGACTGTTATATAGCAACAAAAGGTGTCGTTTTCCACTCGTCTTCTCTCGCGGTGCCTTGACCCGGGACACGATGAGCTGTCGTGTTTGATATACTTTTATCTGTTGATCAGGTAGTCGATCCACTGTATTGGTATACCCGTCGAGCATCCAAGTCATCTCCGCTATATCATCTACCTCGCTGCTTCTACGCACAACTTCTGATTGTAACGACGGTGGGACGTCGTTCATGGTCATGTCCACGAAATCTTTTCGTGCTATTTTGATCGACATGCAGTTTACGGTTCGCAACCTTCGAAGTAAAAGAAACAGTATCCGTCCAATTTCACGTTGGATTGTCGAAAGTAATCCGACGCCCCAAAACGATATTCACAAGCTGCAATAGACTGAACAATAGAGAACGAAAAAACATAAGGCTGTTGTACTGGGAACCTGATCGATGTCTGTGAATTGCCAACTGCCACAACTACTATATACATTTGCGCGTCTCAAAAAGTGTAAATAGTTCAACCATAACCTAAAGATTAGAACAAACACATGCTTCAATGCGCTGCTCCCTCACGAAGCGGAAGCCACTAAGAAAGTCATTGACCATTGTCCACCTTCTCACATTCGAGAAACCAGAATCAACCTTCTCAAGGCGCGGGAAAAGGCCGCTGAGGATGATAGCCACTTTTACCGGGGATTTCATGGGTGATGCTCCGAGGGCGAGGTATTTGATATGATTGTTACAAAGTCCACTGCCGGGGGACTTGAGATTTATGCCGTCTAACGTCCTGGCATCGATGGCGAGAGAAAGTGAAGTCAGGGAAGGGCAGAGCCGAAGTAACCCTACTAGCCCGTGAAATGTCGGTAATGTGGTGGTATTATAAGTGCTCAATTGGAGGACTTGGAGCTTAGGCCAGGCTCTCACCAACTGGCATAGCTCCTCATCAGATGCTGAAATATTGCAAGCCTCCTCGATGACCAGCTGTGTTAAATTGCGAAATACATGCAATGATGTGAAGATGGCCAATTCTGTGGGCTCCTCCTTCCCCAATTGAATGAGGGAGAAGGATTCGAGTTTGTCGTTGTCACATTTCTCTTGAAGGATGGCAAGGAACTGGGAGAGCATCGCAGACCCATTACTAGATGGCCCTGCAACTTTGGACGTGAAGTCAAAGCTGATCCACCTGCTCCTGACGATCCGGAGTGACCTAAAGAAGTTCGAGGCATGCTCGATAGTACGGGCAGAGAGGTTCAACAATTCTAAATTCTGGAAGCCAGGAAATTGCGCTCGCGGTACAAAGTCCCAGCTTGATGATGTGGTCAAGTCCAAAGATAGTGACCGCAGAGCTGGCAGCTGCATGAGGCATTCCATGCCTTTGTGACCTAGGTCATATACCGACAAAGTGTGAAGATGGTGGAGCTGGGAAAAAGATTGTGTGATGAAGGGCGAAATTTTACGCAATGAGTCGTCCCTTGTATGTGCAACTTTCACGGTCATGCGCTGGAGATGAGGACACAAGGTTCCAAGAGATGAGAGGACAGGGAGAATGTTGGAGGAAGCTGAAATGATCTGCAGGTCCAATTCTACTAGCGAGGGTACGAAAGCCATGCGCAAGAACTCTGCAGTGGAGCGAGTTCCATTATCATGCAATGTTAATTTGCGAAGCTTTGGAAAAAAGGATGCAGGTGTCGAAGGGCAAGACAGCATTAGCAAACTGAGACACTCAGTCTCAAGACTTGTCAAACTATGATACGATTCTGTCATAGTGATGGAGTGCACGCGTGACGCATACTTGAAAAGAGTATCCCACACCTTGCCATCAGGAGGTTTCTCCAATACCTGCGTAAATGAAGTCAGTCTGAAGCCTACAGTTATATGGAATCAGGACACTCACCAGACATCCATGGTCATGGCCAAACAGGCCACTTGGCAAACAGTTGACAAGTGGACTGAGGCCCGAATGCAGATCTTTCCAGAGGACATTGAGTGCTGGGTGCTCGAATTCACGGCATGTGGATGCAAGTGCAGGAAGTGTTCTGTGTTCCACGTATAAGCTAATTGTGCATATTACTTCGAGATTTTGTAAGGCCGGGTGCATGGCTCATAGATGTATGATAGATTTGACTTGGGAGAACACTTGCAAAATTGCATGGAAGCACTAGCACTAGTGTTCGTCGTAACAAGGGGAATCTTATTCAATTTATATTTATAGTTACAAGAATGGAAATTATCAGCACAGTACTGAGTACTGAGCGCTTGAACACTACATAAGTACTCGCAATGTCTCACATCTTGACACCTAAAGCCACCATCCGGCTTGTCTTGTGGCGATGTCAGGATGCGATCTTGTTCCAGTGGCCATTGCAGTACCAGAGAGTAGCATTGTAGATGTATGTTAGTTGCAAGTGGTTGTTCCTGGCAGGGCTTCTGGAATTGGTAATAAGAGCACACTGCAGAGCACATAGAACACGTTTCCAAGCACTTCTAATTACAAAGAATGTATGGTGAATTAAGACAACTACGCATAGTCGGAAGGTGTATCAGATGAATTCAAGCATACCATGAAAATCAGATAAGCAGTATCAAATTACGATGCGCCTAGGCCGCTCCCTTACAACACTGAAACCACGAAGGAAGCTATTGACTAACGTCCATTGCTCCATCGCCGGCCCCTTCTGGGGTAGTGACTTCATGGGAGTTGTACTCCAACAACCAAGGCTGACCTGCTGGAGGTGGGGGAAGAGACCGCTGAGGATGAGAGCCACATTCAGTGGAGAATCGATGACGGAATTGCCAAGGATGAGGACTTTGAGATGATCATAGAAAAGTTCACCGCCGGGGCTTCCGAGATCAATGCCATCTAGCTTGGTGGTGTCGATGACAAGAGCGAGGGAAATTAGAGCGGGGCAGAGTCGAAGTAAATGCATTAACCCATGGAACGTAGGCACTGCGGCAGTATCCGAATCGATAGTGACACAGCGGCTGATTCTGAGGATTTGGAGCTTAGGCCAGGTTCCCGTCAAGCGATATAGCTCTTCATCAGACATCGAAATGTCACAACCCTTCTCGATGTCCAGATGAATCAAATTGGTAAATGCGCGCAATGACATGAAGATGCCGGAATCTGTGGGTATCTTCGGTAACACCTTCGAAAATGAAAAGAGAGTGAAGGATTCAAGCATGCTGTTGTCACATTTCTCCTGGAGGATGGCGAAGAACTGGGAAAACATCGTGGATACATGTACAGGGGACTGTAGAACCTGAGAGGTGAAGCCGACTCCAATTTTTTTGGTTCTAACAACCATAAGCGAACTCAAGAAGTTCGACGGGCGCTCGAATCCATCGACATTTAGGACCAAAAGATTCAAATTTCGAAAGCCCGGGAGTGACGAAGGCAAGCATCTGTCCCAAGCTGACGATGAGGATATCCTGAAGTCCAGGGTCACCTCCCGCAGAGCTTGTAGCAGCATAATGTGCTGGATGCCCTGTATTCCTAAGTCCCATACCTCCAAATCACGAAGATGGTGGAGCTGGGAAATAGGTTGTACGATAAAGGGTGAACTGTTAAGAGACACGTCGAATGCACGGCGGGATCCCAGAGTCATGCTCTGAAGGCGAGGACAAAAAGTCCCAAGGGACGAAAGGACCAAGAGAAAGGCAGGGGAAACGAAAGAAGTCAGCACTTCTAAGGACAATAGGGAGGGCACAAAAGCCATGCGCAAGAATTCTGCAGCGCCAGGGGTAACATTGGCATGCCATGTTAATCGACGGAGCTTAGGAAACAAGGACGCGGGTGCCAAAGGACAAGACAGCAGTATCAAGCTGAGGGGCTCGAGAATCATTGAGTTGTGAGATTGTGTGACAGAGTGCACACGGGATGTGTATTTAGAAAGAGTGCCCCACATCTTGTGATCAAGAGGTTTCTGTAGTGTCTGTGTATACCGTGAATTGAGTCTGAAGCTCACGATCATATGAAACTGGGACTCACCCAATCGATGCCAAACAGGTCACTTGGTAAACACTTGACAAGTGACTCCACGCAGTATAAATTCCTCCAAAGGGCATTAAGTGCTGGATTCTCGAAGGCACGACATGTAGATGCAAGTGCAGGAAGGGATTCGCGTTCTGCGTGTGAGCTAATGGTATCTATCACTTCGAGAATCCGTAAGGCCGGATGCATGACCAATATTTGGAGATGAAAACACTAGATTTGAAGGGTGCTTGCAAAGTTGAATGTTCGTCCTTGTGCTGAGCTCGTCTCGGAGGAGAAAAAAAAACTGTCTTCAATCTTGTATCATGATGGTACTTAAGCGTCACTTGACCACCAATTAGGCGAGTGAGTTGAACTAGGCTCGTGACCAGCCTGGCCTAATACTACCACGGTTGCACGAGTGGTGACTACGTCAATAAATTCTCACCATCTCAAATTGACGCATAGTCAGACTGGTTACGAGTCTAGAGTGAAACGTAAACCCTACGTTATGCGCCACTCTGAATGGATGCGAGTTTGACAATAGTATTTACAACATGTAGCGCTACCGAGTTATTACAGTAGACCACGATATTGTTACCGGTCCTCAGGCCTCAGGTCTCAATATTCAATGCCCAACTCCACTCTCGACAGATCTTAGCACAAAGGATACAGGTCAAGCAGTTCAGTTCTACGAAGGACATCTGGAGACATGCCAGAGACTGCGGGTAGATCATAGATGTATGGCAGTCGCAAGTGGTTGTTCCTGGCAGGGCTTTTGGAATTGATAATAGGTGCACACCGCCGAGCACACAGAACACGTTTCCGAGCACCTATAATTACAATGAATGTATAGTGAATTAAGTACACAACTATGCATAGTCAGAAGGAGTGTCGGATGAATGCAAGCATACCATGAAAATCAGATAAGCAGTATCAAATTACGATGCTCCCGGGCCGCTCCCTTACAACACTGAAACCACGAAGGAAGCTATTGACTAACACCCATTGCTCCATCGCCAACTTCTTCTGGGGTAGTGACCTTATGGTGGGAGCCATATCCCAACAATCAAGATTGACCTGCTGGAGGCGGGGGAAGAGACCACTGAGGATGAGAGCCACATCCAGCGGGGAATCGATGACTGAATTGCCAAGGGTGAGGTCTTTAAGACGATGTTCACAGCCGGGGCTTCTGAGATCAATGCCATCTAGCTTGGTGGTATCGATGACAAGAGCGAGCGAAATTAGAACGGGGCATTGCCGAAGTACACGCATTAGCCCACGGAATGTAGGTACTGTGGTATCCGGATAGATGCTGATATAGCAGTTGATTCTAAGGATTTGGAGCTTGGGCCAGGCTCCCGTCAGGTCGCATAGCTCCTCGTCAGACATTGAAACGTCAAAGCCCCTCTGGATGTCCAAATGCGTCAAATTGCTAAAAGCGCGCAATGACACCAGGAAGCCCGATTCTGTACGTATCCGCAGCATCCTGTTTGAAAATGAAACGAAATAAAAGTGTTCAAGTGTGTTATTGTCACATCGCTCTTGGAGGATGGCGAGAAACCGGGATAACATCCGGGATACATGTGCGGGGGGCTGTGCAACCTGAGGAGTGAAGTTGACCGCAAGTTTTTTGGTTCTAATGACAGTAAGTGAACTCAAGAAGTTCAAGGGGCGCTCAAATGTATTGACATCAAGACCCAAAAGACGCAAATTTTCAAAGCCTGGGAGTTGCGGCGAAGGTCCGTCCCAAGTTGACGATGAAGATGTCCTGAAGTCCAGCCTCATCGTCTGCAGAGCTCGAAGCAGCATAATGTGCTGGATTCCCTGCATTCCTAGGTCCCATACCTCCAAATTACGAAGATGGTGGAGCTGAGAAATAGCTTGAATGATGAAGGGTGAATTGTTAGAAGACGGCTCGTTGATTGCACGGTGATATCTCAAAGCCATGCTACGAAGGCGAGGACATAATGTTCCAAGAGACGAAAGGACCAAGAGAAAGGCAGGGGAAACTGACGAAATCCACATGTCTAAGGATAATAGGGAGGGCACAAAAGTCACGCGCAAGAATTCTGCAGCGCCGCGGGTAGCATCAGCATGCCATGTTAATCGACGGAGCCTGGGAAACAAGGACGCGGCCAAAGGACAAGACAGTAGTATCAAACTGAGGGGCTCGATAAACACCGAGTTGTCAGACTGTGTGACAGAGTGCACACGGGACGTGTATTTAGAAAGAGTGTCCCACATCTTGTGATCAAGAGGTTTTTGTAGTGTCTGCGTATACCGTGAACTCAGTCTAAAGCTCACGATCATATGAAACTGGGACTCACCCAATCGATGCCAAACAGGTCGCTTGGTAAACATTTGACAAGTGGCTCCACAGACTGCAAATTCCTCCAAAGGGCATTAAGTGCTGAAATTTCGAAGGCACGGCATGTGGATGCAAGTGCAGGAAGGGATTCATGTTCTGCATGTGAACAAACGGTGTCTATCACTTCGAAAATTCGTAAGGCCGGATGCATGATCAATATTTGGAGGTTGAAAGCACTAGCACTAGTAGAAAAGGCTCGAGTTAGAGAACACTTGCCAAGTTGAACGTTCGTTCTTGTGCTGAGCTTGTCTCAGACGAGAAAAAATGATTTCTCGTGTGGTGCTCGTCACCGAGCCTATCTGAGTTAGTAGCCACCACTAGTGGCCAAATCGATCTTAAGTAAACGTAAACCCTAACCCTACGCAGTTCCGTGCCTCCGCGTGCTCAACATCTGAGATGCTCCGATATGCAACATGTAGCATGTATAGCAGACTACGATTTGCTGCGCAGATGTTGCTATTGCTAGTCCCCAATATCTGTCCAACTCCACTCTTGACAGGTCTGAGCACAAAGAATGCTCAATTTCAGGTTGCAAGCATTGACTCGGCTGGTAGGGGTCATAGTATTTTGGATGGCCAAATCATCCTTGTAAAGAAACATTTATCAGTGATGCTGCTGCCCTCTCATTCTCAGGGTTTTCCAATGTCTTCGAAATATAGCGGACTCATGAAATGCCCCTCGCGTTTCATCATTCGGTCAGTGAGCACCTCCCGCGAACCTTTGATATAACCACATCAGAAGCTTTCCCGAGTGCTCTGCTTCCGATAGAATTTAGCACTGACCGATAACCGCTGAACACGCGATGATGATCCCCGGGTTCTGATACTCACAGGGCTCAGCTGCCCACTACGCCCGACTATGCCGCGCTCGTAGTCTGTGAGGGGTTTTCTCCGTCTCAGGCGTTGCATTTGGCTCCGCATGTAACCGGCGATCATCCCCAAGCTGACAGAGAACGTTCCTGAAGGCCTGACGGGTGTCTTGCGGAGCCAGGGTTAGGGATTTGCGTGTGTGAGAAAGTGACATCGGATCGCGGATGGAGGTTAACTGTCGCCGTCGGTGAACAGACCCCCGAATTCCGCGGCACAGCGCAGCACCGAGAGTAGAATTTCTTGTATCAGATATGCAGTGAGCATGTACTACAGAGCGATGCTAGTGTAATCGGAACTGTAAAAGTAGACATACCATCACTATCGTATCGCTCGTGCATCAATCGGCAACACCTGCATCATCATCCCCTGCATCATCGGTACATGTCGGCGCCTCGGAGCACACACTCACACTCGGGGAAGGAGACGTGACGAATTAAGATAGCCCTACCAGATACGACTGAACCAGTACCTGAGGCTTGAAGGCCGGTGTACTTGTGCCTACAAATGATATACTTTACACGTCAGTTGGTTAACCGGATATCTGGAAAGGGAATTTCAGAACGGATGGGGAGGTGATGACCGGCAAGGAGACGCACTCTGCATACTATATGCAGTAGTATATAAGTAACTTGGAGACGTATTTGATGTTGAACCTGAACCCGGAGAATCAACAGATCAACGCAACGCTTTGCAATTGAGTTTTACGGACCGTATGTCCAGCACACGTCAGGAATTGCTGATGACCATCAAGAAGATCAGCGATACTTGACATGGATACTTGCGCTTGCTGTACGGCGCAACGCTGGTCCGTGCGCCGCCTGTCAATTTGTACTGCGCCCGATCGAGTGATCTTTGAGAGCACTAAGTAAAAGTATCTGTGTCGTCGGTGTCAAGGATGATACAGACACATTTGCCTTGTGCCCTAAACAGCTAAAATGCTACGGGAGAGGACATTGGATAGGGACAAGAACAAGGATTAGCGGTGTCATTGCTGCACGTTACTATGCACGTTGATGCCAAAAGTCAGAACGAGCACAGCTAGGTATACTAGTTAGTAATATAATGAAAGGACTCGGAACGTACGAATACAATTGTCTTTTTGTTTCCTTCCACAGGATGACTCGGACTTTGCGCCGGCGGAGTACTAGTACGTATACGTGTAGATGACATCTGGCCAGACCTACGTGCCTGCAGGGCCCAGTGACTGATCCGCAGTTGCGGTATTCATAGTACATGAAGACGCTGAGGTACATGTGCCAATGATCATTGCAGAAAGTCTTCGAAAGTCCGTTCGAGTCGTGGTACTGAAACTCGAAATTTCGTCAGCATGCCCCACTTGTTAAGGGCTGGGACTACTTTTTCGGAAGTATTTTCTGTAAACAGACTTAGCTCCGGAATATCCCTGGCCGCGATCCACGGAGGTATTCATAATGTAAGGCACATGTATGACTCGGATCCTGGTGCGGTGGGAGCTCGTACGTGGCCTTAGAGTCAACGTTCGGTTCTTCCGTTCGAAAAACAAGGAAAATTACTATGGCTATTACTGTAATCACCCAGCCCCATGGACCAAGCCATCTTGATCAGTCTAAATGAAATCAACTCACCATGTCACCACATGGTTCGCCAAGCTTAAGATAAACCCATTGTAAAACCACGACATCGAGAACGTATATCAGCACAACAACATATCATGTATATGTAAAAGTGGGGTAACGGTCGATATCAGCGCGTGGTCGTATGATCAATCAATCAATTGAGGATATCAGGTACATGGTCAGTTGATGAACGAATGGCTGCTTAGCTAGCGGAATTAAACAACAAAGATGTGTGTAAAAACAACAATTGAAAGAAGAAAATTTGAAAATATAGCAAGTTCGGAATTAAATGCAAAGATATTTTCCAGGAAGGGCAGATCAGAATTTCGTCGCGAAAGATTTCTATCATTATTGGCGTCACATATGATATATCCATAAACAGGAAAAATGAAGGACGGGCTTTAACTGGGATTAGCTGGCGCCCGGGAGTGCGGGGGCGTCGAGAAATCGATGGCGTTGTACGCTGGTGGAGCTTCCTCGAGGTCCCCGTGCTCTTCCACCGCGCGTCGGTGATGGTGCGCTCGGGTGACGTTACGCACCCACCCTAATACCTCACCAGGATCCTTCTCTGGGCGGTTTCTACCTCGCGGCTGCTGTGCGGTTGATGGCCGCGTAGGCATCGTTGTTGATATCGGCGTTGAGACCAGGTTGGATGAGTAGGTATATCGATGCCCCACAGAGGGAGAGCGAGGAATGGAAACAGGCGTTGGGGGAAGGGTACGTGCCAATGTAGGAAGGCGTTGACGTCGAGTAGGAGGTGAACTAGTAGGGGATACAGGATTTGAGGGGACGGTAGGTAGTCGGCGCCGAACCACAGATCCCGAAGAAAGAGCACGGCTTCGAGATGGGGGTGTATCACCCACACTATCCATATCACTGTCTAGCAGTGTTGGCTGGACCAGCACTCCGTCTTCCGTCACTAACCGAGAGTGCCTGCTTGTTGTGGTTGGGATGGACGATAATCGGGGTGATGATCTCGATCGGTGAAGCCATGGCTGTGATCCAGGAGGGGGGTGCCATGCAGACGGCGGCGCAGGAAGTTCTCGCCGTGTACCCGCACGTGGCGAGGGCGAAGGCTGTGATGACAGTGGAATGTAATCAGATGTTGGGACGGGCGATATTGGTCCAGATGATAGGCTAAGGGGAGCTGAATAACGGCTGTTGGTATTGATCCTTGGGACGGTTCTTTCTGAGTCATCAAAGAATGTGGATGTATAGAACCCTGTGGATGGTGCTGAACATGGAGTTGCGGGACAGCACACAGACTCGGAAGAGATGCTTGCAGAGTCCCATGCGGTACCCGGGCGTGGAGGTAGGTCAAGACCATCTGCACTATGAGGTCGTAATGATGGGTATAATGGTTCGCCATATACGATTTTACGCCATTGATTTACGGATGTAGCAGGGGGCGCTGTGCTAGAGATATCAAGTACATCTGCATCCTCATTGCAGCGAGTGTCAACTGCAGGAGTCTTGAGGGAGGGATATAGAGGTTCTCCGTACATAATTTTACGCCACTGACGTGCAGATGCAGGAGCGGATGTGGATTTAGGAAGGGATATGGAATCGGTTGTTGGGGTACTGAGTGAATTTGGATTGTGCCTTAGAGTCATCCAATCGTCGGGCTCTGTAACAAGTAGTAGAGCGGTGACGAATAGGTTATCGAGTAGGGAAAGAGATATTCCAGCGTGTTCTACTTGAGGAAGCGATTGATGGGCAGGACCAAGGTTCTCAAAAACTTTAAGTCGTGGGTTTTCGTCGTCTTGTAGGGTATCAAGAGATGCGATGACTCGTTTATTTGATGAAGTTGTGCACTTGTACTAAGTGTGAGCATAAGTGGAAATATGCATGGAAAACGAATATTACCTGATAAGTACGACCAGTTCGCTTCCACTTTAGCACATGGGGATGGTTTGGTAAGGTGAATTTGCGGGAGCTGGTGGAATAAAAAAAACAATAAGATGAGGGATACCATAAGGGAGGAAGAGGCACACTTTCCAAGGCCACCATACTTGAGGTAGCTGTCAGTGTCTTTCCAACGAGGGTCGCCCATTTGTATAATTGCACCGTGGGTATCCCTTCCCTTGCCCTTGAGAGGGAGATCCTTGGGCCAACAAATATCTGCGATTTTTACAGAAGCATCCCAAGGATCTGAACGCCATATAGTAGTTGAAGAGCCGACTGTTTCGACTGAATATAGAGGTGTTTCTGCTACAAGGTCTGTAGCAACGGAGTCTAAGAAGGAAGGAGAGGATAATTTGAGTACAAGAAGAGGTCTCTGTTGGCGTCGAGAACCCATGTCGTCGCGAATTTCAAGGCGATGCAGGTAAGGGAAGATAGCAGATGGGTTACAAGTGGAAGGACCTGGGGTAGGTCGAGGAGACTGCTTGCTCTTTGGACTTGTTACAGGATTTGATGACGAGGATGAAGGAGAGGTAGATTTAGTAGTAGGTGGAAGTGAAAGACGTTGAATGGGTGGTGGAACGAAGGGGGAGAAAGATGGTTTGTCAGGATCACCGATGGAAAGGGACATAAGCGCCCGATGCATGACGATGAAAGTGGGTTACTAACTTGAGTATCGATATGGGACACTATCACTATAAGGTCACTCGGCCCTTACCTTACACCGTGAGTTTAATCTCAGCGGCCCGTTAGTCACATCTCACACGGCACATACCGCACTTAGTACGTTGTCCGGGAGATACTGAGCGCTTTACTTTCAACTCCGATTAAAATCAATAACGTCGCGTCAACACATACAAACATCGCCAACGCGCTCTTTTCCACACGATTGCCACTTCCCTCATATCCTATTATTTCCATCATGTCTACCGAACCAAGGTGTGTCCGTCAACACAGTTTCCCTTGCCTAATTTGATCTTCGTCTTAGTTCCCCAGCAAAAAAAGACGCGACCAATGTCATAAAGTCTCCTGATTCCAAGGGAAAAAGCAAAGCAAAGGCTCCCGTTGAGGACGTGTCTATGGAGGAGGAAGAAGAGGAAGAGGAAGAAGAAGACGAGGAAGAAGGTGACGAGGAAATGGAAGAGGTGCGACTTTCCCCGGCTCATTTTTTTCCTATGACGCTGAAACTCTCATGTCAGGAGGAAGAGGAAGATGATCATGAGGAAATTGACCCCAGGGCCATTCTTCCTCGCCGCACTCGGGGTGCACGCGTCGATTATACATCTGAGGAAGCCCTCAAAAAGGCCGGCCTCACACAGGATGATCACGATGACGACGACGATGAAGGCATGGAACATTGAGTGTCTCACGTCAAATTACTTTAATATTCTTATCGCTTTCCTATCGTCTTGGTCAATTATTTGGCAAGGGGTGTGTGTAATATTGACTGTTAGAGGCATTCATACCTTCACATCGTTTCGTCTTGAAAATCACAAAATCCAATCCTGCGTCCTTGCTTGGCACTTTGTTCGCATGTCCGAATCTGTTTACCCTCGCACGTTACTTTGCTTCAGTCACGCGCCATCGCAATGGCGGCCCTCCGAGAACTGCAAGTATTTTAGATGATTGGAATGTGCAAAAATACTAGTATTTGTATGATTGGATTTTTCTGAGACTATACGAACATGTGCCCGTATAGGCTCCCACAAAGTCAACCAAGTATTTGTGTTCTTGCTACGCGATATCTCAGTTCGGGGACGCCGATGAATTTTGAATCTCATCACTAGGCTTTTTGGCGACACGTACCAATGTTCTAGAATCGATTCATATGCTATGTATTTCCATTAATTACACCTGCTTATTCCTTTGCCTTCCCTCGTTCCCGCACCGTTCTCAACTTCTCACCACAATGACAAAGCAATCGATCCTCAACAAAGCCCAGGTTACATTTCGGTCGCCTGTGTTCGCTTTTCTTTTCCGTTCTCTGCCCAATGACGGAGTTATAAACTCCACCGATGGCCAAGACAAGCTAGTTCTTCTCGTGGCAGTCCCGATCGAACCTCTGCAGCAAAGATCAATTTCCATCTCGGTTGCCTGTCCTCACCTTTCTTTTCCGTTCCCTGCCAACGATGATGAACTCCACCGATGGTTAAGACAAAGTAGTTCCTCTTGTTGCATTCCTTATGTTGTCCAAGTTGTCGATATAAGCAGGTATGTATTTCTTGGGTGTGTTAGGTCTGATGATTTCTTCTCAGGCATCATATGCTGCTCGCCGACCGAAAACACGGTGAAACGCATCGAGAATATCAAATTGTAGGTTCGTATTGTGCTGGCTCTCTCTGCTATGGGTCTTCTGGTACCGACGACGGTCACAACATGGTTCTTCCATTGTATGTATATCTTACTAGTCGGGTTTCCCGAGAACAATTATTAATCGAATCTCTCAGTATAAACTAGGAAGGTGCGCAAAACCATCCAGTCCATGGTGTGAAACATAGATTTCTTGTCGTATACTGCTTAAGCCGCTGGGCGTGCTCAATCCTACAGCAAGTTGTTACGAGCAACTTTCGATTCCGATGGAAGCTCCGCTAACATGGCCTTCAACTCCTCGTCATAAACCGCCGACTTGGCCAGGTACTTCTCTTGGCTGGCTTTCCAACAAGCTCCTCTAGCTTGGCTGCTAGCCAAGCCTCCTGGGAGGCCCTGACCTTTTGTAGCTTAAGCTGAATTTCTATCTTGGTGAGGCGTGCTTCCAAAGATTCAAGATATCTCATCTATGGAAGGGGTTTAGTGAAAGGGCCTCAAAAAATACCTGCATACCTGGATCTACTATATAAAGCTTGTTTTGTGCCTCGCGCTGAATTCGTGTGGTCCAGCAGCGGTAACTTCTGAACTGAGCTCCCCTGTTAAACAGGTTATGTAAATAGAGCGTTTTTGCTAGGTGACTTTATCTAGATCTGTGATTTCTGTTGTCTTCTTTGGTGAACCCATGGCGGGCGCTTGGTCAGCAGAGTTGGTTTTTACCTGCCAAGTGTCAATTTCGTTGAATAATTCAACTTGATGTAGTTTGTAGTCTGAAAATCAGATTGGTTGAAATTGACGAAACATGACATCTGAGCGCTGAGCTCTCTAACGGACTGAGTTGCAATTGCGCATCCCAGTCTGTAAATTTGCGGACTTTGCTTGTCCGCAGCTAGTTAGCTACGTTGACTGTATCCGGAGTAGTACTCCCAGGCATTCTCATCCGAGACCTTGGCAACTCAAACGCCAGCCAGTAAACTACGTACTCTACTCAACCACGATGGATCACAGTGCACACAACATGGATGAAAGGTGCTACATGAACATGCTCTGGTACGTCCCACCCAACCCGCCCACCCCACACTTACATCCCCATCCCCAGGAACACCCAAATCATCAACACATGCATCGTATTCAAAGAATGGCACATCCGCTCTAATTTCCAATTCTTCCTCTCCTTCCTCGCCATCGTAGCCCTAGGCATGCTCTATGAATACCTTCGAGTTTTCTCGAAGGACTTCGATAAGCGTGTCGCTGTAAAATCGAGCGGACGTAGGACGCCGCTTACTGCGAGTGGTAGGAGCTCGCCTGAACGTCATGGTGATGATGCTGAGGAGACGGGCTTGTTGAATGGGTTGAGGGTAACGAGGAAGCAGGGGTGGGTGCTGCTATATACGTGTGCTTTTTACTTCGTTTGTGCTGATTCGCTTTGCTTTGTCTTCATAGATTCGCTGTGCCTCCTCTCTATCGTGCACTGCGCGCTGTACTGTATGGAGCGAGCGTGGGCTTGTCTTTCTTTTTGATGCTTGTGTTCATGACGTATAATGTATGTCTGACTGCTTGTTTTTTTGGACACTGATTGATTCGTTTGCGCACAGGCATACCTGATCTTTGCAGTTATCCTTGGCGCCGCGGTGGGACACTACATCTTGGGTGGAACTATAGAACCAAGTGGCCCTGCTGACAAGGGGATGGCATGTCATTGATACGCGTACATTGGGAAAGTTACTATAAATATGTGTATCACTTTTGCTTCGCTTAGTCTCCATGTCTTCTTTCTATCAAGGACCGGGTCTAATGTAGACCGACCATAGATGAATGAGGCTGTTGGTACTTTCTACGCTTCATAATTTAATACCTTGCTCGCTCCAAAGTTCGAAGAAATTGTTGTACACGGATACAGCTAAGACTATGATCAATTACTTCATCTCTGTATCCTCATCCTTCTTCGCAAGCCCTTCCGCCCGAAGTAGAGCATCAATTTCTGCAGGCTTGTAGATCTTGGCTTTTGGTGCTTTAGCTGCTTCGTCATATGTGAGGACTGCAAATTCGACTATCGAGTACAAATCAGCACCATATCCAGCTAAGAAAGTAGGATGAACTTGCGCTTCTCGCTTCCGAGAGTCGTACTGTCCATCGTCTTGCTCATTACCCTCAGTACGAGCCCGATAGCCTCCTCGACGCCTAAGTCATCTTTGTATTCTTGCTTCAGTAAGCTTTGTGCCGTGCCATTATTCGCCCCGATGCATGTTGCTTTCCACCCGGAGTAGTTGCCAGATGGGTCGGAATGGTACAGTTGGAAATGGTAATGTGGGTCATAGCCTGCATATAGCAAGGAGACGCCGAAAGGACGTAGACCTAGACGACATTTTGTTAAAGCCAAGACAAACGAATTGGGGGAATAGATAAACAGACCTCCGAATTGCGTATATCCTTGCTTCATATCACACAATCGCTGTGCAAGAAGCTCAACTGGTATATCATCATTATACTGCAGAAGATGTTGTTGTGCCACAGTCCGTGCGTAGTTCACCAGCGAATTCGCATCGGACGTGATGCCTGCAACGCCTCCAATGACATTTCTGTAAAACCAAGAAATAAAGAGGCTTCCTAGGTATTTGTGGGGGTGGTGCTCACGAGTTTAATAAAAACATCTTCTCTCCACTGCCGCCATAGCCCCCACCTTCTTTCGCGCTAGAAAGATCAAGCAGTTTCCCCGTGACACGTTTCTCAGCTGCCAGGACGACACCATCCTTCGCAAGTACACCAAGGACTGTTCCTGCATGTGAGATGGCTTCCATGGCATATTCGACTGGAATAACAGGGTTAGATTGTGAGGCATCTGCGATATTCTGATGAGCATACTTTGGTAAAGCCGGCCTGTGTATGGTGAGTGAGTCAGATCAAAGCATTCAGCTTATAATGTTAATTACGCACCTTCCGGAGAGAATATTGTTGTTCGACCTGTAAATCAATGGTTCAAGTCGATCCACATTGGATTCAGCAAGTTGTGGCTGTTAAGGTACATACTGTCATATCTTCGGGCCTGTACGAGTGATTGATGTGAGCGTTCATATGCCAATGGGACTTATTAAATGTACATACCATGGTTGATGAATCAGGGGACGAGGAGGAAGGAGCGCACTGGTGAGATGGAACTTGTCACTGACGCGTTCTTTCAGATTGAGTTGGCGTACGCGTCGGGTCAGGCGGGGGTCGCCGGCATTTGCCTATTAACTTGGACTCGACCCCTCTCGACCCTCAGTCCTGCGTTCCGTTCATCGATTTTACTTGACTTTTCACCTTTTCTTTTGCAAATTCGTGCTACTGCAGATTTGTACATCCTTTAAATGGATGCTATGCGGAAAGGCAGGGAAGTCAGTGCTCTGCTCCGAAGAACGAATCCCAACGTTTGGCACTATGTAGAATGGGAAGGTCTTCCCCGAAACATCCATAATTAAGAAGACACGACTGTCAGCTAAGTTTCCGTCTATTTGGTCTGACTGTGGAAGATTACGATTCTGCACAACTGCATAAACTTGGAATGCCGAAGGAAAAAAATCATACTGGCGTGACTCCGACTCGGCGACTCCCCCACGATACTGAATCATGATCAGTTCTACGTCTGTGATATATGGTACACGCCTGGCCACACCTCCTCTTCTTCACCGGCCATCGTCATCAATCATCTCCTTATCTTGTTGAGGAATTATTTTTCCAGTCGTCTGGCTAATCAAGGAACACATAAAGTCCATCAAGGTACACAGGTATCACATCGGTCGCATCAACGCTTTGGCAACGCCATCTTGACTCGCCATGTCTCTTCCGAGCGCGTACTCCGAGGCGCCAACATATTCCAAGGACAGAGGGGGAAATCATACGAGTGTCGACTTGGTAGAAAGCAAGCCTCTTGTTGATCGGAACATAAGCGATGCGGTATTCTTGGTGGTGATGGTACGCCTACTTCTCGCTCGCAATTCCAAGTACTGGTATCACTCACGACATGCTCACTGCATTCTCAGGGCGTATCTGGTACAGGCAAATCTACTCTCGGTGCTGCGCTATCGAAGGCTCTCCGTCTCCCATTCATCGACGGCGACGACCTCCATCCGCAATCTAATGTAGACAAGATGTCACGTGGAGAGCCTCTCACAGATGCAGATCGCCAGCCCTGGCTGGAAATCATCCGCAGAACGGCTGTCAGTAGCGTTCTGAGTCAACTTGGGGATGACCATGGGCTGCATGTAACGAGTCCTGTGAGGGATGAAGACCAGAAACTGGGTATCATCATCGCGTGCTCAGCGCTGAAGGGGAGTTACCGATCAGTGCTAAGGGGTGAAACTGTGTCGGAAGCTGAGGCATCGAAGTACTCGGGAAAACTTCCGACGTGCTTTGTTTATATGAAAGGCTCGCGGGAGGTGCTCATGGACCGTATGATGAAACGCCAGGGGCATTTCATGAAGGCTGAGATGTTAGATAGTCAGTTGAGGACGTTAGAAAGCCCTGAGAATGAAGAGGGTGTGGTGACGGTGTCGATTGAATGGTCAACTGAGGATCAAGTGCGAGAGGTGGTCAGGGCTCTCGAGGATGGAGAAGGACAATAGCATGTGGCGTCGAAGCTCTGATAAGTTGGTTTTATATAAAAACTCTCAATAAAATGTTCTTACGGGCTTTTCCTTTCCCTTGAAAAGAAGGAACTGTGGTCTAGATCCTTCTTAAAAGATCTGACTACCAGGGGACGGGGTTTTTTCTTCATCTGGGATTCCAGCATAAGGACAAACATTTCATGAAACTTTGCAAGTCTCCAACATTTGAAACCATCATTATATCCATCCCCAATAACATTGGCAATGCATCCAGCCTTGCAAAACCTCGAAGTGATAAACATCATTAGCTCTCACACAAAACGCGGAACCCTTCCTGCACTTGCCTCCACATGCCGATCGTTTCAGCACCCAGCACTTAATGTTCTTTGGAGGGATTTGCAATCCGTGGAGACTCTTACCAGATGTATGCCAGGTGACCTGTTTACCATCGAGCAAGGATGCATGGTTAGTATTCAGTGTCTTGTAAGTTCAGAATACTAATACTGAATTCACTTGCGCAGGTACTACAGAAACCTCCTGACGACAAGATGTGGGATGCTCTTTGTAGATACACGTCCCGTGTCCACTCGATCACACAGCAATACAACTCGGCGTCTATGGAAGCCCTTAGCTCGATATTGTTGTCTTGTCCATTGGCACCCGCATCTTTGTTTCCCAACCTCCGTCAATTAACATGGGTGGCCGATGGAACCTGCGGCGTGGTAGATTTCTTGCGCATGGCTTTTGTGCCCACCCTGCTAGTCTTGGACGTAGTGATTTATTCAACTTCCCCTGCTTTTCTCTCAGTCCTTTCGTCTCTTGGGACTTTGTGTCCTCGCCTCCAGAGCATGACTTTATCATATTACCCTCTAGCCGACCGGTTGGTTAATAAATTTTCACCCTTCATCATAAAACCTATCTCCAAGCTCCACCATCTTCGTGCATTGGAGGTATGGGACCTAGGAGACCAGGGTATCCGGCACATCATGGAACTACAAGCTTTGCAGTCGCTGACGCTGAACTTGACGGTGTCGTCAACTTGGGAAAAAACGGTCGCATTTGCAACTCCCCGGCTTTCGTGATTTGCATTCTTTGACCCTTTCTATCAATAAATTCGAGCATGCTTGTAACTTCTTGGCTGCTCTCGAAGTTGTCAGGAGCAGAGACATAAAGATATTCTTCTGCCCACAGTCTCAGGCTGCCGCACGTGGATCTACAATGCTATCCCAGTTTCTCAATATCCTCCAGGAGAGGTGTGACAACGATAAGCTCCAGTGCTTCTCTCTCCTTGGATACTTGAGGATTGCTCTCACAGTGGCATCGGGTGTTTTCACGTCATTTCACACATTTCGCAATATAACCCAGCTGGACATCCAGGAGGTCTGTGACGTTTCAGTGTCTGACATGGAGCTATGCCAACTGGTGAGAGCCTGGCCCAAGCTTCAAATCCTCAAATTCAGCCGTTATGTCACCATCGATACTGCCACAGTAGTGCCTACATTCCATGGGTTAATAGGTTTGCTTCGGCTCTGCCCCGCTCTAACTTCGCTCGCTCTCGTCATCGATACCACCAAGTTGGACGATATAGATCTCATAAACCCCAGCGGTGGATGCTTTAACACGTGTCTTAACAACCTCGCCCTCGGAAATTCATTGATCGATTCTCCGGTCAATGTAGCACTCATCCTCAGCGGCCTCCTCCCCCGCCTCGACCGGGTTAATCTTGACTGCTGGAATATCATCCGAATATACGATCCATCACAGGGGATACAAGCGAGGAAGGAGTGGGAATCAGTCAATAGCATTCTTCGTGGCTTCGGTGTTTTAAGAGAGCGGCGCATTGAAGCTTGATGGAGTTGTCTGGTGAGTATACTACACCTTTTGACTATGTCGTGATTGTACACCTACAATACGCGCGCAGTTGTGTGTTGAAACTATCGTACATCATTTGCACTTACACCGATGACACGCGCTGCGCCTGCTCTGCCGTCTCTTTCTCTTATTATACGTACTACTGGGTTCTGCAACATAGGCGTCAAGTGACATGTATAGCTATAGTACCACTGCGGAGGTTGTAGGCTGGACAGTAGGGCAGGATCAGGTAGCGCGATTTTTTTTTTCAAGTATCAATGTAAAAAAACACTAGTCTGACAATGGATGTCAATTTTTGTGATTCACGACTGGTCATTGCCAGTAGTCAGTCTCTGAGCTCATTATGGCGAACACTGACTGAATACTACATGTCGTGGTGCTACTGGCTATGTATCCAATATATCTTCTGGATATAGGGCCTATCCACAGGATACTCTGGCATTATCGCTATAGCGAAATTGCACATCGTGCTCGAGCTTGAGGGTGCCAGGAGTACGGGGGACGGCGTCATGAGGATGGTAGCCGTGGTAGCGGCAGTATACAGACATAGCACGATATCTGCACTGAGGGTGGTACTAGCAAGAGGTGGTGAGCAAAGAACTCGAAGTAAAGTCAAAGCCCAAGACAGCACCGACTTGGCGCAGGCACGAAGCTGTGCTGATGACCGAAGGAATAGAAAGTTCTCCAAATCGAAGCCACTCGACCGACTAGAGCAGCCAAATCAAGGCGGGGAAGAGGATTTTTTGAATTAGGGATCCTGCTTTGGTCAATCGGCAAAACACTGAACCTAATGGTTTTTATTTCTCAGTGTCAAAGTTACAGGAAGGGAATACCCATGTATACTTAGTGTCGAGTTGCAGCAGCTATAAGCACAAAACGTTTGATCTCGCGGAACCAATTCGCGTCTACCCCACGTGTATGCTCCACCTGAGCGTCACCTGCATTCCAAATCACTTGAGTGATACAACAATTCTAGTTTGCGGGAAAGCCCAGCGTTGGTTGCATTGACAGTGAACGAAAGATCTATTTGTTGATCCTCACTGGTATGAGGTTCAACTTCCAGTAGATATGATATAGCAGCGTGTGATAATGATGTGGGACCTCAGTGTTGTCTGAATCGGCTAGTGCTGACTGATTTGCAATTCGATAACGAAAACGAAGTTTCGATGTGGGCGCTTGTAGTAGCTGAGTTTTTATCGTCACCCCGATCAATGTCTATAAAGTTTGGAGCACTCAAAGGCGCGTGCATCGAGACAAAAGCCAACACGGATCGGGAGATGAGAATAGCCCTTTGGAGCGCTAACTGATTTAGTATTGGGGGCAGACGTTGGGTCTGAAGAAGAAGCAATACCAACCAAGAAAAAAATGCAACTCACAACGGTAGCATCTCCTTCGGACAAACTTAGAGATGCGATTGAAGAGCGAGAAATGTGATTGCAAAGATGACCTGAAAGGAAGACAATTAAGAAGTGGGGCGGACCGTGTTGCTGAGCATAAGAGTCCACAATGGTGTCTAAAATCCATGCGCGATCATTTTTAATAGAAGACGATATGGACAGAGGCAAAATACTTCAAGAAACAAGAAATCCACCTGCCCTGCGAAAAAACTATGTCTGGATGCACGCCTTGAGTAGGAGCTCCGTGGCACTGCCAATGCGGAAGGCGTAACCAGGCATAGGTGGAAAACCTTGCAAGGTCCAGACGTTGTGGCAGCAAGAAATGAAGTCCTGACACATCAGTGGAGACCAACCCGTCAACGTGCGATATACAAAGAGAGGAGCGTTCGCAGGAACATTGGTATTAACGATGGTATGCTGTTCGAGCGCAGCTAGAGATATACTATGAGGATTTGCGGTGACAGCTGGTGGCACCCTCTGTTTTTGTTGTCTTGATCCAAGGAATGCAAAGGGCGGCTGTGCGAGACGAGTTGAGAAGAATGAAAACGGCAAGAGGGAGAACTGAACGAGACGAGCTTGATCGGATCGAAAAGGTTGGGGTCCGGTATGACAAGCTTGCCCGAGCTGCGAGAGAGAGAGGGGGGGGCAGTCAGGAAGACATAACAAGGAGTCGATTCCCTCTTGCAAGCGTCAGCGACAGTCCTACTGAAGACTCATAAGAAATGTTTCATATCAGCCGCATAGTGTGCTAAACAAAACAAAGACTGAAATAAAAACTCCCGTCATTGCTCGGTCTCGCTACGACAATTACGCGTCCTGTAGAACAGCGCGCGCGCGTAGATGCTGAGTGAATGGGGATGTGCATTAGGTTTATCTAGAATCAGCTAAATATATGAAAAGCGGATATAAGTAATCACGAAAAAGGTTAACTCAATCCCGCGTTCCCTTGTGCTGAATCTGAAGGAGGCGTTGAATCTTCTTTCACGACGCGCATCTCCGCTTCTATACGTTCCCGAGCACGCACGACTTTTGACTGGAGGTAATGAGAGTGTGTAGGTGGGGCAGGCTGTTTTCCCGCTCTTGCACCAGTTGTCGGTGGGTCTGGGGCCGGCCGGGGACCATTCATTTTGAATAAATGTTCGTAATTCTAGCATAGAGGTCAGTATGCCATGCAGTCAACAAAAGTCGACAAAGCAGTATGAATCCACCTTCAACACATTCTCAAGGGCTTCTCCTTGCTTCAAATTCAGAATGAGATGGGCCTCGTCCAGTGTCATACGGTGTTCTCGGGTGAGTTTATCCGTCAAAGAACCAGAGGTAGCATTCCGAACGCCCGCAACGTCTGATCCTATTGCACCTTGCGGGGAGTGCTTTGCATCTGCAATTGACGAAACGAAAGATGTGAACACCGGAATCATCAAGTATGAAAATGCTAGAGTACGCACTTTTGGCCGCCTGCTTTCCTGCTTCAAATAGTGCCTTTCCGAAAATTTGAGCACCTGTGACGAGAATTTGTATAATGATTTTTGGGGCCGACTAAGGTAACCGTCAGTCCACAGATCCGGCCTAAGAGCAACGACTCACCATCCCAAATTTCGGACTCTGCGAGTCGCGACTGCTGCGGTGGACAAAAATAAATGACTTTGAAAATGTATTACGGTTTTGGAGCTTTACATGAATCTTCGTGAGTCGTGAGCAAGGTCTGGTAGCGAGACCAAAGCCCAACAAACTGAACAAACTCTTGAATAAGCTTGAATTTTGACCACAACCTTGTGACTTGAAGCTACATTCTTATTTTAGCTTGTTCCTTCATTTTTTTCTTGCAAACAGCTCTCATCTCAGCGGCAAATGAGCTGAGCGCAACAGTACTTAATAGGTAGACATACTTCAACCTACCACAAACACTCCTAACTCTAAGCGCCAGCCAGTCCAGCATGGATCTCATGACCGATGCAAAAGTCCCTCCCTCCGTTCTATCCCCTTGTCTGATTATACGCAGCCTTTTGCGCATGCCGTCTGCAACGTTACGAACCTACTTTCCACCACCCGTACCGGCGTCCTGTTGCTCAACACCCAGCTAATCAACGCTCAATTGGAGCGATATATGAAGATCCATTACGCCCTCGAATTCGAATTCCACTTTGGAATTCCCGTTTCCTCATCGGCGCCGCTGCGTCCGTCCTCAGATTGTTGTAGCGGAGGGTACCCTGCCACGACTATGATTGGTGTAAGGGTCAAGAAAGGCCCACGCAGCCTGCTATGCCAAGTCTAAGGACACCGTCAATGAAGAATGTTTAAATGCCTTATTTAAAAACAAAACCTAAAGTCCTTGCTCTATCCGTAATCTCCCCACAAAAGAGACACCTGCATCCAAACTTCGAGTGCTACCCACCACCGCAATCAGGGACACATGCCTTCCCTATCCGTCTCCTCTGACGAAGAAACACATTCTCAGTGTGCGAAGAAGCTCCGTACGATGGGACTTTCGTGGTTGTTAATCGCTTTTTTACTGCCCAAGGGTTCATCTAGCTCGATGGATAACGACAATTCATTTTCGCCAGCGACTGAGGCAACAACCACTCTCTACACCTGCCTTGCTCATACCCGTGCCGAAGGCGAAACCCAAGCCAAAGGAAACAGAGTAACCGAAGACGATGAAGCCAAAGCCCATCCGCCGCAACCTCATGCGAAACCCTGCAATGTTTGGTCCTGAACTCCCTTGTCCACAGGCTACTCCATCGCTTCTGTTGTGTATTCCGTTGTCGTCTCCCATCGGA
Source organism: Suillus cothurnatus (assembly GCA_016758765.1). Lineage (NCBI taxonomy): Eukaryota > Fungi > Basidiomycota > Agaricomycetes > Boletales > Suillaceae > Suillus > Suillus cothurnatus. Next base: position 367,446 of record JABBWL010000029.1, read on the forward strand.
TTTCCTGTTGCGGTATCCTTTCCGTCTCCTGTGACTGCATGCATAGGATCTTGTTTGGGAGTTTGAGGGCTGTGAGCTCTGTTTTATCTGGTGAGAATGGGATGGTTGCGCTTGCGCTTGGGAGTGCATTTCAGCCTGCTTGATTCCACTTTCGATGGTTTGGTACAGTTCGCGAGTTGACAAGATACAATGATACTTCATGGATAAAAATGTCTTCACGATCAAATGCGTCCCGAACAATCACCATGAGAGGGAAGCAATGGCAGTATACCGCTGGTTTACACATTTCGCTACAGTTCCTGCATTTATTTTCCTTCGTAAGCTTCTGACCATGCCTAGTTCATCATACCCCGTTATTCACCATGAGTTGTCATATCTTGAGTACAATCAGGTCAACTCAAGTTGCAATCTATTTTTGTCCAGCAGTGACCATCTGCTGCTTTGCTTTTTTCTTCAATCTCGCCTTCGTGGTCTTTGACAGTCGTCGTGTCTGTGGCGTCTGGTATCTGCAAGCTTGTCAGGTCGGATAACAATCTGCGCATAAACGTCACTCACGTCGCCCCCTTCTTCTCATGCATTCCTGGAAGAGCCTTCCTGCACAGCGTGACTTTCATGTAAGGCGCAAGCGTAAGCTTAGGACTGTCTCTTCGTCAGCCTGAGTACCATCTTCCATACGCAAAACACGCACTGTTTTTTACCTTCCAAAGCTCTTTCTATGGTAGTCGCTCGATCTTCTCCTTCTGCAGCGATCTCACCGCGTTTCTCCCATTGTAGTTCATTGTACTGATGCAGCCCCGTCTGCAGTCCTGCCCAGACATCCAACGTTTTCAAATATTCACGCTTCAGGATCTCCACGACTGAAATCAACCGAGGGATTGTAGATTGTGCAACATCGGCCGGGGAAGTGTGCAGCGTCAATGGCTTATCAGGATTTTCCTGAACCCATGTTCTGTCAGATGAACGGTCAATGAAAGAGCCACAGAACCAACCTGGAAAAATTCCAATCCATGCTTGACCCAGCATCTGATTTTGCCCTGCCTTGTTATTCGTATCGAGTCCGACGGCGGGGCCGCAGGTTGCGAATCAGTCGTGACAGTCTCCTCGCTGTTCATGACAACTTAGAGGCGTGAGAAAATCGCGCCCAATTGTGACAAGCGCGTCACGACCGCGTCGATTTTACCTGGGTCTGAATCTAACCTAATGACTACTTCTATCTCATCACCTGCCTTGCATCATAAGAAACGGAAACACCGTGCATCCGATGCAGATCCTGATGCACCTAGGAAGAAGAAAGAGAAGCTGAAACAGAACACGGGGAAGCCTCACCCTGAGCCTTCGACAAGTGAATTCCGGGTGACGAAATCAACCATAACACTCTCTGTAGCTCCTGTATTTGCCGGTAATTTACGTGCGGGCGTGGAGGAAATGTTAGACAGCATGATAATGCGGTGCGATAGTACATTTCTTAGACAATTTTGTGATACTGAACTGAATATGGAGATATATCCCGTCCTTGTGTGGTGTTCTCTTGGCTCATTCAAATTTACATTTCCTGAGTCCGACGGCAAGCATAAATGCCGACTGTCCTTTCGCGATCTGTAATATTTCTTTCGATGCTACAGTTTGGAGCCCAAGTATAGCCATGAAACTTGGTACGCGCTTCGTTTGCCTTGCATTGTTCGAATCAAATAACACCCTCTTCAATAGTTGGAAAAATTATTCTGTATTCTCCCGATCATGTTTCGCTACTCCTCCACCGTACGTTTAATGTTTCCATACCACGACATCACATTCCACAAGATGTTTGGGAATTCGAATATGGTCCTGCAGAAAATGATCCCGAGTATGGAGAAGGAGATGCTGGAACGAAGGATGGTGATGGTGCGAAGGCGGAGGGTGAAGCGGTACCGGAGGCGAATGGACAGTGGGTACATCGTGTGACGGGGACCAGGCTTGGCGGAACAGATGGGTATCTAGAGTTCACGGTTATTGGGTGAGCGGAAAGTCATTTTCAATGAAAGGAAGGTTGATCAACTCTGATGATAGAAAAACTGTGGCAAATGACATGCTCTCCCTTCAGGGATCAATACAGCCTGATCCCTTTTCTGAAGAACACTCTGCTACACAATCAGGCAAGAACTCCCGCAAGAAACGTGCTAAAAGCCCTTAATCCTTCATCCGCGCCTGACAAGACCACTGACGCGCTAATGCAAGCGTCCCAATGTTTTACATTCGACTCCCACATCAAGTTGTACGGGTTCATGACCATACCTTCGTCAATTTTATTCACCATAGGGGCTCATACCTAGCTGCATCAATTGATGACTGTTTTCTTCGCACTGACGAGCCTTGACGCGGCCACTGACGCGCCAGAATTCTACATCTAGAACCCATACTACTAGTTACTTCAATCAATGACTAGTTTCTTTTCCACCCTCTCTGGTCCCTTTTCGAAGCACCTCGACGTTTAACTGGCGCACATTCTTCAGCTGGCAGTGAAGGTGACATTTTAAGGGCGCAATTTCTTGTTCAGCCGGTAGCGAAGGAGCTACAACGTGGGATAACTCGTCTGCATTAGAGTTATCTCTGAACAAGGGGCTACGCTGTCAATCACACCGGTTAGAGATCTGTTGAACAGAGTAGGTAATCTTTTCTTTACTTCAAGTTCAATGTCGCTGTAATCTCCTCCCATAACCCATTCGTCAGCAATGTCGAGATACACACTCCACCGCCTGTGATGTTGACCATTATCCAGATCCCACTGCTGGTTGCCCGCAGGTCCTGCTTCTTCAGAATCTTCGAACATCCTTACTTCTAGTGTGGTCAGGCACTTGAGGTCTACGTCAGCCACATAGCTGTTGGCAGGATATTTATCATGAGATCAGCCTAAGCGATCTTCAACAGTTTGCTATTGTTCGATTCCTCGTTCCGAGCTTGGACGCGTTTTTTGAAACCACCAATCTTTCAATGAACAACGAGAGCGAAGACGTGCTCCAGAGGCATGCCACTGAGCTATTTTTCGACTTGACCGGAAGCACCGTGCGATTTTTGCTCACTCGTGAGATGAGATGTTGCTACAAAATGGTATGTTACATGCACCCACACCATCTTTGACCGCAAGATGTAGTCTATCATGGGGTATGCTTCCGCTCCACACTGGTCCAAGTCAGGACTATCAAGCAGCTTCTGAAGCAAAGCAATACATTTGGTCTGTGGAAAGATTTGGCAGATGGCTCCCCCGACCTGCACCGCATATTCGTAATCAGCCCTCGCATTGCTCTCATCCTGCACAATGTATTACTGCGTCCAGAACTGAAAGAATTTACAAAGCCGCTGTCACTCATGAGCTCCTTGCTCAACGTGGATCTCACTTGCACGGTAAACGTCGGTCTCATCTTTAACGGTCTCGTCCCTCACCTTGAGCAGGTTACATATGGTTGCCAGCGTGACTTGTTTGGCTTCAATGGACGATCGGAGTAAGTAGATGTCTTTTCTGGCGGCTTTAGCATGAAGTCGGTCAGATACGATTTGATCATAACATACATTTTAAACTACGGGCGAACATGTCATTAGATAGCTCTAGATACACAATCCAGATCCACTGATAATGTGCCTACCATGATGAATGAAAGGAAAAACGGGAGAGACAAGCAGAATCTAATCGTCCTCGACAGCAGCAGCCGGTGGTGAATCCGGCCATTCAATGGGTTCGTCATCCATGTCTAGAGGCTGAGTGTCCATCTGTACATCTGATGAGTCGGGCTGAGTTTGGCTATCTATTAGCGTGGCATCCTGGGTATCTGTATCCATAACCTGGGAGTCTGCTGTAGGGCTTCGCTTTGCGTCTTCAGCCTCGGGCGCAGCATCGATTTTCTTCTTTGCTCGCTTTTCCTTTTCTGCGGGGGGTTTCGAAGGCAAACCAAAGAGCGTAGTCTGTTTTGAGAGGTCCTTCTTATCTTTTTCTTTTTCCTTGCCTTTAGCCGCAGCCGGACCTGTTGATGACAATTAACCGATCACGAAGGAATACAGAAAATAGTGTCCCATCATTACTCACGTTTTTCCGCGACCTCGACCTTGTTAAAAAAGCTCTCACTCTTCTGGATAGGCTTGTTGAGCTCGAGTTTCCTCGCAAAAGGATTCTTCTTGAATTCTTGTCCAGTTTTCCGAGAAAAGGGGTTGTCTGCCGAAGATGATCAAAATTATACGCGCCCGGGTTGAATAGCTATGTACGCACTAGGCTTGGGCGACGGCACCACAGCATCAGACTCACCAACGGCTCGCCTCTTTACCTCGACGTCGAACGCGTTAGACGAGAGGTCGTCATCGTTGTCGTCACGTTTCCTCTTCCCTTCGGGAGACGTTGAACGAGAAGCAGGAGCCTGTGGTGCTCGCGAGCGACCCGCTCTGATCGCAATATTAGACGCAGTGAACTCCGTTTGCTCGACGATCCCGGCAGATCTTGTCAGACCAGGTCTGTCGACCTTGGGTGGCGGATTGAAGTTCTGGAAAGGTTTTGGTCGAGCTAAGGGAGCATCCTCATAGGCAAATCCTTGTCTCGCCTCCCTCGCCTCTTCTGCCGGTGTTGCGTTCTGTTCCCGCCACAATTTAATTGCTTCTATCTTCTCCTGCAATCCAATGAGGCGGTAGAACCCTGCAAGTTGACTTGCAGCCCCAATTGAGTTTGGAAAATGTAGCCGTTTGACGAGCTCAATCACACGCGGGGCTTTGTCCGCCTTGCAAGAGGCTTGAATGAGCTTGAGCAATTGTTTATCTAGTTCAACTTCGCGTTTATCGATGTCAGGAGACGTTAGCTCGTCGCCAAGGGCATCACGAGCAAGGTTAACGTGAATTCGTTCCCGAGCAATGCTGATAATTCGTTGTTCAGCAGGTATCATAGAAGCAGAGAAAATGCATACCGCTCTTCAATAGGCGAATCTGCGGGGTCCTGATTGCGGAATGGCAAACGGACCGGAAGCTCTTGTATAAGAGGCCGAGGGAAGCCGGGGTGTTCCTGACGACCCTTAAGATGGGGTCAGTAGCGATGGGGGGTATCGAAAGCTAAGCCGCCTACTTTGAGAATCAGACACATGAACGTGTCTTGACTCAGACCGACAGGCCAATACGACTCATCCTTGCCCTGCTTGCGCTCCAGCAAGTTGGTGTCCATGAGACGCGCCCATGCCGCACGATTCGGGCGCCGGTGATGGATCATAAGGTGTATGTAGCCAGCAGAATCATATATTGCTGGGGCCTAGCACGCCAATTGAGAAGAGTGTGTCAACGAGGATATTCACGTACCCCTTCATCTGTAGTTCCGATCCACCTCAGAGTGTGACCTTTGGGTATTGGTAGTGGCTTCTCTTGAAGAACTTGAAAGTCTTCAAAAGAAATCAGCGTGGCGACCAAGCTTTGGGATCCTAGAGGAATAGGTCTTTCAACAATATGTTGTTGGACAGGTTAAGGGTCTTACCATCAATGGTAGTTGCGCCAGGTCGGTGCACCACAAGTACGTATTCCTCGGCAGCAGCCATTGTCACATATTCACCTTCCACGCCGAGGACAATTCTTTCCATACCAGAGCCGCTCAAGAATGTCAGGTCTCCCGAACTAGTTGCGATCACAATATTCCCTTGCCCCTGAATGTCACCTCCAGACGATGAAGGATCTCTCAGAGACCGCATTGGCCTCTCACCACCTGCCGCAAGGCCAAGGACGCGCTGATCCTTTGGAAGGGCATATGTCCAGTCCCCTTGCGTGGACCAAGTACCGTAAGGTTTATATATAACTTGTGCCGGGTGATCAAGCTCAGGGGGACAAGCAAAGAGTGCACCTCGTTCACCTGTGAGGACGTCAGACTTGCTTGTGGGAGTTGCAAGAAGCTAACCAAGTGAGCCGAGGTCATATTTGAAGTGATCGGTAAAGTGGTACCCCTTGCGGGTTGATCGGTCGTGGAATTCGACATTGACGATGTGATGAGTATCCTGGTCCGTTACTTCAATGACACCAACCATATTGTACGCTATGCTGAAATAAGTATGAGTTGTGACATATCAAGAAAAGTCTCTTACCGAGGTAACGCTTTTTATTTTCCATAGGCGTTGACCCTGGTTGGAAGGCCGGTTGAGCCTTCGTGATGCTCACTGAAATACTGTCAAGTCATTGTCAACATTGATCCGGCGATATTGGCTCACCCATCTCTTTCACGAATCCGTCACCTGCACGTATCGCCTTTGCACCTTCAGGCTCATCTTCCATCCCATCACCAAGGTCGTCAATGATCCAGTCGTCGCCATATGGGTCACCCCCCTCCGCATCAGCGTGAGGTTCTTCACCCCACAATGGGGGAGTGGAATTTCGCTTTGTCGTCGTACCTTGAGCGCTGCTTGCAGCCGTTTGACGCACGGGATCAGGTGAGCCTGCTGGAATTGCATCCCGCCACCGAGAGAGGACACCTTCTGTATCTGTCCATGCTAAGAGGTTTTCTGTAGGTGAGAAAGCGATTTGAATGGTGAATGCATTTGGGGTGCCTGGGTGCCTACAACGAGTTATGGGTACGGAAGAAAAGACAATTATAAAAACTTACTTCCAAAGCACCCGCTTCGTCTGCACACTCCAAATTAATATTTCTTGCTTGCAAGCGCTGGCAAGGTATATGCCATTGGCTGAAAGCGCTAGTGCTGTTGTTGCGCCAATGGTATTTGGATCAGACAGAGATGAAGTTTTAGTCCATGTGCTCCGCGAAATCGCGACAATTTCTATTCAATCATGAGTGAGAGTTTAGTCTCAGTGCTCTGATCACTTACCGTGCGTTCGTGACGCTGCAAAGAAATACTGTCCTGAGGGGTGCCAAACGGCAGAACAATCATGCATGAATTCCGGAGACCTCGCGGGTAGTCAGCAAAAGGTCTCTGCAAATGAGGTGAATAATCCTCACTCCGGATCTACCACTTCCGGTATTACACCATCAATCACGTTCTCCACCTTGGCTTCAGTATCGGATATATTCCATACCACTATGGTCCCATCTGAGCTACTCGTTGTCTGAGGAATGAAAAGCCATTAACATTGTAGTGGCATGAATGCTATCAAAAGCTCGTACCAAAATGGTGCCCGATGGATGCCACGTTGTCTTTCGTATGCGTTTCTTATGCCCTCCTTTCAGTACTACTACATTCGTTATTTCATCCAAATCAACAATCTTCACCGAGAGTTCACTAAAGTGCACAAGAACAGTCAGTACACGCAACAGCTAATGCATGCAGAAGCGCACTCAGAAGCGACAGCAACACGCTTGCCAGAGGGATCCACTGCTAAACACCTGATCGATACTCCAGCAGCACTCGTCACAAGTCCATTGAGCTGTGCCTTCCCAGGAATATACTTTCGCACGTCAGAGTCGTGGCCTCCAGAGAGCCAGCAGCCTTCCTGTTTTCCGGTGTCAGTTCAGACGAATCCTGGATACATGTAGAGCCACGCACGGCAGCGGCGACCGCCGTGATACCCTCATCAGCTTCATATGCAGCTTCCGGTTCTTGGTCCTCCCCTTGGTCAGTGTGCCATATTCGTACTAGGGTATCTAAGCCTCCCGTGTATGCAATCCTAGGGAAAGAAGGTTAGGTTGGCAGCTCTTTGATCTGAAACCGACTACTTACTTCCCATCACGCGAAAATGCGATGCACGTCTGCCCTTGCTGATGGGCCGAGTTGCTGATCGCCTTAGAAGTGCTTGCCATCGTCACTGGTCAAGAATTCAAAGGACAGAATATAAGGACAGAATATTGGACAGTGCTTCACGACTTGTGCAAGCACGTGACGCATTCGCGATGGTCACAATCACGTGATATTATGTGACACTGATGTTTTAATGTCATGGTCGCCACTCCCACGTACTATGGTCGACCAATTATCTATGCGTAATCCTGTGATGCTTCCCAGTCTTAATATATCAAACAAATATATAATTATACAACAAGTACGAGCTACACAACTAGCCGCAACATAGGTGATTCAAACAGGAGTCAATTATCGCCCCCAACTCCGCCTCCTTACAATGCGAAAACCACCAAGCAAGCGATTAACCAGCTTCCATTGCTCCATCGCCCATGGTTTATCGGACAACGCGTCCAGTGGACCACTAATCCAAAAGGCAAGATTTACCTCCGGCAGGTTGGGCAAGAGACTGCTAAGGACGAGAGCCACGTCCAATGGAGAGCTAATTGGCGAGTTACCGAGGACAAGCTCTTGTAGAACGTTGTTGCGGATACCATTTCCGGGAGACTTGAGGTCTATACCATCAAGCTTCGTGGTATCAATGACAAGCGAGAGGGATACCAATTCAGGGCAAAGCCGAAGTACATTGATTAGCCCATGGAAGGTAGGCAGCACAGTACTAGCGGGGTCGCAATAACAGCCGAGTCTGAATATTTTGAGCTTCGGCCATGCTTTTACAAGCTCGTTTAGTTCGTCATCGGAGATTGAGATGATACATGCTGTCTCGACATCAAAATGGGTTAAGTTGCGAAGGAGGCGAAGAGGGCCAAAGTCGCCTGGTTTGGCGTATACATTGTGAAAGGTGTTGTAAAATTGTTTGCAGTGTTATGGCTTCGAGAGTGTCGTTATCACATCGTTCTAGGAGCGTGGCACAGAACCCAGACATAGAATCAGATTGTTGTCCAAATTCGTTAGAAGAAAAGACGGCAGTAATATGTTTACTTCGGACGGTCCGAAGAGAACGTAAGAAGTATGTCATATGGTTGAGTCTGATAGCTTGAAAACCCAAGAGTTCCAGATGTTCCAAAACAAGTGATTGAGGTGGTAACCCCATGCGTCGGAGAAAAGATGGTCCCACGTAAAGCCAAAGTGTCTTCAGAGACTGTAGCTGTGTAACGTGTACCATCCCTGGATCTTCTAGCTCGCACACGGTCAAAGCGGAAAGACGGTGGAGCTGACATATCGCCTGTGTCGGGAAGGGCGCAATCTCACAGTTCAATGTCGGGTCGACTACTTGAGGTAGGAAGTAAGTGAGATTAGGACATGTGGTCCCGATAGTGGACAAGATGGACATCAAGGCCGGCGAAATTGAGGTAATTCGTAGATCCAAGGAAACCAAGGAAGGTACAAATGCCATACGCAAGAACTCGATGACGAGGTCGGTTTGATCGGAATTCCAAACCAAACGTCGAAGATTTGGAAACATTGTCGAGGATGGGTAAGGGTAAGACAACATAATTATACGAATATGTTCAATAATGGGCGATGGATCTCCAGATTGTGTGATCGAGTGCACGCGGGATGCGTATTTACGAAAAGTAGCCCAGGCCTTGGTATCGATGGGCCTGCGCAGTATCTGTACGAATTACTGAGTGAAAGTCGTGCGAATATGAAATGCTTACAAGTTCTCCTCGGCAACTGAAGCCCCAGAGATGCGTTGGTATACAGTTGACCAACGGCACTAGGGATGGTAAATTCCTCCATAAGGCGTCAAGTGCTGGACCTTCAAATGTACGACACGTCGATGCAAGGCTAGGAAGTGTGCCAAGATCGGTGTGACAGCTGATCTGGTCTAAAATTTCGGCAATGCGCAGAGCTTTATGCATGAGATTGAAATGGCAATACAGATTCAAGGGTGTGATGAAAAAGGGAGCTCCGGTACGTGAGATAGGAACACTCGGTGTGATACCTCTAATAAATGCCTGTGAGGCTGTGGTGAATTTCAGGTGATAAATGCTTACAAAAAGCAGCAGAGGCCGCCACGCACGATGGACGGATGAGGAAATGCTGGGTCTCTTTATGTAGAGGATAATGATAAATGCAGTGACATTTGCCTCTTGAAGTAAAGAGGTGGAATAGCCACAATCTGCGTGGGCAGCAGATCCACAGTATGAAGGTACTGCAAAATGTGAAATGGAAGACTCATGGTCGAGTCGCCACGTCAAGGCTTTTGCTGGAGTGAATTTGAATCATTTCGTCAAGTGTAGACGCCCAGAGCGGCTGTCATAGTTCATAGTTTGAGAAGTAACTGTTAACAATTGTCGAGAAGTGATTATTGTCGGGGGTAGAACGACAATGGGATTATTGTGGCAGAAGTATGTTTGTAGATATTTGTGAGCTGATTAGGGCTATGATAGATTTGATGATGGCATTAGAAGAATCCGCCACGGTTCATTTTGTATTTTGTTGTATCTTTTGAATAACTGCTTTCTTCTGCTCTGTTATACATTCTAACAACTCACTAAAGCCCTCTACTTAAACACCAGCGACACCCCTTTTACCCGAAAATTTTATATCAATTTCTCGTATCTTTATATCAAACCTTTCGTATTCCCAACATGTCTTTCGCCGAAGTTGGTTCCGATTCCCTTAGGCCGATCCTTCTACGCTCAAGTACACCAGGTATGTGCATTTCTTCATCTTTTATATATATTTTACAGCTCACAACTTCTTTTCTTTTCCGCAGCTCCCAATGAGAAAGGTCAGCCTTTCACTTCAATATTTACAACCACCAAACTCATCCAGGGTCATATTTCATAGTACTGCTATACCTAGAGGGTATGCAAAGAGAGTCTATGGGTCTCGGATCACCTACTTCCACTCTCATTCGTAATGGCCTTCCGTCTACAAGGCGTAGCGCCTTTGGTAATGATGACAGTGCTTCCGATCTAGACTCAAACGTTCAGGATGGTCGCAAAACCGAAATGTCCATCAATGCTCATTCCGCATTTGTGAGTACCAATCACATTTAAAATTTTGGATTTTCGTCCGGCTTTCCCATGGTGTTAAACGTCGTACTGCCAGCATGAACCTGGTCCTCAGGATCCCCCAGGTCCGCGTTATGAGTCATTTGATTCTGGTCCTTCGTTTGGCAATAAAGGCCCTTTGCCTGACTTTGGGCCCAGTAGCGGAGCACCTCCCTGGAATACTTGGGAGGTATGTCGCCATCGGGCTCACTTAATCATATCTCCAGTCCTACCCTTGTACTCATTTCATTCAGCATTCTACAGTGGCTGGCGCTGCAAGAGTACCTCTTCCAAATTCTGTCACCTCTCCGACCACTTTCAACATCAACATCGAACCTCCATCCTCACCCAGCGGTTCAAAGTCACGCAAATCTACTTCTCAAGCTAGTGGTGCCCCTTCAAAATCACGCAAGTCAGCTGCTTCAGTAGTTGAGAGCGATTCGCGGGATACCATTAGAGGCGTACGTATTTTATTGTCTTCAGTCATACAAGTGATTGATGGAGATGTTATAGCACCACAATGCTCCAAGCAAGGCGCACACAACACACAGCGCAGCACCTGATGAAGTTCCCTTGTCTCCCCGTCGATCACGAGCTGGATCAAGATCACAAGTCCCTAATGAATACCCTCCTTTACCTCCCAGCACATTGCTGAGTCCGTCAGGCCGAACCGGTCATCTTCCCCTCTCCCCGCGATCACACCGCCATGCACCAAGCGTATCGCCATCTGACTCTCCCAGTCAAGCCCCACTCAAGGCTGCTAGGATAGAGAGAGAACTCAAGGAAAAGGAAAAGATGCGCTCAGTTGTCAGCGGCGGCCCCACGAGTGACGTCGATGGAGCTGCGTCGAAACGTGGAGGTCCGCTAAGTGCTGCTGGCAGCCCGATGTCTCCCTCACATCACAACCGCCCGTTCTCCCCTTATCGTCATGCCGCCACCCAAGAACCCTTACTATTTGCTGCAACAATGCAAGTCCAGAGGCAGACATCTTCACAATCGAACGCATTGTCTCAGCTGAATGTGAATACGTCTCAGCTGGACGGCGGTGGAGGTGGCAGTAAACTATCTCATGTATCGCACCATTCCCATCACACTCATCAATCCCATGTCTCGCATCAGTCCCATCATTCGCAACACACCCATCAATCCCAGTCGCGCGCTCGCTCGCCGGCACGCATGGAAGAAGATGGCAGAACGACACCCACACCTTCTCGTCCGCATTCTCCGTCATTCTCCCTGAATCAGGCTGAGGAGGAGATGGTGGCAAAGGCACTGGCCGAACGTGGCGCTGGTAATCGCACTTCGTACGCCCCTAGTACTCTCGAACCAGAAATCATCGACTCTCACTTCCACGATATGGATCTTTGCATCTTGCTTCATCAAATGGACGATAACACCACTCATGAAGTGGTGAAGAAGGCCCTGCGGAAAGCATTGAGGCAGCGCGTCAAGAAGCTGGGCATGAAATATGACCAAGATGTGCGCTCAATTGTTTATCTCTTTTGTTAAATGAAATCTAACATCATAGCAGTCTATGCGACAGTACAGAAAGTCATTCCATGATCATGATCCTAGTGTCCATCTGGATGCAGGCTTCCAGGCGAACGCAGTGAGTTGCTCTAAATTTTTACAACATTCGAGTCTGACACCAACTCTGCAACAGCAAGAGCCACCTGAATGGGCCAAAGAACTTATGAGCGGAATGATAAAAGTCCAAGAGCGTCTTGAAACTCTCAGCCCTCAGTCATTGAACGCGCCCATGCCACCCCGCAGCCAACAATCATATGCCGAGTCTGCTGCTTCTCGAGAGCAATACCGAGGAGAGACTGAATATTCAGAAAACATGGATCAGTACGGTCAAACCCCGCGCACCCAAACCGTGAATATCAACACGCAGCCCACCGGCACGATTCCAGAGTCGATGTACCAAAATGAAACTGGCATCATCGGTACGTTTTCTTTTAACACGGTCGAGATGAATATCCTGATGAGTTGTAGTTGAAGAGGATGATGACATTTATGCTGATCACACCGAACTCGAGCAACGGTTCGGCGCTACTACTATCACTGAGACACGGGGAGGTATGAGCGAGTTTTTGAGTGGCGATCGGGACGACTCTCCAGGTCAGCAGTTCTTGGAGGAGGAGCTGTACAAGTTACGTGTCAAACCTGGAGGAAGTCAATCAGCCATTACGCATAAGACTTGGGAAGTCGCGAGAGATGACCAAGACGAGTTCGAGGAGGGTCACGGAGCGTTCACTGAATCTGGTCTACCTGAAATTCCCGACTCGGGCAACTACACCGAGCGCCGTCAGCCTTCTCCGCCTTTACTGCCGATTCCTGGACAAGAGATCACTCGACGCGAGATGATGATGCCTTCTCAGAATTCGCAAGTTCGGAATACTGGTCACGACTACGGCGAGCTCAGTCCCCCACCATGGCAGCGCATCCACCAGCGCCTCCTTAATTGGGCTATCATATGGCCAATGAGCGAGATCGATGCAGCGCTCAATAGCACAACTCGAGGACAGCAGGTGGATGAGGTTGCGCTGAGTATTTGGTCGACACAGACGTACAAGCGATACGTGAGAAGCCGCATGACGGATACTCCGGGCGGGCGTGTGGACAGGCTTTTCGTCCCTCCGAACATGGCAGATGCGATCAGCACTGCTGTGTTCAATGGCCGTCACGGAGATGCGTGTGGAATGCTCAGGGATCTATGGGCGCCTTTTGGTTTCGAAGGTGCTCCGCGATTGATCGTCGTACTTGCGAAACATCGGTCAGATGCAGGCCATTGGGTCGTCCACAGGTTGGTCGATTGGTCATATTTCTTTGCACTACTTAAATGAGTCCTTTTTTACCAGATTCTCACTGCCTGATGGTGCACTAACAACATACGACTCGTATCCAGAACGCACTCTTCCCGATGGACGGGTGAGTAACCTGATATCTTTTGTGCTCAGTAAGTACTGAGTTTTCTCACAGCCTCTTGGTTGGTGGTTCGCCATCCGAGTAGCATGGCCCGGTGCCATTTACGCAAACCCAGACCACCTCATGCAAAAGATGGTTCGCTTGCACCGTCCGATGCAGCTCAACATCGACAACTCCGTCGCCGCAGCTGGTATCTGGCGAAACGTGCTCATGGGCTCTCGCGCAGAACGCAGTCTTGACCTGGAGCGTCTCCGGGATTTGATCAATACGGAGGTGAAAAATTTAAGACAGCGAAAACAGCAGGGGAAGTTGTCGATTAGCTCGCCAAAAGCGAATTGGGAGGATGTTTAGTTTTAGTTCCTTAGATTAGATTATATATATACTGGACTCATTGATATCTTGGTTATGGTTTTGCTGCTTCGTGCTGGATCTGATGTATGTACTGTATCGTAGGATAGGTGCAGCAGGGACCTGTATTGCTTTCATCATGCTTGTTGTAATTTTTGACTTTGGTGTTTGTGGTACTGAACGTTTAGATGATAATCTCAAATTTTGTGGACCATCAATACTATAAGGCTAAACAACGTTAACTGATTCATTCATGTCCCCCGGATAGGTAATATGAAGTCGTCTTCCTAACGGCAACGACTCCTCATCGCACCTGATGTGAGCAGTCAGTAACAGTCAGGCACCACAAAACAAATGGTCGAAAGTTTTACCTTGCCACAGTCATCATTTTAAGTTTGTCTCTGAACGAGGATATGCACACAAAGATGAGCATGCATGAACACACATGTCTTGTTCATGTGCGGTACGATACAGAGGCTACGAGATATGATGTCCTACAATACAGACATTCAATGAACATGAGAACCATGAGTAAGAATCCTCGCACCCGATATCGATCAAAGACTCATGATGGTCTCGGTGAGAGCCTTTACATGATCTACTTCATCTTGAGGTCGATTGGAGTGCGAGGTTGTAGGCCTTCCGATGGCCTGGAAAGTATGTTCGTAAGCATCGCGAGAAGTCATCTTTAATCCACATGATTTCAAAGATGAAAAAATGACGGAACAACGGTCTCCGTGATCTGATCACTGAAGGATTAGATTCCAACACACCTCATACAGTATTCGAGCATTCGAATCAAGCGCATGTCTAGCTTGGTCGATCTGTTCCCTGGAGCGCTGCTTTTGTTTCTTTTTTGAAGAAGATTTGGCTGCGCTCCTGCGGCTTTCCTGGGGAACAAGAACTGCGCGTTTATTTTGAGTTTTGCTAGTCTTGCCCATGCTGCGTCTCTGGAACAAAGTCACGTCGCTTACGTCAGTGTCGTTCCTTGTCCAAGTGAATCTGATTTTCTAACCCAGCTCTCTCTGTCTCAAACTACGTTGAAAAATTCACCATTTCTTCTGCTTTCCTTGTGATTTTAAGTCTGGCTATATTGTGAACCTTGAGACTGTTCTGGATTGCCATATCATCAAATTGGACGCAGACGTTAAAGGGCGAGCAAAGCTATGGCAGACTCACCAACGCTGAGTGTTACACTCCTTGGTGCAGGTCAAGAGGTGGGAAGATCCTGCTGCGTGCTGCAGTACAGGGGTAAAACCATTGTCTGTGACACAGGAGTGCATCCTGCGTACAGCGGCATGGCTTCGCTTCCGTTTGTGGATGAACTTGATTGGAGCACAGTAGACGCGATTTTGATCACTCAGTGCGCGATACGTCCCCCAAAACTATTTGATAACTTAATTCGATCTTTAGCTTTCACCTTGATCATGCTGCTGCTCTGACCTACATCATGGAAAAGGCAGGCTATATTTTATCTCTGACCGACTTATACTTGACCAGTTATATCAGACCAACTTTAGGGATGGTAAGGGTAAGGTGTACATGACGCATCCTACGAAAGCTGTGCACAAATTCATGATGCAAGATTTTGTTCGAACGAGGTATGCCCGGCACTGATGCGAAAATAACTGACCCAATAAACAACGACAGTTCGTCGTCCTCCGATGCACTATTCACTCCCCTTGAAATGAACATGTCACTGTCATCGATCATCCCGGTCTCTGCCCATCAATTGATTACACCTTGTGCTGGAGTTTCGTTTATTCCCTATCATGCAGGCCATGTATTGGGCGCATGCATGTTTCTTATTGATATAGCTGGCCTCAAGATTCTGTACACAGGAGACTATTCTCGCGAAGAAGACCGACATCTTGTCAAGGCAGAAGTTCCCCCTGTCCGGCCGGATGTCCTCATTGTCGAAAGTACATACGGCGTTCAGAGCTTAGAAGGTCGCGATGAGAAGGAGCTGCGTTTTACGAGTCTCGTTCACTCAATTATTAGGCGTGGAGGACACGTCCTTCTACCTACTTTTGCTCTCGGACGAGCTCAGGAGCTTCTCCTTATCCTCGATGAATATTGGAAGAAGCATCCGGACCTGCACAACGTTCCCATTTATTATGCTTCTAATCTGGCACGCAAATGCATGGCTGTATATCAGACGTACATACATACAATGAACTCGAACATTCGGTCGAGGTTCGCGAAGCGAGACAATCCATTTGTATTCAAGTGCGTGGACCGTTAGCACACTCCCGGGGGTTATCCTGACCGACCTTGTCTTAGGCATATATCTAATCTTCCACAACCACGCGGTTGGGAACGGAAAATTGCAGATGGCCCGCCATGCGTCGTGTTGGCAAGTCCAGGTTTTCTTCAAACTGGACCCAGTCGTGAATTACTCGAACTCTGGGCGCCTGACTCTCGAAATGGACTCATCATTACTGGATACTCTATCGAGGGAACACTGGCTCGGGTGAGTTGTCTTACGTGTAGGATTCTACCGCGATTTGCGCGTCTCTTAATGGCAAATTTATTATCCCCACCTCGTATTTGAGTGACAAGATCTGAACTTTTTTCAAATCAGGACATCATGACTGAACCGGATGAGATTATTGGACTGAAGGGCAACACTATCCCGCGAAAAATTTCAGTCGACTATCTTTCATTTAGTGCGCACGTGGACTACTCTCAGAATTCAGAATTCATCGAGCTAGTGAAGGCTCAACATGTGGTAAGTGCCCGTGCAAATTCGGCATCCCCTTACTCAAGTCCTGTTGCTCAAGGTTCTTGTTCACGGAGAGCAAACCGCGATGGGCCGTCTCAAGGCAGCCATGACTGCAAAATTCAAGGATCGCGATGAGGATGTGAAGATCCACACCCCTCGTAACCTTGAAACTCTCGAGCTGTCCTTCCGTGGCGAACGTGTGGCAAAGGTCTCGAGGTTCAATCTTAAATGACGCGGGTTAATTGACGCAATTGCATCTAGGCGATCGGTACTTTGGCTAATAAGGCTCCTCAAGAAAACGATATCATATCAGGGTTACTTGTTTCCAAGGACTACTCCTATACCCTTCTCGATCCGCGTGATTTAAAAGACTTTGCTGGGCTATCGACCTGCACTGTCACTCAGCGACAGAGGGTAGTCCTTGGCGTGGGCTGGGAACTTGTGCGGTGGCATCTGGAAGGAATGTACGGTACTGTTGAAGAAGGTTCAGACAAAGATGGTGCGAAGGTTATTAGAGTAAGAGATATCTGATTCAAGATAGATGGAGATAGTCCACTGATAGGCCTCAACAGGTTATGGGTGCTGTCGATGTCAAACACACTGCAGAACACGAACTCACGCTTGAGTGGGACTCAAGCGCAAGTAACGACATGATTGCCGATTCTGTTTTAGCTCTTATTACGGGCATCGACAAAAGTCCTGCCTCTGTGAAATGTGGGTGATGCATTGCATAGTCTGTCGTGGATGTTGATAAGTTTGTTCAGTGACCTCACAGCAACATTCACATACTCACCACCCTCACTCGGACCATCACGAAGGTGATCAATCTATCACTAGAATTCAGCGGATTGCATGGTTTTTGGATGCCCATTTCGGTGATGTGGAGCTTCACATGCCCGAAGTTGGTGGTGAACAAGATCAAGATCAAGAACAGGGCGACAAGAGCGAGCCGGCATTGATCGTACGGATGGATGACTCAGGAGAAGCTGATGCACACATAAATCTAGTAACCTTGGTTTGTATTTACGTTGACGTGTTCATTACCTTGCTCAATTGACCCATTGTAGGCGGTGTCATGTCCAAGTGACACTCTTCGAAAGCGTGTTGAAGCAGTATTGGACATGGCAATAACTACAGTGAGCTCCCTTGCGGAATCTTTCGCTACTGGGGTCAGTATGCCCGCTGAAGACGCGGACCCGAAGCAAGAAAAATCCACCTCACCAGATCATACGGATACGAAAAATGTAGAGGATACGATTACCGATGAAGCTGATATCGCTTCATGATGATTGTAATTTCGATTTTGTCTACTATAGTGTCTTCTTTGTAGTGTCGAATATTTATTAATGATGTTATACTACTACATGAGCTCAATAACATGCCACCATGCAGCGACCGACGGTCCAAAGCTAAAGTCTAAGCTGAAAGGCACTAGCAGTAACTTGAAGTAGCAACTTGCAGGTGCTTCACGGCTTTGTTATTCTTGAATGATGTTTACTCAGACTGACTGCTAATTATACTACACTAGCAACAGGATGATGTATTACTTACCCTTCTAGTTACACGGTGATCACCAATTCGCCAAACACGACGTTATTCCCAACGGTACGCATCAATATTCTAGTTCATCCGCTAGCTGCGGCCCGAAGGAATAACTTGAAGCCAAGATAACAAATAAAAACAGAAAAATCCCTTTATTCCTTGTTCTTCTCGCCAATCGGGGTATCTTGCAGGTCCCGTGGCCGACTTTCCGCAGTTGTGCCGCTGATAACGTTCCTATGGCCATTAATCTATAAAGCGGCAGTTCTGAGCTCTCAGAATATCGTCTTCGCCCCCAACCCGACCAATAGCGATTATGTCGACCATGCAGAAGGGGATGTCTTATGGTATGTTATCGGCTATTCGTTTATCGATGCCACTAATAGACTACGTACTATGAAGTTCGCCTGGGTAACTCTGGGCTCAAAGTTTCCAAGATTATTCTGGGGACAATGCAGTATGGTGTGCAGAACGTTTACTCGCGCGCATGACTAAAGTCGCCTGATTCTTCAATATAGGTACAAGCGAGTGGCAAGATTGGGTTCTTGGAGAAGAAGAAGCTGTTGTTCACATCAAGGCTGCGTGAGTGCTGTTGTCGCGTAACATCGATGCCAGAGCGTGTCTTTACCATCAATATTGAAGCTATGACGCGGGCATCAACACCTTTGACACGGCGGACGTAAGATAGAATACCTCCTCATCTTAGGCATGAATTACTTATTGATATGATCAGATGTACTCCAATGGACTTTCTGAGGTCGTACTTGGGAACGTGATCAAAAAACTCAATTTACCTCGGGATGAGATTGTAATCATGACAAAGGTCAGACCTGCAATGTATTGGTTGTTTACAGGTTTTCACAACTCAACCTCTAGGTCTATAATGTTGTTGGCCGCACCCCGGGTGAAAAGGTCTTCAGGTCAGCTGAACACCCTGATCAACTAGGCTACGTTAATCAAAGGGGTCTGAGTCGCAAGGTGTGTTGGCTCCTGTGGATTTGTTGCACTATCTGAGCTTGCACAAATAGCACATTTTCGCATCCATTAAGAAGAGTCTAGAGCGTTTGCAACTTGATTATGTCGATGTTCTGCAGTGTTTGTCATGACCCAGTATTCGGCCGAAGATTTAAGGTTGATTGATTTCCAGGTCATCGCTTTGACACAGAGACACCGATCGAAGAGACGGTATGTCAGCGCTATGCTTTGGTTTCAGTGTTTATTGACCGACCTGCATCATACTTAGATGCAAGCCCTCCATGACGTCGTGCAGGCTGGTTATGTCCGGTACATCGGCATGTCTTCATGCTGGGCCTACCAATGTACGTTTTGACATTCATTCTGTGCATCTTTCCAGTCTTACAATGCATCTTCAGTCCAAGCAATGCAAAGTAAGATCATAACTTTGTTGTGAGCGAGTCGAAATTTAACTGCATGGATATCTGTTTAGATTATGCGATTGCAAACCACCTCACACCTTTCATTTCTATGCAGAATCACCACAATTTGATCTATCGCGAAGAGGAACGAGAAATGTTCCCCACCCTCAAGGTTTGATTCATTTGTCTTTGTCTCTTTTTTGTCCCCTGATTATCATGGTAGATGTTTGGCGTTGGATGCATCCCCTGGTCACCGCTTGCCCGAGGACTGCTCACCCGTCCTCTTGGCCAGCAAACAATTCGTGGAAAGACTGACTTGTTAGTTGTCATCATCTGGATCTATTCACGAAGTATTTTTAAAGATGACGTACAGGGCCATCAACTCATACGTTCAGCATGAGTCCGACAAGGACATTATGAACCGGTGAGAACGACGTCACCCCTCGATCAAGCAGATTCTGAAGCGATACACATAGCCTTGAGGAAGTTGCGAAGAAGAAAGGTGCGAGCATGGCGCAAATAGCTCTTGCTTGGTCGATGGCACAAGACATCGTCTCGGCGCCAATCGTTGGAACAACGTCTCTTAAGAACCTACAGGAACTTCTCGGTATGTGTTGCAATTAAAGAGCAGACATCCTGATATGATTCTTCTTTAGGTGCCATCAATATCACTCTTACCACAGAGGAACTTAAGTACTTGGAGGAGCCTTATCAGCCAAAGTCTGTCGTTGGTCACAAATAAATGTTTTATAACAACGAAACCGTGACTGGTTCGAAAAGAACATTTGTTGGTTAGTAGATCACATTTGTAACCAAAGCTGTATGAGGCTAATACTGTATGTATATATACCATATTACGTAGTTGCTTCTGCTTTTATCAAATGACTCGGAATATAACCGCACCGTGACATGGCGCATTCGCGCCCACGAATGGGGGGGCCCTGATCAATGCTTGCAGGGTTGCATGGCATTCTTCGTTCTTAAATTATCGATTTTTGTTTTCTTCTCTCTCCCACATCAAACCAATCTAGCACCTGACAGCTGCTTACTAGGCTGACGTGGCTAGAAAACAGCAGATGACTGGTGCATTCCAGGACTCTGGAATAGCTGCACCACTTCAGACATTGATATAACTATGTCATATCAAACACTCGGATTCAGCTCTTGTTGGTGTTGGAATAACCTATAAGCTTGCCCTGCAAATCATGCCTGTCGCTACTTTGCCGTGTTGGAATGCCGCATTGGTTCCAACCCGTTCTAATAGTGTTTCGTCATTTTATTAAAAAAAGGTTGGTTGTTTTATACACTATCCTGACATACACCCATCTAGAAGCATTTTCAGGCACTCGTATGCAGAACTGTGCTCGCGGGCGCCATCTGTTACTATTAGATCCATGATGCCGATGGATAGGACTTCTATGTGAAAAACTCGAAGTATAATCTGATAGTAACAACTCATCCTTCATGATCGTGGCGCAGACTGACGATCTCAATGCATGAAGTTGACAACATGACGTAGCTTGATGGGGCCCGAGTGCGGACGCCTATAATAATTGATTTATGGCTGTTCCTCGAAGCCGAGTCTCTTCTGCCAGCTGCTGTCAGGCTATCAACCTCGTCACACCATAGCCATTACCGAGGTCCGAACTATCTATATGCTGATCGGTGACTATGTTGGACCAGGATTGCCGAGTCGCGGTAGTAAATGCATCCTCAAGTGACCCTGTCTATGTTATCACGTCCTCCAGAGCTTTGCTGAATAATCAATCCAGCATGTCTGCTTTCACCGGTGCTCACTGCTAGCCGAGACACAGCACAGTGGTGACTCGTTTTTTTTCTGATCACTGTCACGTTTGCAGCCCCAAGAACCGAAGAAACTTTGTCACTGCGGCCCCCAGCGGCCCTAGGCTACTCCAACGTTTAAATATCACTCGACTATCATTTTTCCGAGTGTTTCTTTACACTCGGCTTCCGTTTATTCTCATACTAACCGGCGTAATTTGCAGGAATGGACATCAAGTGACTACAAGCGGTGGAATTCGGGAGCCAGGTCCGACGACAACATGGAAACACTGACGTGATAACTGCTGAATTTGTGTCAGAAGAAAGCAACAGGCTTGTCAGGCATGTTAGCCTTTGTTGTCGTGGGGGCAGTGAGGAATCCAACGGGGAGTATGACACTCCCATGGCGGTAAAAAAAAACCTTCCCGAACACAGAATGAATCTTACATTCTCTAAGTGCTGCAAAGCTAGCTAGCTAAATTTTCTGCCCGTCCAAAAATGACGGGCGAAACCTTCACCGAAATCTTTGTGACTAATGGCAGTTAGATGGTAGGTTTGGGAGACAATGAGACTCTAGAAATGCGTGGGTGAACACCAGATGTCTGAGAGTCTTTCGCGGGAGGTATGTCGTCGCGACAAGTTATACTTGTGACCGACCGCCTTATACAAACCATAGCAGGGAATGATATAATTACAAGACAGGGCGGAGACCAATGACGATCAGTTCCGGAAGTGCTGCCGGTGGGCTATTCTTCCGAAAAGCGAATCGATGTTCTGACAGTGGCGGCGAGTAGTACCAATTTTAAGGAACGCTTGCAGTTGGACCTCCTCCGTTTGAAAAGGAGGGGATCAATTTGGTGTGCTGAACACCTGACTTGCACTCTGAAGGTCGGTGGGAACTAAAGTCACGAGTCGCCACATTGGACATACTGCGCTGACGAGAAATCTAGTAACTTGCTTTGACAGAGCCAAGAACTTCATGATACATATGATATGAAGACTGTCAGTAGGCTAAGTGATGCAGCGATGGTGAGGACAGTATTAATTGGTTCCGTTGTCATATGGTCCTGCATAGATCATCCCTCGACAGCTCACACGATGTCCAGCTGTGCCAAGTTGCATCGACATTTGCCAGTGGATTGGGCGTCCTCTACTGAAAATGGCGAGAATTCGCTCCGCGTGGTCAACACCTGACCATGATTAGCGCCCAGACGTTGATACGCTAGGAGAACCGACGTCATCAAGCGGACGAGGGGGTACGTCGGCACTAAAAAAACGCTTGAATTGGCCATGTTGGATGTGGCACTTACTGCCTGAACTTTTCTTGATGGAGGAAAGAAGCCCAACTGCGGATGGCGTGCTGAGCAGAGAGGAAACAACGTCCCCTCCAGGACGCCACTCCACGATTCCACTTGAAGTCATGATGCCCCTAGGGAACGAACGAAGGGAGCCGCCTAATTTTGATGGTACCATAATAGGATCGCCAAGCACAGGAATCAAGAATATGAATTTTGCGAGCTGTGTGTGACAGGGCGTAATTTGCTTGCGCCAAAGTCATGTCCAAAATGAGGCTATCTTTGACTCGGGCTGTACACTACTCCGTCCAAGTGATCTATAGTGCGGGGTCATATTTTTAAGTCAGTCGGAGACATGACAGGAGAATTAGACACTACACCTAAGACATGGTACCATGGTTAGAAAGGTTCCATAGACAGATGTGATACATATCCCAAGACATATTTATGAACGCATTAATTTCGAATGGCTCCTAATCGAGCAGCGTCCGCTGCGGACTCTTATTTGGTTGTGTCTTAGCCTGATGTTACAAGATACGATGTGATAGGTCATGAGATATCATTGCCCGATGTTCACGTATTGGAAGTTCGGATGGGCGTGACAAAGTTCTAGGAAGGTCTCAAGGGATTCGCTGGACATTTACATACCTTGGGAGAAAGTTCGTGTACCATTAAGAGGCACGATGTGCTCTTAGCGAGTTTGCAGGAGGTGTCATTGCACATGAGGTGATTTGAATAACAGTTCGAGAAAGTTCTAGCTGTGGATAATAATAGCGATGATGACACTGCACACGAACAAGTTGCCTCAAGTACTGCGCAGAGGAGATGCTTCCGTATAAATTGAGGTAGATGCGGAAGGAAGATACCAGTGGGCGGAGGATCGATAGTGGACGGGTGCCTTCAAGACCGTTAACCGATGCTGGACTAGTACATAGCAACACTTCTCCCAGGCAGTACTAGTACTACTAGTACTGCCTGGGAGAAGTGTTAATAGCTGGGTTTACATTTGGATCGAGGTGCTCCGATATGATATGAATTACCGTGGGTCTCATGTGTGGAGTGAAGAGAAGGATTCTGTCCACGTTGACACCGGTTGCGACTGAGGTGGCTGTACTTTTATTAGCAGCCTGAAGGTGAACGTACTCTGCACATCGGAAGGAGGATCAGAGAGTGTTAGAAGTAATACCTTGAACTAAACACGCTTTATGACGGTACCTTGATCAGAGATCGAGAAATCGTGCATAGGCGCGCTATGATAGCGGAAGCTAATCACTTTGATGAGTGGCCTGATCTCGACTCGGATCTTAGTGACTACTAGCGGTTATTGTACCCCGGGGACTGAGTTAGATTCAATTCATTATTTAGCTTTGCGTTCTCCATTTGAACTGAGCTCCCAATCGATATTGATTTCAAGTTCCTTCCAGCACCACTCAACATCATGGCCACTGTTTTACGCTCACCGTCTACACCGTCACCTGTACTCGCTGCCCAACACCCACCTTCATCAACCTCGGGAGTCAGTAACTCTTCTTGCTCGCTCACGCACAGTGCCAGCGTTCCAACGCGTCGTATTAGATTCGCGCCCCTCCCTGAGCCCACCGCTCAAGTTGACAATTCAAAAACCAATACCATCATGGACACCCACGCGCATGCACCATCTCCACTATCCTCCAATACCGTCAACGTCCAACACAATGCACCATCCAATCCAAAACCAAAGTCGTCCCAATTCAACTTGTTTAAACGCTCTTCCACCGACCCTGCCGCCCGACCATATGACTCCGGTGCCCCACTCTCCCGATCCACATCCACTGCCACCCCCTCTAATGGTAGCCAATCAAAATATCCCTCCGCCGCACCCCTATCTAGCTCCCAAACTTGTTCTTCCACTAACACCCTCAGCTCAGGTGGTGACCGTCACGCAATATCCCAAAACCGCTCCCTCAGCCCTTCTCACCCCACCTCCCCCTCAACGCGCTCAAAAGTCCCCACAAATGGCATGCTCATGCTCAACGGACGAGTCTACCGTTCGAAACGCCAACCGCTCACAAACCTCCTTGCAAATGTGCACGACGAACCCGAGTTTGTGGAATGGGGGTACGGCGGCATGGGTAGCGTCAAATGCAGCAGCGATTCAAAGTATTCTGTCCTCGCTAAGGGCACCCCCGCCCTACTTTCCCACGGCCACGCTCAAAAGGTCGTCGATGGCGGCCATGATGATGCTGCGAGGCAAAAGAAAGATGACGTGGGTGCATCTGATTCGGCAAGAGGCGATGGTGATGACTGGAGTGGCATGGCATGGGTTCGCAAACGGCGGCAAGAGAGAGAACGGGCCGCAAGAGGCAATACGTGCTAGTGTAAAGCGGCAGAGCTGCAAGAGCAAGCACGGGGAGGTGATGCAAAATAGGCCCATCACCTCATTGGAATCACTAATCTATATCATGGGATTTGCTATTTAAATGGTCATACTTGGAAAATGGCTCAAAAAGCCTAACTTACCTCGGGATGAGGTTGTGGTCATAGCAAAGGTCTGACCTGTTATGTATTTGTTGTTTATGGATCGTAATGAATACGCCTATATGTATGTTTATGATGCTATTGCCCGGACCCCGAATCGAATGAACAGGTCTTGAATCAAGCTTCGACTTGTCAAGTCAAGTGTGCACCCTAGGCCTGATCGATGATCGGCTAGGCTACGTCAATCAGATGGTGTTAAGTCGCAAGGTATGTTGCATGCCAGGGCAGGATAGATGTCAAAACGTACATCCCCGGCACGTTAGTGGGAAGAGAATTTTTCGATTTCAAACGACGTTAACTTTAACGTTCAGGCAGCTACAAGCCAATCGATGCGTGGGAACATTTTGAAAAAACTGTATAGTTGATTAGTTGATGCGTCTTAGCAATGGTCATACTAGTAATTCATCTCTATAGTGAAGAAACTTGTGTACGATCTTTTTGGTTCCTCTGGGAGAGAAACCGAAAGGACGTCGCACACAAGTTAGAGGCGGTGTCCATATTTCATCGCCGAACTTGATATTCAGAATCAGAATGCCTATGTTTCTCTCCAAACACCCCAGCACGTCTCCTCGAGCCCTCGATGCTACAGATCGCTCGTCTCACAACATCTATCACGGTATTTTCGTACTACCCGCAATATCATGAATCTGTATATGCAACAGCTGAAAAAAAATTATTGGTTACATGTGTTTTAGATGTAGTCCCGCCAAGTTTTTTTTAAAAAAAACTCCTGCCATTATAGCGTCTTTGAGGTTCACATTGACGTGTCGATCGTGCGGTCTCGGAGGAATCTGTACATGAGTGTGATTAAGGGAGAGTTTTCGGGCCAAGGCGCAGTGCCTCCCCGCCTCGATGGGCTTTAGCCTAAGAAAAAGGTGCCGGTGAGCTACGAGGGCGGGTGAGATCGCTTCGCTGTATCTTGGCTAATCTGCCCATTCAGGGCCCAGAGAAAAATTAGGATTGCAGCTAAAGGCACTGAATCATGCTATCGCGCGATGGAAGAGCGAGAGGAGGTGAGGAAATGAAACAACTATGTCGACGAAGCTATTGAACATAATTTGAACGTTTCAATGGTCGTCGCAGCAAAGAAGTAAGCTTAGGTGTGAACGCCACATTTGTTGTTCGCTTAAAGACTAAATTCTAGTGTTTTTCTCCGCTCGTACGTCGATACGTAATAGAGTGGCAAACTGTCACTAAGTGAAGTCGGGCCCTCGACGGTTTCTGTACGAGCGGCTGAGACTCCAGAACAATGAGCTTGAACCTGCCTAAAGGTCCGGATTTTCGAGATCAAATTTACCACCAGTTGCGCCGTACCGTACACAGGGAGGGGCTTCGAGTCCACGCGGCCGAAGAAGACATACATATGCATAATAATTGCGACCGGTAAATCGTTGGGTCCAACGGACTTACGGTATGAATAAATGACTAGTTGAACTTGTACGTATGGACACTACGAATATAAATGCTCTGAGTCTCTGACACTGAGCATTGTTGCATTTCTCCGTGGCTCTGATGTTGTTCAGACTATTAAGCTTCCTCATCGCGGTCACTACCTTGCTGGAGACTGGAGTGGCCTCGGATTCCAGGTGGCAATGCATTACGACCTTGAGCGACGCGAAAGTACGTTTTTTTGCTGATCATGCTGTCGATCATGCTGTTGAAAGCGCTGCATCTTCGGTCTAGCTTGTCGCAGACCGGCTGCAGCTGCATTACTATAATGCTTCCACAGGCCAGTACAACCACGGCGAGTTGTGGACTGATGCGGTATGGTGCCAGCTACATGCAACTTCTTAGCCTCACAAATATCTACCTTTAAGAATGCATTGGAGGACCTGCACAACCTGATGCTGGCAACTGGTAGTGATGACTATAAAAATGTCGCGGATACCTCGTACATAGGGAAGGCGGCCTTGGAGCCTAATACAGACTGGGCGAAATTCCTTGGCGGTAGTAACGATGATGCCCAGGTGAGAGGTTTGTCTGCCGCGTAAGAAGCGCTAGCTAAGCATTCTCGAAGTGGATCATTTTAGTGCTATGGAAAATTGCGGACTACAAGTCTGCGAGAGGTCAAGATAGCAGCGCATATATGGTAAAATTTCCCCTCTTTTTAGATCCTTCCTGATGTCGGATCACAGTCTAGTGCGGCCATAATCTATGACATGATTACAAGGGAATGGGATGACACCTGCGGAGGTGGAGGTAGTGCTAATCACGATCATTCCCACCTGTAGCTGATCTTATTGAACTGTCTAGTGTGGTGGTCTACTGATCACACGTATAAGAATGCCATCACCAATCAACTATTTTTGCTGACTTCCGCTGCTGGGTACCTGCGGACGAAGAACGAAACGTACCTTGAAAATGCGAACAAGGTGATTATTATATAGTCGTTCTCAACAATGAACGCTAACATGAAAGTTACAGGAATGGTCTTGGTGTATGTATTTTATATTCGCTCCTCAACCTGATGTTATGAGCATGTCTTCAAAGTAATCGCTTCCGGGATGCGTGGCCCAAGTGGACTGTTCAATGATGGCCTTGATTCGAAGACATGCCAGAATAATGGGCAAGTCAGTGCATCTCATTACCAATACAATACAGCATCCATATATTCCTAACCACATAACGAGCTAGACCACCTGGACCTATAACCAAGTATGTCAAGCATTTGATCGCCGTGTTGACAAGCAACTGATGCGAACCGCGCAAGGCGGTTGTCGCTTCAGGTCTTGCAGCTCTTTCTGCTGCAACGGGCAACACAAGCTTGTTAGATCAGGCTGAAGTCAGCTTGGACGCAACTATAAGATACCACGGCTCACTTACCGGCAGTGGCATACTGAGAGAGTCTTGTGACTTGGCGGTTTCTAATGATAAAGCATGCAACCACGATCAGGTACTGTTTATCCGTGAAGTATTTATACACGTACCTGATGATTTCCTACCAATAGCAAATTTTCAAGGTGGGATCCTCGGAGTAAGACAATTCTTAGCTGACAGGTTCCGTAGGGTATCTGGACCAAACATGTCCAGTATTACTTGGACAATGCCAGTGACATTTCTCGCGTCGCCAAATACAGCCATTTCCTTGGCTTCCAGCATTCAGGGTATTTTACGCCACGCGATCAATTCCACGCACGATGTCGGATCGGTTTGGTATACCGCAGATCAAAGACAATCACAGTGGAGTCCACAGGCTTCAGTTAGTGGCCTTGAGGCCTTTATATCTGCCGCAAAGGTGTGCCAATTTTGATTACCTGTTAAACATTCAAATTCACGGGAACAGTACGGTCCATGCTAAAGCATTATTTTATTTGCAAGGGTCCATATCTACGTAGCTTGAGAACACTATATTCAAATCATCCTAGAGTAAGAGTCATCAGTATCATAAGGAAAATACCATACATAAATATTCCTAGAAGCACGCCTATATCAAAAGAAGGCCCGATCGCATATTAGCAGGAATTAATATATTTACTACCCTTCCTCCGCCATCTCCCTGCGATGGAACGGGGAAATTCTAGGTATTCCATTCGCTGGTGGTTCATCGTCTTCGGGGATCGTCTCCTCTGAGTAACCCCTCCAGTTACCAGATGCTATTGCAGGGTCACTGTCATCAGGTACCGCGACAACCAGAGCGCGTTCTAGCGCCTTTTCGCCTCTCTTCTTCAGACGCAGATTCATGGCGGATTGCAGTGAGTCGACGTAAGAATCGTACTTCACGATTTCAGTGAGCAGGAATTGCGACTTCTTCTCCCAATTAGTCTGGGCTTTCGTTGCGTTGTTTGAACGCGGTGTGTACTAAAACAGAAATCAGCTGGGCACAAGTGGGGAGATCAAAATGACAAACCAGAGCGTTCATCGGTTCTCTCAGTTCATTATGTTGCTTAAAGTCCTTCTTCAACATATGCACATATTTCTGAAGTGCCTCGAGCTGGGTTTCCTCATCATGAATGCTGGATATCGAGGGTGGAATAGGAGGCTTCCAATCATTGATTAACAATCTCTCTGACCACGGCGGATGAGCGCGGACAGTAGCGGCACTCTCTTTCCACCCGAGCTTGCTTCGGGCACTCCGCCCGCTGCGTACGCTCATCGAATCGGCGCGATCGTGTTCGGGTTTCTGGTCATCTGATACAGAGCGTCCATTCAAAGCATCGGTGACACGATTCCACCCATACTCCATGTTGGAGACGCCACCTGCTAATGGCTCTTTGCTGGTACGTGCCGCCCAGTAGTTACACGTCGAGACCCACTCGTTGACGAGCTCCTCTGTGCCAGCTTGGAAAAAGAATACGCCGCCATTGGCCAAGGTTAACACCATGCAGTGGGGACGCTGTCTGTTGTAGCCTGGTGGAGGTAAGGAATGGGCTAGCGAATGAGACAGCTGCACTGTGCCAACGGAGTGGGCGTTTTCCTACGAGGATTGTCAACTGACAATCGGAGAACCAAAGAAAAATATACACACCAGCCAATTACCACCACCAACGACGGCAGAGAACCCTCCACCATGGTCCCCAAACGTGAACATATTGAGCTCCCCTCTCTGAATGACCACGAAAACGTCCATCCAGTTCTTAGACTTTGCTCTCTTGCCAGCAGATTCCCAGTACTGCTTACGACAAAGCATCCCTTCCTTTGCCCATGGCGCCCCAAGAAGTGCAAGTTCTTCATCTGTGATACTAATAGTCGTCGAGCTGGATTCATGACTGCGGTAACTTCGGTCCTCGTCCTCCTGCGTTTCCCTGATGATCGTATGCGACAAATTGGACGCGAAACCAAGAGAAGGGGTGAGGAAATTACCCATAGAGCTGTGCATGCCCTACGCCAACCTGTCAGTACTCCATGTGGTCAAATATCTCGGACGCCTACCTCACGAGTTGAGGTCGCATAACTTGGTGACGGGCTGGCACGCCCATCGATACTGCTGTTGCTACTGTAGGGACTGTAGCTTGGCGTGAGTATCGATTGAATACCCCGGATACTACCCCGTTTGAGTGTCGTGAGCCGGTCCGGCGGTCCGCGGTAGCTGCGATTGCGACTAATGAGATGCGGCGCCCCTGGAGCGAGAGATGACGTTGATACACGAGCCATGAACGTGGTTCCTAGGGGTTGCAAGATCTGCTGACTCTTGACTGCAGTATACATTTCCTAAGAGAATCCATGAGCCGAAAGGTTTGTCCAAAATCACGGCGTAATTACCTTGAGCAGATTTTCCATGTCAATCTCCCAACTCCTGTCAAACGTAACCGTCGAGGGAGCAGTACTCGGAGGTTTCGATTCTGGACCAGAGGAATGGTGGAAAGATGTGGTACTGCTATTCAGCGAGGGCTGCGCTGTTGAAATGGCAGGAGAAGCCGCAGTTGAAGCGAAGAATGTATCTTTGGAGATACTGTTCCAGCTTGCAATACTGCCACTTCTCTTTGACCGAGCGAGGGATTGCGTCTCGGTGCCGTCAGATGCCGTAAGCGGCCCAATGCTATTGTCATCGTTCAGATCTGGACTCGAACCGTAGCGATTCGGGTGAGTCTGCGACTGTATGGCCATCATCGTGTTGCGGACGAATTGACTCCTCGACATCCTGTTTGCAATATCTGCGATGTGGAGGTCGGTGTTTAAGAGGAGAATGGAGTAGACGACCGCATGGATGACACCTGAAGGCTATGTTAGCACAACTAAGTGATGAGTGCATGACTGTTGACGCACTGGCATTCCCATATAGACGCGTAGGATTGCAATCCCAGAATCGTCGACTAAGCTCTTCAAGAATTCGATCCACTTGTTGGGTCTCAGCTTTGAGATACAACTTTGCACAAAGGCGTCTAGAGGGGGAGATTAATACGACACACCAGTGTTTCAATTATCGCCCACCTAAACGCGATATCAAGCCTTAGCCCCGTAAAGTCAAAGTAGTTCATATAGTGATGGAGCGCTGTCTTGTTGACTTGTCCGCTGTTACAGCATGTTAGTAGAATTATGGAACGAGAAAAGAATTGCTCACTGTCCGCCCAACCACTCCGCAATCTTCTCCTTCGGCAAGAAATCCTCATCCTCGGTATAGCACTTCGCAGCCAAATCCTTTCCTCTCTCGTCATCCGAATCTTCCGTCCGTACAAACGACGGATTAGATGCATATCGATTTAGAACGAGATCATTGGTCGTCAGCTCCTGATGAGCATGAGAAGAAGCTAATAACACGTCATCAGCATCGCCCACGAACAAAAATAACCAAAACTCACGTGGCCGGATATCATCAATCACAGGGATCAAGGACGGCTCAGAGCTCGAGGCCACAGAGTGATGTTGGACACGAAGACGAGACATGTCGCGGTACGAAGACTGCATCTGGTTACTGTATCCTTTACCCCTCAAAGGGCCAGATAAAGGGCTCGACCCGTGCCGAAGCGCGGTTACTCTCGGAGAACCAAGCGCTCCAGATCCAGAGCGAGACCGTGAAGGCGTTTGAAGGGAGGATGTACGTGGAGGGACAATAGGTTCCACCGAAAGCCCGCCTCTCGAGGGTGGTCTTATATCCGTATTAAAATCCAGCGACGACTGAGTGGGCAACGTCACAATCGGAGTAGATGGCGGAACAGGGGGAAACACCGGAGATTTTAGAGAATCCCCTTGACACCTAAACTCAGGAGTCTGAGTCTTCAACCGTGCATAAGCAGCACGCCTCGCAGGCGTAGAAGGGTCTCGCAAGTCAAGCGATGAACCAGAGTCTGGATCCAGTTGAGATAAAACACCTTTTAAATCACTAAGAATCCCGTGAAGCGAGGAAGAAGATTCCCAAGCCTGGAGCTCGGTAGGGGCAGAGTCCTTTGGAGGAAGCGTGGGTGCAGGAGAGGAAGGAACGTTTAGTTGTTGTAAATTGATGTCGCTCACACTCATGCTTCGTCGCTTGTTATGACAAATAAACCTGCCATCCGGCTTTGGTTTGTCGTTGAGACGCGTGCCAGGAGAAGGGACTCGGTCTCGTGTTCGTGACATGGGGCCAATTACGATAAGAGACCGATCATCTGAATCATCAGTGGCTGGACCGCGATGGATGGGAGGTAGGGGTTTGTGGTCCATAGAATTCGAACTCGCAAAGGTATCATTGGTGGAGGATACGACAGAGCGAGAGGTGTCATCTGGTAGCGGGGGCACAGGGGGCGCAAAACTATCTACAAAAGACGGTCTTGAACGTGGTGACCCAGTGACAGAAGCATCTGTCCGCTAACAACCCATCTCATGAGCCCATATCGATCCCAAAGAAAGCAACCACACTCACCGATCGGTCCCGCGTCGTTGACTGACCCAGCATCTTGCCCAAAAACGCGCTTGTCTTGGCTCTTACAGATTTAGTCGGTACCTAGCTCCCACATTCAACTCCCAGTCACCACAAAAAAAGAAAAAAAACACACTTTATCTTTATCACCATTATCCCTATCCTTCATACTCCCACTCCTCGTCCTCGGGCTAGCCATAACCCATTCCGAACTCGGACTCGACAATTCCCTCGGACCAAGTTTCGACGGCCTCACCACCGCAGGCGACACATTCACCACAGGATTCCCAGACGAAGAAGACGAAGAAGCAGAAGGAGGCGGACCCGCAGAAGTCGACGATCTCGGACGCGGAGGCCCAACTCCAAGTCTCGATGCCCCCCCTCCATGCACCGGCAACGGCGGCTCCACGCGTTTCTCAGCCTGTGGAACCACCCCACCCCTCTCTTTCGCTTTCCGCACAAGCGTGGCGAGGTCGGGACTGCTGCTCGTACCAGGCGCACGATACAAGCTTCGCCTTCTGGTCTGCATATCAGGGTCTTCGGCATCGTAGAAAACTTCGTTGGAGCTGGTCGTAGAGGAGCATCTCGCAGAGGAGGGACCGGGGTAAGGGCCTGGGGATGGTGTGGGTGGGACAATGACGGGTGCAGGCGGGGCGTGGGTGCGTGTCAACGGCGTCCGCGAATCCCTTGATGGGGGTCGGGCTGAAGGAGAAGTGAATTCTTGCGCAGCGGGAACAGGGCTGTCAGATACGCCCAGTGTATTGATATCAAGGCTCTCTTTAATCTTCACCGTGCCTCCATACCTCAATGCCTGTTCGAAATTAAGGTCGGTGCGAGAGATACGGCGGGATTCTTTATAGTCTTTTGAAGCTACAGGTTGCAGCTGGCCATTAGAGAAGGAGGAAGTGGTCGGCATCGGAGTCGGGGAGCGTTGTGGGGCAGGAGGAGGCGCATATTTGAAGAATGAAGCCAGATTGAATGAAATTTAATGGTAGTGACTCGTCGTTCGTACGGCGTTCGAAATCAAAACGAAAGTTTTTCAAAAGAAAACAAAGACTCCAAACAGTTTGGAACTAGAACTTTGCACTTTGCCAAGCGGAATGGAAGCGCTTTACAATTTTCTGATACAATTTAGCGTGTCCAACCTAGGGAAGCTGCTAGGGTCGTCGTATTCTACACCTCTTTGGGAATAAACCATCGTACTGGAAGACATAATCATGCAGGACAGAACATGATGTACAAGTATGCAAGCAAGCAAAGAGATGAGGCGGATGGAAAGGAAAATAATCTATGATCAAATGGAATATCTACGTACCATCCTGCGATCCGCGCAAGAACAAAAAAAATATAATTCGGACCACATAACAGAGAAAATCATACATCGGATAACTTCGTCAAATCAAGTCTCATAAACCAGCCACGTTACCCAGACGTCGTAGGTGCACTAGGCATCTGCCCGCTCGTAGACGTCCGACGTTGTCTCTTCATCGCGACGGGGGGAGATGGGCCCAGCCCCACTCTATTCGCATTCGCCGTCCCTCGGCCATTTGCAAATCCAGTCGGCACCGTGCTAGTCGTCGACGCACGGGGCCGAGTATTCGATGATGCAAGTTTGGGCAATCCAGCGCCCCCTTTGCGTGCATTTCCGTTGGGCGCACCAGAAGCACGGTTCCTACCATGACAACATCAGACATCGCCCAAATAATAATAATTAATTACGAACCGTTTCTTAATCACGTCCGTCTTCAACGACAGCGGACGAACAACACCATGCAGTTTCTTTTCTCGGAATCAGTATCAAGAAGCATCAAGTACGTCAAGAACTCACAAAAAATAACCCGCATGCATTGCCTGTGCGTAAACACCATCAGTGAGTTGATGCCCCAAAATTACCGGCGAAAAACACGCACACAAAGGCTGCCCTTCGGGATCACGTCTCCAAAGCGGCGTATTCGTAGTCTGGCAATTCGTACATGATGTGGGCGGCTGGTCACCATCATCACTACCGCCTTTCGGATTTCCAGCACTCCCGTCTCTTGTACTCAGATCAGGGGTACTCGTTGCTGATCGTGACACAGGACCGATTGTGGGGCTCAGCCCAGAAACTGATTTCTTGCGCCTGATTTCCTGGGCGATGCGTTTCGTAGACGCGATCTTCCGCATCTGACTCCGTGAGTTGGGGCCCGTGGTAGTACCTTCGACAGATGGAGGTGAGGAAGCGCTTGAGGTTAAATATGGTTCAGGGGATGCGGTCGAACTGGACGTAAGGCCATTACCCCATCCGTCGCTTGATGGACTAGGATGGTAGCTCTGTAAGACCCCGTCGCCATGCTCCACTGGAAGGATCTGTGTGGGATCAACCGTATATGGGCCTTGAGCGAGATTGACGCTTGTGTCGATGTTTCCAAACGGAAGCCCAAGGAGATGGCTGTAGTCGTCTGACGGAAAGTTGGCAGCGGCGCTGAGATTCCGGTATCCTTCGGCCATTGCTGCACTTGCGGCCGCGGCGGCAGCCGAGAGACCCTCATTAACGCCCGAAGAAGAGCCATATGTAGAACCGTTTAGAGGATGAGAAACAGAATCATGGAACGACGAATGAGAATCGTCTGTGGCGTGGAGCATATGCGAGAATTCGTTATGTGAGCCACCGTGCATATCAAACATCCCATAGTCCCGCGGGAAGCAGAAATTGAAAGGGGTGGAAGGGAAGGGACTGGTGCTCACGTACTGATCTGGCTCCTGAGTGTTACGGGGATTGCCGTCTACATTGGAGGGGTCAGCGCGCAGCATGCTCTCTGCATGAGGTGCTTCTGCCCTCCGTTTCTGCCCAATAAGACTATCGGGCGACAAGGGCTTGCCATTGACCTGGTGTCTGCCGCTGACACCGGTAAATAGACCCTCCCGCTTGACAGTATGATCGAAGCTCGTTTTTCGCACGTGCCTGGGGAAGGCACGTGCTTTGGGTGACTGATCTGGCAGCAGTTTCGAACCTCCGTGGAAACCGAAAGAGGGGAGCGAAGACGGGTGGAAAGCGGGGGTATTCAGGGTAGAGAGGGAGTTGTTGAGCTGACCGAGCTGTTGGTCGTGATGGAGCCCGTTAGTGAAAGAGAGTGGATCGTGGTCAACTTGACCTTCATAAACGGCTGGAAGGGTACCAGAAAGTCCAGAACGGGGTGCCGAAGAAGACCCCGGATAAGAGCGATGAGCAGACGCCCCAGGTATTGGAATACTAGGTGAGGAAGCGAGGCCTTCGAGATGTGATTCCCTACTTGAATAGCTGTTCCGTCTGTCCCTATCGCCGTTGGTTGGGTGGCTCACAGAGGGGAAATGATATCGGGAATCAGTTTGAGGAGAGACAACGCCATGATGATCAAAGACTGCTGCGGACTGGGGAGGTCTTGAACGGGAACGAGATTGAGGTCTCCAATCCATTGATATGCGAGAGCGAGATCTACTCATTGCACGCCAGTCCATGGCTACGACACTAGATGAGCGTTAAAAGGATGTCAGACATCACGTAATAATTTAGAACTCACTCGTCATCTTCTGCTCCATCTTGATTTGTACCGTCAAACCCGATGACTTGGACCTTTGCTTTGCCCTTGTCGATTCTGCGTCCTCTTTCCTCGTCAGGGTCAGGGATGGGAGTTGGAACAACTTCTGATTTAATATCTGAGTTGGCGTTTGCTGCTTCCTCTTCTTCCTTCTTCTTCTTTAAAGCGAGCGCCATCATTCTCCAGGTGATGTTTTCCATTCTCTGAGCGTGAGGTAGATTTGCCTTTTGCCTAGCGTACATCTTCCAGACTTGAGTTGCAAGAGGATCTTGTTTAGCAAGTTTTTCCGGGTCACTTTCGTCAAAAGGAGATTCCAGGTCGGGGGAACCAGAAAGTCTAGGAGAAGTAAAGGTACTCGGAGAATGATCGGGATGTGGGGAACCAAAGAGATCATCTGAGAAAATGTCGCTAAATATTGCGGATTTGGACTCGATTGTCTCTGAGGGAGAGGCAGGTTTGTTTGAAGAGAGAGGGGAAGGTTCTGAATGTGAAGGTATTGTGAGCTGAGTCAGGGGGGGATACAACGGAGTTGAAGGAGTCGCAGAAGCGGGAGACATCCATAAGGATGGTGGTAGACCAGTAGTGGAGCGCTCGACAGGATGATCGAAGATTGAAAAATCTGACGCTGAAGGAGATAGGAGAGGAAATGAATTCGAATTTGTGCTTCCATCTGGACGTGAGTTCGTGCCTCTAGTTGAATTGAGGTTCAAAGTATCATTGTTCTATTTTAAATGATTATAACATTATGCTGCGGCTGAATGAATTACTTACGGTCGTACGACGAGGACGGGTGTCGTGAGGGGGACGAGTAGAAATTGGTTGTTCTGGGAGTTGGGTCGAAGAGTGAACCCTAGTCAAGGATGGTCTAAGAGGGTAATGACCGGTTGTTGTTGGCGCATGTGACCAAGATGAGGAGGGATGTTCGGTATATTGTCTTGAATGATGATGATGATGATGATCTGGTCGTGGTACTGGAAATACGCCATTAGCAGCCAAAGTTGCAAAGACTGAGGGGTTTAGAGGTGTGGAGAATAAAGAGTTCCACTCGTTCGTTGAGATGTGGCGAGTATCATCAGAATGATGGAGCATGGATGATGGATGGTAGGTACTAGAGCTAGGGTCGGATGAGAACGAAGTAGTTGTATGGAGGGACGGAAGTTCGGATACCGGCCATGAAGTGACGATATTTTTATTATCTTCAGATGAATTTGTTGATGGGGACATCCGTGATCAAAGTACTAGAACATAAAAAATGGGAGAGGAGGGGAAGTAACTGAATGATGACCCCGGATACAAGTTAAATTATGTATATAGTATCCCCTCTGCCCTTGTAAAATTCACATGTCTCTTAAGTTTTCGGGGTCACTTGTGGCGTAGAGTCAAGGACGATCTTACATCAAATATATATTTTCATGTTAGCTTATTTTAGTGTACAAACCGTCACCCACTTTCTTCTCTAGCTCAAAATTTTCTCACACTTTACATAGCGCCAAGCCGGTCGGATCTCCCTTTTCCTAAATTTATCCATTAACTACCGTATAATCCCCACAGGCAAAGGGTATATACATAATTAAAATAAATTGTTAATTTCAGTACAACCTCGTGCCTCGTTCAGCTCTAGAATCCCACCCCGTCATCACCGCCCTTTGATCAAAATTTCGGTCCGAACTTCCTATAGAACCACGTCGACTCCGATCCCACTCCCACTACTCGACAGCGCCACCATCACACAATAACCACACGCTAAGCAACCCAATTCAAACTCAAACAGGCATTCGTGCGATATTCCTCCTCTACTCCAACTCAAACACACGACGTAAATCCATCAGATAATCATTGCACCCGTTTCTTACTCTTACTCTTCCTCCTCCCATCAACTTGCTCCACATTCCCATCACTCTCATGACCCTTTCCACTCCCATCCCCCACAGCCTTCTTCATCAATCCGTCATCAATCCACTTCCATGCATCACCTAATTCCCCTCTAACAATTCCTACCACGAACAATGACAATATACAAGCGGGGCTAAAGCGCAACTGTCATCATACCTTTCCATCCCGTAAGAACCATGGAACATACCTCAAATAAAGTAATGCAGGCTGAGCTTTACCATACACGTGCATAACTGCCATCGTCGTGACGAGCCCAGTAAAGTACGCTGCCAGGGTCGCGTAAAAGTATGGCTTCTTAAATGTACCTTTCCCATCCGCACGTGCGTAGTCATAACGTAGCGCCAAGGCAACAAATGTACCAGGTATGACAATGTCCCCTAGTCCGAGTAATGTATACCCGCGTTCGCTGGCAAAACTGAGCGATTTGGGCCAGAGCAGTTTGATTGGAACGTCAAGAGACGTGGCTACCGTGAGCATCTAGGACCCGTCAGCACACCCTGGGGAACATTCTGATAACCACTTACGACGTCCGTACCAAACACCCAATATATATCATAAAAGAACAGTCCTGAGAGAAGAATGCATCCCGTCTTGAACGAGTCTATTTTGAGGAGACATAGAGCATTGTGCGAGAACGAAAGCGCCAGGATATCTGTTATAAGCGCAGACTTGCGATATGTTTCCGAGGTATTGAATAACACAGAGGGTATCAAAGCGAGTGGAAACAACGCAATCGTCGGAGTGCGTAACGACACCGAAAGCAATTCTACGCGCAGATCAAACCTGTTCCTCAAGTAAAAAAAAATTATATGAAACTACATACCCCGTGGACCCTTCAGAATCAACACTCTATTCCGATCGAACTTCTTCCACCGTTCTTCACGGACCGCGAATCTCATAAGCGACGCAGCACTCTGGGAAACACGCAGCTCGATTACACAACCGCGACGTATCACGAAAAACACGACTCACCTTCCATACACTGCCAACGCCAGCGATCGAGAAATACCACGCGAGCAACCAATTTATCCATTCTTTTCCAAAGAACTTCATTATAGCGTACATCCCGAAAAGCGCTACTGAGCCTGCCTACCATTATATTTCAGTCACAGTTACGTGTGTGTTGTGAGGAGGACTTACAATTGGGAAAAGCCACGCATCACCAGACGAAAGCCTATCTGGCACGTCCTCGTCATCCTCATCATCTTCATCACTTTGAACTACAGATTTATCTGTCTCGTTGCTTTTTTGCTTCTTAGGTGTCTGGAAAAGTATTTAATTCCTTTAGGCAGGACGGACCATATCAACGCACTGGAAGTGAACCGTGTGCTCCAGCGTATATAGAGATGGAAGCCAAGCACAGAAGACCTGCGTATGAAGAAATGAGGTCCCAGTCTGTGCTGGCCATCTCAATTCAGTACTTGTTGGAGGTATGAATGGTGGGATGAAACGCTTCCTGGACTACCTGACATGCTACGTAACAAGAGACGTGTCAGTTTGGAGTTGTTTGGCAATGTTTGATTCTAAGGGTGATGCCAAATATTAAACTTGAATTTGAAATGATCACTTGCTATGTAATAAAGCTCGGACAGTCCGACTACAGAAGTGTGGCTAATACCCCGCGGAAACACTAGACTTGGTGTTGGATTTGATCTCATTTAAGGATACATGGCGCAAACTCAACCAAGTCCATGCTAATGAACTTTGGTCACTACTTAGGTATACGTACGTAGCTACTGAGCGCCGCACATCGGATCATGGCTAATAACCCGCGGCGATACCATTCTTCCTCGAATCACTAGCCGCTATACACCATCACAAATCAAAATCACCATCAATCGCACAAAACATCACCACATACCAAATATCCTGCCATCCACCCTCATCACCGCTTGCACAACAGCAGCTACACGATTAATGTCTGACACTAATATGACAACCCGTGAGTACTCTTTCTCCTAAACAATGGCGACATTCGACATGCCTGTGATATTATGTCCCCGTTCTATCAGAGAATTTAGTACGGTGCCAGGCACGATGTCATCAGCATCTACTTGGAGCGGGTATAGTTGATCGTGGACACGTCCACTTTCGATTGCGGCGCTGACGTCCATTCCCCAATCAAGGTTCAGGATGACCTGCAGGACAGCTCCGAAGATCCGGCCGCCGCCTGATCCGCCGATGGAGAGGTAGAAGGAGCCATCAAGGTTTTCAATTATCGTGGGTGTTGTTGAGGATAGGGGGCGTTTGCCAGGCTCGGGGTAATTGTCTGGGAATGGTTAATTTGGGATGATGGGGAAGAGAGGAGCTGCGCATACATGGTGAAGGCCAGAGTCCGAAGCCGTTAGGGCTGCCTGGAACTGAAAAATCGTCCATCTGACTTGCATATTTAGTTGGAAGATGTTGTTGGGAATGTATGAGAACCCACCTCATCGTTCAGGATAATTCCGGTTTCGGGGTCGAGCACCATTGATCCGAATACAAGATTCACGGTGGTCGTTAATGCTACGGCCATTCCGTCCTTGTCAACCACAGATGTATGGCTTGTTCCGTGATCGATTTTAACGTCAAACTCTGGATTGTAATATTCGGGAGGATGCGTACGATCCTGAAGTATCATCCAGATACGGCAGAGCGATAGAGCACAGAAAAACGTACATCAGTGAGGTTAAGTGCCACAGCATCTGCAAAGGCTTTCGTGGAGATTTCGGCAATGCGAGCTGTTCCGTTGGTAATATATGGCAAGTCACCAATCTTTGTGCTAGTGGAATGTGAAACTGGTTGTGAGAAACTTGGAGAAAGGACTCACCGAGCTGCAAACCCGACTTACGTGACATCGTCAGTACTTCAAGAAACTATTTTAAGAAAGCAGATAAGCACTCACACTTTAAAGCCTCTACAAAGCGATGGATGTTTAAGCCAGTTCGGCCTTCGCCGGTGAGATCGTAGCGTTCCAAGAGATTCAGAATATGAAGAAGCACGGGTCCCGAGGTTGGCGCGTGGCTAGTGTACACTTTCTTATCACGATACGTCCCTTGAAGAGCGTGATCCACCTTCACAGTGTAATTCTCTAGATCCTCATTAGTCATTATTCCTCCGGTGGCTTGTACCTTGCGTATGATAGAGTCAGCTATGGGACCCTGTTCAAAAATAACTCAACTGTAGCTCCAACATGAAACACGTCGAATGTCAAACCTTGTAGAACACATCAGGTCCTTCTGTCGCGATAGCAGAAAGCGTACGTGAGTAATTTGTCCGTCTAATAATTTCGCCTTCAAGCAGCATCCGTCCTTCCGGAGCGAAAATAGTGCTCCAGTCTTCTTTAGGAAGCACAAGCTTTGCAAACATCTGGAAAGCGTGTAAGCAATCAGCACCTCAGATTTGCATGACCAGCATTTTACCTGGAGACGTCGTGCTAACTCTTTATCTACCGTCCATTCAGCAGCAAGGTCTGCGTTTGGCTGCACGAGCCTAGCCCATGGTAATTTCCCCCAGCGTCTATGTGCTTCCTGGAGTCCGCGAATTTCACCAGGAACACCAATTGCTAATCCGCCCCATCGGGAAGCCATAGGATCAT
Source organism: Suillus cothurnatus (assembly GCA_016758765.1). Classification (NCBI taxonomy): domain Eukaryota; kingdom Fungi; phylum Basidiomycota; class Agaricomycetes; order Boletales; family Suillaceae; genus Suillus; species Suillus cothurnatus. The sequence continues at coordinate 408,988 of JABBWL010000029.1, forward strand.
CCTTGTACATGGTCCTGTTTGCCGAGCCCGGGGCGGTTTCTCTAAAATCAATTGTATATACTTCCGAGCTGCCACCCTCAGACGACGGTGGAATGCGAACTGTCATGAATCCCCCTCCACCTATGCCCGAGCTGATCTATGTCAAAAACATGAATTTCAAAACGCAGATGACTCACGAAAACATATTGACCACGCCAACACAAAAAACGGCGCTGATAGCAGCGTCTACAGCATTTCCTCCTTCCTTTAAGACGGCAACACCAATGTCTGAACATCGTTTATTCTCGGAAGCAACAGCACCGTGTTCCGCTTCTATGAGATAGGCAGGGTTACGGAGTTGTGTCTGGGGCTGGGTATGTAGGTGCGAGTGATGCTGGTATATCCGTAACAAAAGCGTCGCTAGACATATAGCAAGCAAGACGGTAAATGCACCATTCCGCCATCTACGTCGACCTTTCGGCTCCCCCGTACGCAGGTAAAGCGGGAGCTGGGCTTCGGCAGAGGGAAATGCTTGCTTGAAGGGGTCGTCTTCTTCCATGAGTGCTAGTGAGAGAGAAACTTGTTTCCCGCAATCCATGTATTTTAAAACCAGGACAACTGGAGTGATTAAGAAGGTATCTTTATGATAAAATGAAGGTGACCGAAAGTAAACGTCTATCTCCCGCTAGCACCACCAATCGTTGTCCTCGAGCTTGCCTGCTGTTCGGATTCTGTGCGTTGGGGGACACGTAGTATTTGATAACAAAGATACTCGCACCCTACTCGGATAATGGGAAGAACCGAACCGAGACCTTCACTATCACTATCAATGTGCCATTTTGCAGCTGGGCATGTGATAGTTGAGGTCTAAAAAAATATGGCTTTATGTAAGTCAATCTTCGTAGCCTAATTTATCCCGGAGCCACGGTCAGAAGTCCACAGACAGTCGCATCCGAATCGCAACGATGCCAGGTTACCGATCACTAATGTTTCAATATGACGGCTCCGAGGTCGACAGTGTTTCGAATATTGGCTCTTTGAGCCATGCTAGGTGAGCCCAGAATTCGGATTTGATTGCCCCACTTGCCCGGAGTACCTCACGAGAGTCTCAGCTTTTCGCCGATGATATACAATGGAGTGGGAAGAGCTGGTATGTCTATTGCAAATCAAAGCGATGTCATGTTACAACGTTTTGTCAGAGATTATGCCAGGACTTCTGAAACGCAGAAAAACCCTGGGACTTAATACTCGTTTTGATCGGATGCTGGCCCAAGTGAACGTTACAGATTTGTACAGTTCTGATCCGAAATCGCGTCGAAAGCGAGCACGTTCCTCTGGGTCTTCCTCAGTCAGTAGCTATGATCTTCCTAAGACGCCTGTGGACGCATACATCCATGAGGGTAGACTTGGAAGTGACCTCTCTGTGTTGAAGATGAATCAAAGGGTATCAAACCCAGCCAAGTCTCCCCTGGTGCAACGCGACATCAAAACATATCGAAAGGTACGCTATATGCGCGCACCTTTATGTTCATGAGAACCCCAACTTGGTTATTGCCGTATTAGGGTTCTCAAGTACGGGAGGCCTTACCTATGTGGCTTGCGAACACATTCAGTGCCTTGGAGCCCGAGCATCCACTTCGAGAATTGCTTCCCCCTCTTGCTCACGAAGACATGATTGAAGCTAGAACTCGAAACGAACCTCGACCATGTTCTCAGGAAGCCAGTACAAATCGCATGTTTGCATTCTCCCCGTTCGATGCCGATGTCCAGGAAAACAATGATGCAGCTCATGCTGACCCCGCCTCCTGTGACGTTGGGTTACTGCCTTGTGGCCTGACGACTCTCAACGCAGAGTCACAAATATTCCACCTCGAAGAAGATACCCTTAGGTTTCGCCCATTTTCCACTCCTGGCTCGCTCGCCGCTCTTCAACACACTGTTATTTCAAATGCTACTAGTACCCCTAACTTAGCCCACCCCTCAGAATCGCAGAAGTCCTTGGCGCACGTAAAACCACCCCTTTTGTCTCACGACGCGAGTATCGATCGTGCTGATTTCACATCGCCGCTTGTCCTTCGTCCAACTATTACTGAGCCGGAAACTTACTTGCCATCCTTCCACCGCGGATCGTCTGTTGCTTCTAACGATCTTGGATCTTACTCACCAACGCTTGATTTTCAAGGGAACGAGCTGACAATGAATATATTTTCCACCCCTGGACCGGCATTTACCGTCTCTCGACCTGTGTACTTCGAATCTCCCACTGAAGATCCATCACTGTCCGACCCTCTGGAGCCGGAATCATACGAACTTGACTTAAACGCACTTGATTTCCGCTGGCGGCCATTCTTGAGGAAGACTTTACCCGATTCCAGCTTGGTCAACAAGCAGACTTATGACATGCATGCTCCAGCTACGATTCCTCCTGTCTTTGAAAATTCCGACCTCCATCTATCGCATTCGCCTCATTCCTTCTTTGGTGTCGCTGGTGATCAATTAGCAATGACGGAGGCACATAACGCACGTGTGGAATCCGATCTTTATGATGGTCCCATTCGCAGTTCACCTGTATCTCGACATGTCGTCCAACAATCTTCATCTCCTCTGTCGAATGGCCAAAGCGGCGGAGTGGGTTTCGCTCCCCCTTCTAGAATTTCCACTACGGTTCCCCCTGTCTTTGCGGACCCTGACGTCCTTTTGTCGCATTCGCCTCATGCCTTCCATAGTCTTGCTGGCGATCGAGCAACAGCAGCAGCAGCATCTAATTCACTCTTAGAATACACTCTTCAAGGTGGACCCTTTCGCGACTCATCTATATCTGGACAGGTCACCCAAGAATCTCCATCACCTCAGTTGGATGGCCAAAATGGCGCAGTGATCTTTGCTCCCGCTTCGGGAATTTTTATCTCACCGCTCCGGGGAGCAACACCATCTCCTGCGGTCCATGGAATTGCCGATGTACAAGAGGTAAGCCCTCATGAAACAAAATCGTCGTCTCATTGTATACAAACCCATCTCGCCAAAGCTTATTGCAGAAAACACAACATGCACCACAGAGAGCCACGAGCAACCTTTCACGCCCACACGCCCAACTCAGGCGTCACAACCAGCAACACCGAAAAAAGATCGGCCAAGCCAAACACGTAGCACGCCGATCCCGCCTCGGCAAGAACAACGATCGACCGTCTCCTGGATGTTGTCACGTCGGTTGCTTACAGGGAGGGGCAGCGTTGGCCGTGATGAAATTGATGGATTGCATTCGCAGCGTTCAGACACTACTCATGACACGATCGAGTCATGGGGGGATGACCATTAACGAATTTGAGCATTCCAGTGTTACCTGTATTTCTATTAGCAAGCTCGAACGGTACAACGTTCCTTTTTAAGTTAGAAGTATTCTATGGAATAAGATATTGCGAGGGTATATAAATCCAAGTAAGCCGGTATTGGAGAATTACCAAACAACTTCAGTACCGTCAAAGGGTTCGATGGTCACCCCACGTTCTCCCCGTGACTTTCGCAGCTTGTGCCGCTCCAGAGTATATATCTCGTATGAAGCGGCTGCGAGCATCATCGCACGGATGTGATGCGGGCGCGAGTTGGCAGCAGCTGCATGTTTCCGGGACTGCCAGATGCACGTTGCAAGGTTCATGCCTGTTTCTGGATCTGGCACACCATACCAATACATGATAAGCTAGGGGGAGGGGTCAGAAGAGCCACTGTGCCAAGGAGTTGGTTGCGTACACCACCGTTAAGCACAGCCTCCTCGTGAGCTAACTTATCGGCGTCATAAAGAGCTGTGCATACGAGGAGAATCAGTCGATGGTCCGGGTAGGAATGATGGCTACTTACGTCCACTGTCGCTCCCAGGTAATCGTTTGCTGCGAAAAGCAACACAATACCACTCACGCTCTTCGTCTTCCGGAAGTTCGAGCTCTGTCCAATTGAACGCCTCGTCGTATGGTACTTCAGCATAATACGGAGTCGCCGGACGGAAATGGTGCAAAGCTTTGTGCAACGATAGCGATGCGGGGTCTATATCAGGTAGACGGGTCTCGGAGAGCATCGCTTGCTGTTTTAGTGATGTATGGAGCAGTACTCTGGGCTCGTGAGGTAGAGAAGAAAGTAGCGGAGGTAGATAGAGGATGGTACGTGGGGGATTTGTCAGACTTTTAGAATCGAATGTGGGGAGCTCGTGAGGGTCACGCTCAGTGTCGATAGCTCTGAGGCTGACGTCCAGATCGTCCGAGTCATAGTCAGACTCAGTGCCATCAGTCACGAGACCAATATCTAGGGGGTGCTGTAACTTTGAGCTAACACGTTCAGCATGACTGTGGATAAGTGTGATACCCATGGTAGCACGTTAGCTCGGAATGGAGAAAAAAAGCCACACAGCACGCATACAAGGCTTATATTGCAAGGCCAGCGCGCACGCGATTCACCAGGTAAGTGATGAGGATGACGTTATGCCACTATTGCGTGATTTTAGGTTGACAACGCATTGTCAAGGAATATTTGTCTTCTGTCTATCTTAGGTCTCAGTACTCAGTGCTGCTGAATATTAGCCTACCATTGTAGGCCACCGTGCATAAGCTTTTGCTTCAGGTGGAACTTCTAGAACAGGCGTAGTCAAAGTGCAGAAAGGTGGCTGTGGTGAGGTGCAAAAATTACCAGGTGGCATGATGATCTTGGCATGACTCAGATGGAACTTTCTGAACAAGCAGAGTACTGGGGTCTGGTGTGCTCTGAACGAAGCCGTGTTACACATAATGGCAGACGTGTTGGCGTGGATCTGGAAGATTCAGACGTATAACAATCTGATATAACCATAGAACAGTTACTCTAGTAGGTATATCATAGTTGATCAACTTGACTGTGTGGCCAACAAATATACTTATGTAATCATCTCCCGCTCGCTATGCCGCGGTTCCCCGAACTTCAACTCGAACTTCCTAGATGGCGGCTGCGAAAAAAGCGGCAGAGTCGACTCTCTACCATGTTCATCCGAAAGGTTTTTGGAAGAAATTCCGTGAGCTGCTTCATTTTTTTTGGCCCGTCGAATGTCTGAACGCCTTTTGCCAGGCGACGCTGTGGTCATTAATCCTGAAATCTCGAGTGGTATTCCATTAGCAGGAATCTACAGATGGCCGCAGCCTGGTTCAAGACCAGAGAGATATTCATCTCCTGCAACCAAAGGTAGGATGTCGATGCTCACTATAGGCTCTGCTCATCCTTTTTCTTGTCAGCTTCCGACCCCGCTCAAAATCCGTACTGGAAGAGAGATGTTCGGAGGGCATATCCCCAACTTTCTGTGGTCACGCAGCCTGACCTATCGTCACTTCTCATCCAACACTCTGAAGCCCAGGCGTATGCCCCCGTACCCTCTGCGTGGCAGCTCTCACTAATATGTAATCATAGAATTCCTGCACCATCAGAAGCCAAAGATGGAGAGAAATCGGATGTCCCTACAAAGACCCAGGAGATCATGGATTTGACGGGCGCCATTGCTGCAATCACATCTGTGCACAAGGTGTATGACCAGTCAAAGCTCCCCCCGAAGGTGCCTACACCCTTCAAGAAGTGGAGAGCCGAGCTCGCACCGGACGCCCCTCATGATCCCAATGCCTATTTCCCAATGTTGCTATACAAGTAGTCGACTTTTGCATTCAACTCGAGGACTTTTCACTTTTTATTGTTGGCGTGAATCAAGAGATAACCGGCGTATCTTTTTTGTATGTTTTATAGACTGAAGCCCAACAACACTTTCATTAAGGGTACGTTGCTCAGTCGCTGAGCTGTGTGATAGTCATTTTCGGTGCGGTTGAATCACTGTTTGAATCACTTCTTTTGGTTGAGCATTTTCTAGAGCTCACTGATACATGGGTTTTCGAACCTCAGACACGAACGGACAAGGCCGCGCTTACCGGATTTCCCAACGGATGTACCATCATGATAAACCACCGGCGTGCTCCCTCTGCCGCTCTTCGAAGGCTGTTGACATAGATTATTATCAAACGCCAGGGAAGAGAGGCGTGAAGGAAGTGCGTCGATGGCAATAATAAGTAATGACCACGATATCTGAGTTGGTCACAATTTCTATGGGGACAATATCATATTGATCGAATGTGCATGGCGCATCCATGCCTCTATTATTCACGAACTTTTTGGAATGTGGAATACTTGATCAGTATCCCTGAGCGGGTACACCCATCTACAGGATATCCCATTTTTGGCCAACTCAATAAGTCACGTATTACTCGTGCAGTTCCATTGGCGATAACTGCTCTTCACTTTCCAGCCAAATTCACGTACTTCCTCAGAAGGAACGGGGCGTTTGTTGAGTCAGAGTGCCACATCACGGGTTGGCCACGAGTCTAGCCTGAGGATGCAAGAGGGAAGTGGTTTTTGGAAGCGATTGTAGGAAGGAAGCCTAGACGCGAGTCTCAGTCACTAGAAGAGAGACTCTATTAATGTAGTACTACGAACCTAGACGCGAGTCTACATATGTATGAGTATCGTTATATAATAGAGAGTGAACGAACACCACGCACCTCAGTCACTAGAAGAGAGACTGAGGTGCGCTAGTGTGTGCTGGACGTCTTAAGTAGGGTGAAGTAAGGGGTAAAAATGAGTAAGGTACTGTAAATGTTTCTAATATATATATGTCACTTGTCGTTACCTTCGGGTGGTCTGACGGACGCTATTACCTACTCTTGACACTCCCACTCGTCAGACTATCCGGGGTAGTGTGACGACAAAGCCCCATCTCCTCTCTGTGACGTATGACGGCTGGCCGAGGCAAAGCCTTTGTGAGGCTATCGGCTAGCATCTCCGAGGTCGACTTGTACTCAAGTCTAATCCGGTTGGTGTCAACGAGATCGCGGATTAAGTGGTAATGGACGCGGATGTGCTTTGCTCTCTCATGGAACTTGGGGTTCTTGGAGAGAGCAAGGCTGGCTTGGTTGTCACCATAGAGGAGTGGGGGGTCATATAGATTCGGGTCAACGCGGAAATCGTGAAGTAGTTGAATAAGGTACAGTGCTTCTCGTGAAGCACTTGAGAGGCCGATATATTCAGCTTCCGTGGTTGAAGTCGCGACAACAGACTGTTTCTGTGCCTTCCAGCTAACGGGCCCACCAAACAGTTGGTACACATACGCGCTGGTGGACTTGCTGTCGTCACGATCGGCAGCGTAGTCAGAGTCTGAGTAGCCAATAAGGCCATCGTCCGTTGAGCCGAAGACCAGTGTCAGGTCCGTCGTACCACGAATATACCTGAGTAAGTGCTTGAGTTGGCGATGATGGTCAATACCAGGGCTCTCCATATAGCGTGAGAGGCATGAGACAGCGAATGCAATGTCGGGACGAGTAGTTCTCATTGCATAATTGAGCTCGCCAATGGTACGGCGATAGGGGATAGATGCGATGGCGGTTGCTTCATCAGCAGTGGGAGGACGGGCCACCTTCTGAAGTGTAACACCCGGAGTCATAGGGGTACCAACTGGATTGCACTGGGACATTCCAGCGTTCTCCAGAATCTTCTCCAGGTAGGTCTTTTGGCTGATTGAGAGGAGGCGCTTCTCACGGTCGCGGGTAATATGCATGCCAAGGAAGTGTTTAGCCGGTCCGAGGTCTGTGAGGTCGAAGCGTTGCTTCAGTTGTACCTTGAATCCATTTAGGTAGTCACGGGAATTTGATGCAGCGAGCATGTCGTCGACGTATACGACGAGCCAAATGACCTTATCCCCTTCATGAAGGACATACAGACTGTGATCAGCTTCACTTCGAATGAACTTGAATCCCTCCTTTCGTAGATATTCATCGAGCGTCTGATTCCACTCGTATCCGGCCTGTTTCAGCCCATATAGCGCTTTCTCCAGTTTCCACACCCAATCCGGATGTTCTGGGTCTTCAAAACCGGCCGGTTGTTTGAGGTAGATGTCTTCCTTGAGCTCAGCATTGAGGAACGCCGTACGTACGTCCATCTGGTCTAACTCAAGGTCAAACTTGGCTGCTAGCGCGAGGAGAATTCGGACAGTGTCGTATTTAGCTACAGCTGCAAAGGTTTCCGTGTAGTCGATCCCTTCAACTTGAGTGTACCCCTGTGCCACAAATCGGGCTTTGTGCCGGATGACATTGCCATCTTCATCTGTCTTTAGTGAGAATACCCACCTGGATCCGATCGCCTTCCTCCCTTCTGGGAGTGGCATGAGGCGGTGCGTTTTCAAGTCCTGCATGGACTGTAGCTCTGATTTGCAGGCATCGGACCATAGTGGCCATTCGGGTGACGAGCGCGCTTTGTCGATCGATGCTGGTATGGTAGGTCTTGGTGGCATAGGGGTGATAGGTGGATCCGTTGAGGTGTGCATGGCTGACTCACTGGGAGGGGCTGAATCAGGTTCTGGGGTTACTGGGATATAGGTCCAGCGTTCTGCGACAGGGACACGTCTGGTTGGTATGGCAGTGTTGCTAAGGCCAGTTGGGGTGTCGTGATCAGGCTGTGTCTGCCTGCGCATGCAGCCGCTTCGGCGTGGAGCTGGCAAGTTAGGAGGAGGGTGAGCTGGTGCTGGGAGGTCGTCGTTTGGTGGGTTAGGTGCTTCTGGTGCTTCTGGTGAGACGCTATCCGGTCCTCCCACTGACACCTGCGGCACTGGTGCCACAGGGGTCACTGATGGCGGTTCACCAGGAGGAAGGAGAGGAGGAGTACCTCCCACTGAAGTCCTGACACCAGTATGCACAGGGTCGGCCACATCGACAAGCGTACATAGTGGGGAAGAAGTGGGATCCCCATAGAAGACCGACTCGTCAAAGTGGACGTGGCGGGAACGGATGACGCGCTTGGCAGAAGGGTCCCAGAGAACATAACCAGCATTCCGGACATGGCCCAGGAGGAAGCACCGGTGGGAGACGAACTCGTACTTACGGCGCACGTCTTCAGGGATATGGGAATAGGCAAGGCATCCAAAAGGGCGGAGGTAGCTAACATCCGGCTTCCGGCCATAGAAAGCCTCAAAAGGCGTGCGGCCATCGAGCGCCGTGGACGGGAGTACGTTCTTGACGTGTGCTGAGTTCAGGATCGCCCAGCCCCAGAACGAGCGGGGGAAGCCACTCTGATGGTGGCTGCTAAGTGCGCGGGTCACAACGGTTTGGTGGCTGCGTTCAGCAACCCCGTTTTGCTGCGGTGTATAGGGCATAGTGACCTCATGTTCAATGCCGCGCTCAGCCAGGTAAAGAAGGAATTCCTTGGACACGTATTCCCCACCATTGTCACTACGAAGGCGCTTGATGCGGCCGCCAGATTGAGTTTCGACCCACGGTACAAACTTCTTGAAGAGTCCGAAAACCTCAGACTTGGCACGCATGAGATAGACCAGGGAGTAGCGGGTATAATCATCTGTAAAGACGACGAAATAAGAGTCGCCAGTGGAGGAAGGGATATTGACAGGTCCCCAAACATCAGAGTGTATAAGCTCAGCGGGGGCAGAGGCACGACGCGCAGGGGCAGAGAAGGGCAAGCGTTTATGTTTGCCCATAAGGCAGGACACACAGTGGATGGACTTGGCACCATCATTACCAGGTATGGAGGTAGAGTCAATGGAGATACCGTCGGTACACTCACTGGCTTTCAGCACCGTTGAGAAGCCAGCATGACCCAACCTTCGATGCCATGTGTGTATGGATAGGGCAGTGGGTGGTGAGCGCACGAGCATGGCTGATGCAGTGGGAGTGATGCTCGTGGGGGCATACGTGGCGTCGAGTAAGTACAGTCCATCGCGAGGGTGAACATGCGCGAGTAGGGGGCCTTGGCCATCATTAGCGCGCAGCACACCCCCAGTAGAGAGAGATATGAAAGAGATATGCTCAGATGCAAGACACGACACTGAGATTAGAGTACAGCGCAGGTCGGGGACATGAAGGAAGTCAAAATCTCGCTCAGTGAGGGATTCCTCATATCGTAGAGCAAGCCTTACAGTTCCCCAGCCGGGAGCCAAGACTATATGGTTGTCGGCGAGTTTCACACGGATTGGTTCATGGAACGTCGTATAGTGGGCAAAACGTGATATATCAGGCTCCATGTGAGCCGTGGAAGCAGAATCTACATGAAAGGAGCCTGTAGGCACAGTAAGGGAGGATGAGATATTGGCAGAGTGCTCTCTCAAGGAGAGGATGGATGGGGGATGTGGTACAGCGTCTGCGCTAGGTTGGTCTGCCGTAGAGACTTCCATGTTAGTGGCGATAGCGACAGGGGAGGAGAGAGGCGCGGCTGACTTCGGATTCTTTTCTTCTTTGGAGAGGCGTGCGCGGCATTGTGCCCATATATGTCCAGCTTTGACACAATGCCCACACTTGGGACGCCACCCAAGCACCCAACCATCTCCTTTCGTTTCATCAAAACCCTTTGGTGCCACACGATCCCCCTTGGAAGGACCAGCTGGGGCACTGCGGTGCCCAGAGAACATTGCAGTGTGTTCTGCGCCACCGCTGTTATTGGTACGGTGGAGTTCTTGGGTCTTCAAGCGATTAACGATATCGTTGAAGTCGAGTGTCGTGCTGCTGTTTATCAGAGTCTGGCGAAACGGGTCGTAATAGTCAGGTAGCGCGCGGAGCAAGATATGAACGAATATAGCGTCAGGGACCTTATATTCAGCCGAGGTTGGGGTACCCATTGTAGCTGTGGTGGTTGTAGCAGCTGCTGGGGGGTTAATAGAGAGAGCCGTGAGGTCGGATCTGAGTACAACAAGACTCTGAAGCATTTCAGCGATGGAATTGCTGTCATGCGTCTTAGGGATGGTGAACAGGCGGTCAAGGTATTGGTTGAATCTGATTTCTTTTTGGGGAAGGTACTTCCCAGCTAACGCCTCCCACCCGACATTGGGGTCCTCGGTATCACAGAGGTATACGAAGTCCTGGGCGTCTATGGCCGTGGATAGTGTGCTGAGTGCAAGTAGGCGACGCTGCTTGTATAGGCGCAGGTGTTCAACATATTTCTCTTGCCGGAGAATGTTTTGATCTGGATCAGAGAGCTGGGCAGGAGGTGATGGCTCCGTCTCGTCTCCGCTGATGTACGGCCATAGGCCGAGTCCACCGGCCCACATCTTGAATCCAGTGGCCCATTGTGAGTAATTGGAGCCGTCCAGAGTGAGCTTCTCGTGCGGGTATTTTTCGGTTTTCGGGAGAGAGTCCGATGACGTCATATTGAATTTGACCGTGATTAGCAGTCAGAAAGGGGGGGTGACAGTTTTCAATATTGATTTGAAACCAGTGAGGGAACGCGTGAATTGTTGAACAGGTGTTCGAGAGTGAAGGACAAGTCCGAGCAAGATGAGAATGAGAAGTGTGTAGAGTGTCGCTATCCTTTAATCAGGGCTCATAACCTGTAGGAAGGAAGCCTAGACGCGAGTCTCAGTCACTAGAAGAGAGACTCTATTAATGTAGTACTACGAACCTAGACGCGAGTCTACATATGTATGAGTATCGTTATATAATAGAGAGTGAACGAACACCACGCACCTCAGTCACTAGAAGAGAGACTGAGGTGCGCTAGTGTGTGCTGGACGTCTTAAGTAGGGTGAAGTAAGGGGTAAAAATGAGTAAGGTACTGTAAATGTTTCTAATATATATATGTCACTTGTCGTTACCTTCGGGTGGTCTGACGGACGCTATTACCTACTCTTGACAGCGATAACTATAGCTTGGACACGCTTTGACGCAACGGGACAGTCTTGCATAGTGGAGGTATAACCCGATATGATCTTGGAGATTCATCTAGAACGATTTTGTAAATAACTAGGAGCACACGTGTGAGGGAACTGCGATTTCAAAGGTCAGCGGTGTTCCGCGGTTGGATGCAAACGCGCAATGCCTTAGCGTGAATGCTTCACATCTCATAAACGAAAATTAAATGAGCTGAAAACGCCAATCATAAGTCTCCAACGTGCCCTGTGATAATGTGCCGGTGTGTTCTCTAGGCACATGAGTGTTGCTGCCCTTTTCTCAGATGTTGTTCCGGAAATGAAATCAACCTCATGGAAAACATTCCACATATTAACATGAGAACTTACGCATCATTTTCAGGATATTATCACGCGCGTTTTTATCCCTTTGGTGTGCGCACAAGAGAAATAAATGACATCAATTCTTTTTATAACATACATGATGGATAGACCTTGTACTTTGCTCCGTTAGACTCTGGTCTTCACGCAGTCTCTCTCACTGTGATGACCGTTCCTCCAGTAGTAACGATGTCATGAGCGGTTTGCTGTGTCAGTAAAAGATATGGCGTCACCAAAGTGATAGGAGTTGATGTTATCTTGGCAATTGCGTTTTTCAACGCAGCAGTCGAGAGCTTGTGATCGAGCACATGAGTAATGCCGGGCGCGGACAGAGGTTCAATTGTGAAAGGAAGCTGTAGTGATGATACGGGAGAATTCAGGGAGCGCAGTAAGCTGTATGACTATGAACTTTGTGAATAATCAATCAAGGGAGAACACTGAATTTGTACGCACCATATTACCCGATGGTTGATGCACCACCCATGATGAGGATAGGCTGTTTGACATACTTGCCATTCCCACCCTCTGCCATAGCGCAAGGTGAGCCAGTCCTTCAGGCTGCTGCGCATACAAAGGCAACAGCGAATAGGATTATGCCAACCTGCACAAAAGCCGCTTGGTCGAAAGAAATGTTATCCAGAATCTAGGGAAGGGTCAGCATGCGGGAATTAGCTTTGTCGGAGTTTATAACACCTTTGCAGCGGAATTGGCAATTACGATACAGTGCTGTTGAACTGTTGGAAAACGGTTGAACTCGCTCCCCATGTCCGTTTGAAAAAATCTGTCAAAGAAACATCAGTTCTGTTCTATCTCCCTATCTCCCTCCTTGAAATTAGTGACACCCTCACCGACAGTTTCCACATTGCCAGCAGCCTCTTCATCCATGACTACCGGGTACGACTTGACGAAAATGAATCCGTTTTCTTAGATTTTCCAATTCAAAGGGCCCAGACCGCTTTGACGGGAAGTTCGCGGGGCCTAGGTGCATGAATTTCTTTGGTATTAACACTTGTCCAATACAGGGAAGCCACAAAGCTTGTTGGGTTGACATAATGTTGCTAGTTTGGGAGAGATCGGGAATGAAACGCGGCAGGTACGAAAAGAGTTTCTGCAAGCAAGTTAGTATGAACGGCGTCAATTACTTATAAGTTCTGTACCTCGGGCGTGACAAAACCAATCCACGTATAGTTGCGCATTATCAAGATACCGGTCTGATCTCACCAGTAAGTATTACCAATAAGATACCGAGCCAGTATTTTGGTTATTTGAAGGGGTATCCATAGTCCCGTCAGTACGCCGTACTCTTTCAGACCGGTATATGACGAGTGACAATTACCAACTAGTAGGACTTCGCGTTGCGAACTTCTGACCTTGCTCCGATATGCAGGCAATTGACCGGTGTTTTGGATCTCTGCGATTGCTACAGTTTCCAGTTTCTAGATTTTAGATCCGTTCTTTTATTCTCACGTGATTACACAGCATGATGTTCATATCAGGTGACTGACAGATTATCCAACTCCGTAAGGCAATTGGACCTCGAGTTCTGAAAAGCTGTGTCGAAGCTTTAGAATCAAACACGTACAAACAATCGCCTGAGATGTCTGACGCACCACCATCAGCAGCCGCGGGCGCATCCGCATCCGCTCAAGCAGCCGCTTTCGCCAATGACGACCGCATCCACTTTTCAAGAGAGACAGGAACATGGAGGCTAGAAAATGAAGACGGTACTGAGCTCGAGTTTGATTCCGCCAAGGGTGCATGGGTACCGGTGGTGAGTGTGAACTTCGTGGGGCGCTGGTGATCGTGAGGCAAGCAACTTTGGCAGCTGGATGAGGAACTGATCAAAAAGCAACAAGCCGCATATTCAGTCGCTGGCGTGGATGAAGAGGTCAAGTGATGCTGTTCAACTCGGTGACTCCTTAAACTAATAACGCCCGCAGACACCAGCCGCACCCGTGCTCAAACGCGTTAATAAGAAGAGGAAAGAGCCTGAAAACTATACGTCTTATACACCTCCGGCAGAGCCTTCTGCGAAGCGTGGCAAGAACGACAAGCCAGCCAAGTCCAAAAATACGGCAGTCTACGTCACTGGACTCCCTGCGGATAGTGAGACGGACGAAATCATTGAGCGTTTTGCTAAGTTCGGAGTTATCGAGGAGGATGACGAAGGCGAACCAAAAGTGAAACTGTACGCACGCGAGGACGGATCATTTAGTGGAGAAGCATTGGTGGTCTATTTCAAAGAAGAATCAGTGACTTTGGCAGTCAACCTCCTGGATGACGCAGAACTCCGGATAGGCGATGCATCAACGGTCATGAGTGTGCAGAAGGCAGAATTTCGTCACAAGCATTCAGGTGGGACAGGAGAGGAAGCGAAACCGCGGAAGACAGTGGACAAGAAGAAGATTACCAGAAGGATTGGCAAGATGCAGAAGTATGTTCCTTCTCTCTCGGACCGCATTGTCATATCTCATCCGCTTACAGAAAAATCGAAGAATGGGATGACGAAGATGGCTTTGGTCCCGCCAAGAATGAGGAAGACGAAAAGAACGTAGTTAACAGAAACTGCCGTGTAGTGGTTCTCAAGCACATGTTCTCTCTCCAAGAACTCGACGAAGATGCGTCTCTGCTACTTGATCTGAAGAATGACGTGCGTGAGGAGTGTTCGTCACTAGGAGAAGTCACAAATGTCGTTTTGTATGATGTATGTTACATATTTCCTACTCCACAACAATGCTGATTTGCCTTGTAGAAAGAGGCCGACGGAGTGATGACAGTCAAGTTCAGAGAGTCGTTGAGTGCTCAGGCCTGTGTCATCGTGTGTCTTTCTCGCTTACCCCTTGCCAAGTATTGATCGACTTTGTCATAGAAAATGAACAACAGATTCTTTGCCGGAAGACGTATTGAAGCATTTTTGTATTCAGGCAAACAGCGTTTCAAACGCAGCGGAGCAGGCAACGACTTGGACGGAGATAACGACGAAGCAGAAAAGCAGCGGCTGGATGACTTCGCATCGTGGCTCATGACTGAGGGCGACTGATCGGATATAATATCGTCCTTGCGTTGAGCTTGCCAGACCAGGATGCGAATATTCGACTTATTAATGTATATAATGCATTTCAAGATCTTTGGACATTTATACCAGATAGCAAACTACGATAGCAACCTGAACCATAACATGACAAGCCGAACCTCGCTACGAAAGAAATGTGTATATTTCACCAGCAGCTAAAAAGAGGTTTCGCAGCGACCGTCTCAAATCGCTGGGGCGGATCAGATCGTTGTCGCCAATAGGAGCAGTGGACATACCTCTACAATAACAGTTCTCTTCTGCTGTTCAGATTCGTCGACGTTCATCCAGTCCAGGCTATGGTCAGGCTGGCGATACATCCGCCCAGTATGACTGTTCCACCTATTGTGCTGGGGTGTGAATGGCGACTCGACATGAGACATTGACTTAGACATGACTGCCAGATCCTCCTCTGTCACAGAGTTGGCGAGTGAGTTTGTCTCCGGAACCGAGGTAAGCCCGCCCGGACTACCAGGCGGGGTGAATTGCTGTGAAGCCGATAAATCATCGGGTGGAAGCGCATCACCGGTGGGGATAAGGAGTGGTTGCGGTGCAGACGACATTCCAACATCGACTTCTTCCTCTTCGTCCTCCTCGATGACTGGTTCTTCAACGCCAAGCCGTTGTAGCCCGGCTTCAACAACATCCAGGCGTTCAAGATGCTCGAGAACCGTGACACCTGTCGTACCAGGGTGTACCTTCTGAAACTTGGCAGAGAATGGAACAGGGCGATCGGCTTCTGATGATCTCCGGCGGACGGGTGGAGGGAACTCAGCAGAGTAGCTTTGACTGCGTGTACGCCGTGGTAATGGCATGGTACTGATGGACGGGCGTGGTGATGCAGGTGAAAGACTGACGCCAGGGGGGCGAGGTACTTCTTCCATGATTTCAATTTCGTCGTCCCAAACAAGTGCTCTGGTACGGCGGGTCAACTCCAGCGGACCTGCAACAATGAACACCGAAATTATTTATTTGGCTGCCTTTGAAACTCACCTTCATCCTAGCAGAAGTAGATTGATTAGTTGAACAAATTCAAACGATCCAGCCAACAGTTCTGGCTTACCGCATGTTTCAAAGACTCGATGATATTGTAAGCTTGACCTTTGATGACAGCCAATTGCCTCTGAAATTAGGGATGATAAACTATTGTTTTCATCAAGTTATTCTTACAACTGACCTGGAACATTTTGGGATGGAAGTCAGGGTCGACTGCAAAGAGTTTACGAAGCTGGAAGGTTGTTTCTTCCCACCAAGTTTTAGAGGTCAAGAGGGGTAAGAAATGCGCTCGCGTCTTTTCACTGAAAGGACGCCCAATCAAGTTAACAGGGAGATACAACCACCCATAGGTATACGACCGCCAGCCTCGAGGATGTTCATGAGGGAACGAGAGAGAATTGTCTATGGCTGCAATATGTATATGCGGCTGATGTATATAGTCAGACGAAGCAGCGTTAGCTTGAGATGGAGGGATGGCATTGGCAAAAGTCACGGTAGACTGCGAGGATGGAGAATGTGTCTCAGTACGGCGCATTTGTGGCATCTGGGGGTGAGCTGAAGGTTGAGGGGCAGTATCAACTAGCTTTTCGTGGTTGCCTTCACAGTACTTGATCATGTAGTTATCAGCTCCACGGTCAGTATTTAGCATCAGGTAGTCTGTTCGCGAGGTCAGCCATCAGGAAGGATATGACACAGAGGGTATCACCAAGTATCACAAGCCTAGTTCAGAGTAAAATGCAGCATGAAAACCTGTAACGAAACATAAACCAACCAACGTACTTTTCTAGCTCTTCTCTAAAACTTTGTTGAAGCGCTCGCGACCAATAGAAGGGACGTCCAGATTCGTTGTCCTCAGTGACGTCGAAAAGAGCACGTTCTTCCTCTGGGTCTTCATCGTCTATATCTTCGTCGCCAGTCCTTCCGCATATTATTTTCAGTGCGCTAAGAAAACGTTTCGTAGGGAGACCCTTGCGGTGCGATGAATCGTCAAATGTGTCTGCGATAGAGCGACCGGGCCAAGGATGCTTCCGTAGAAAATCTGACGCATCTGATAATTTGAAGATGAGTTCATGTGTAACAAGTAAATAAAATGGATACTACCAGTGTATCCATGCAAGAAATATTGCATGCTTCCTATCTTTTCAGGTAGCGGTTTACCTTTTTTGGCTGCACTTCTGTCAATCCAGTCATAGAAGAAGGCCTGAAGCATGATGATTTAGCTAGGAATTCCAGAAAGCATACCACGGACTCACAGGGCTGGATAATGAGACGAGTTGTGTACGAGGGACGATATTAAGCCCAAGGCGTTCGTCAAGCAGGGATCCTGCAGCCTCTGAGATGTAACTGGGGACGGTAAGTGTCATGCAGGATGAGCTGCTGTTCCAAGTTGTATAAAATTACCTGAGATTGGGTATCAGACAAGCCCGTCCGAATGGAATTATCCATCTAAATTGCCGATGTAGCCACTTAGTAGTCTAAGAAATCTTTAAGTGAAAGTCTTGTCACTTATAAAGATACGCACTTTAGGATTCAAGCGCCCATAAGGTTCCTCATCTTTGGGCTTGAATACCCTACATATTATATATCGTGAGTTGTTGTAAATGCGACGACACACGATACTCACGCGACCGTCTGGACTCTCCCATCGACTTTCGCACGAGCAAAATAGGATCCTGAAGATCCTTTCACAATCATCTTTGGGTGAATTCCAGCCGATATGGCATTTCGCACTGATTGAGTTAAACTGTTGGACGTGAGCTCAGCAATGGATTCGCATAATCCTAGCTTACTTGTCGAAAGTCACCTGGGACATGGGAGGCTTATGATCAAGTGTTTTGACCTGTGAACCAAGATGTCACTATCAACACGAGACACTAGGAGCCATGCACAGCATGCATGTTGAGAATAAAAACCACGAGGCTTACCATGAAATCACTTCCGCTCCCAACAGAAAAAGGTGGCGCACAAGGCTCAAAGACACTCTGCCATATCTCCTTGCGAGAATAGTCTTCGACTTTCTTCTTCCGCTTAACTTTCTGTGCAATAGATTCCGTCCACCTGAAGACGTGTTAGCTCGAGACTGACATTGTAACTCAGCAGGCCCCTCGCTCACCTTTTGAATGCATTATCTAACTTTCGCAAGTCTATATGTCCTGGTTTGTGTGCTCGGGCACTGCGTCTGCGGACAGCCTTGGCATGATCTTCCGTATTTTGTTCCTCGACGATAGTTTCATCTACAACGTCTTGAGGCAACTGCTGATAACCGGCAGAATGGGGCATGATGAGAAACAAAAAATCAGACGCCTATATGAAGGCCCTTTCAATGTTCGTTCGCCGCGTGTGGTTGATATGAGCCTCTAGTAAGACTTTGAGAGTTGAGGCCACGCGTATTCAGCACTCACGGCACCACGTACAACTTGTAACTTAATATAGCTGCGAGGCTGTAACTTATGTGGCTGTGTCGCAACGAAACTCCGTCAAGGGCCGAGATATATCTTGGCATGACCTGTCACCCAACATTGAATATGAGCACCATGCTAGCACGATCAGTGCTGATTGCTACTGAATTAATGCCCCTGACTGACACTGAATCGTTCATTGACATAAATATTATATTATAGTAGGTTGTGCAGCATCAGTGGTTGGGTTAGAGCCTGGCAGGCCTGGGCCCTTGAGCCGATTTCTCTGAATTGATAGACTATTAATACCCACGCATGCTCAACTAGGGGTCGGCGTTGCCGACACAGACCTTGCGGAGTTTGTTCTTATATACCAATGTCTGTGCTGTTATAATTTTTCTCAAGAATACACTACTAAGTATCGTAAAATTCAGGATGTAAGCTGATAGTACAGTGCAAACAAGAACGAGTGCTATGTTGTTCGAAGACGTGACTAGAACGTTGTTGCGATGTGTAAAGAACGTTTTCTCTATGCGAGTATGTGAAGCTTGCGCAGTAATTTGACATCAGCTTACTTTCATACGAGGACACACCTGTTCCTGATTCCCCACATGGACAGGGTGCATCAAATGCTCCTCACATGGATGAAGAAACTCATAATTGGCCTATTCCTGACCAGTTTGTCACTGAGTTCGACCTGTTAAAATACAGTTATCAAGCAACTCCCTTACCTCTGTTTCATGACGGACATATTGTTGAACCGTCTATGGCCAACGAGGTTATGAATGGAGCGATTGTGGAAGCGCATTTCCGCATTCACCAGTGGCGTATTCAGCAGTTCGACAGTTTTCAAGCCACTGTCGAAGGAATCGTTATTTTAAGGCCTGCGCCAAGGCATCATACTTCGGCTTATAAACGGCCGCATCCCAAGACTACAGGCAATAATGAACCAGAGGTTAAAAAAACTCGTCATAATGCGGAAGCGTCGTCATCGAAGATCTGAAAGAAGGTATGTGATGTTTGTTATCAGTTTGAGTACAATGGCTCAACATCTATGGTGGCGTGATGCAGTCTTGTTATCTCGTTTTTCTGGTTTCTTCATGGTTTCGGCAGAGTCCTTGTATTTATATTTCCGAGAAGCATGTAGTCTCCCTATCTCATTTATCTCGGTTCTGTAGTCTCCCTTTGTATTGATGTTTCAAGGAGGATGGGTTGAGGTTGAATGGAGAAAATGACATTATTGTTTGGTCTCGCTTGCCATTACACATTTCGCTCAACTCCGATAGACCTTGCTCCGCAAGGTAATTGCATCCGCGACCTCCTGGGTCGTCGTCGCCTGTATCCTGTCTATCGCCAATACACCATCAGATCTTTTTGTAAAATCTCAAGCCGGCGACGAATCTCACCAGTCCGATCTGGCTGTGGTTGATCCCAATAGTCATGGAATGGCTGCAACTCTCCCCAAAAGGCGATTTCAATTGCTTACAAGCAGCTTATGATCGTGCCGACCGATACGCGCGCGCAGGAATAGCAGATAGTCCCATTGCGACACCACCTAGGCCTGCGTCCGCCCAGAGAACTCTAACAATAGCTTCTTGGGATGAGGATGTTATGTCTCCACGTCGAAATTCCCCGCACTTCTGTACAGTACTTAGCTGCACCTTCATCCAAACTTTAAGCTTAAATTGAATATATGCCAACAGAACCGGGGAATCTTTTCACCCAAACACTGTATGATGGTTCCATGTGTTGATTCTCCCATCAGTGAGTCTGACAATGAACAAGCATCTCCCAAATACAAAGCCCCAGCCTGAGCTTGAGCCGTTGAGGGCCCGGCCTGCAATTTCAGTAGGCCCGAGCCCTGGTGACCCGAGTCCAAGCCCAGACTTTTGGCCCGAGCTGGGCCTTCCCCAACACTAACATTGACACCACAAAACCCACTACTACCGTAGCGAGAATTTGACTGATATCCCCGTGAGCACCGTTTACTACTTGATATTCGTTGTAACTGATTCTGCATAGTAGCCCCATGCACAATGCATCAACCAAATTGCTTTACTAATCATAAGGGGTCTGGTTCAGAGTCCCTGCGTGCATTGTATGGTGAGTTTGACATGATGGAATTCGGTGTGAAACAAAGCTTACGCGCCGTGGCTTCCTGGGTCTGGTTCTATAGTAGGTCTCTGCGTGCATTATATGGTGAGTTTGACATGATGAGATTTGGTGTGAAACAAAGCTTACACGCCATCTCCGGGGGCCCCCGTGCATGGGTCTGGTTCTAGAATCTCTTTCTGCGTGCATTATATAGTGAGTTTGACATGTTGAGATTCGGTGAGATCTGATACGAAGCTAGGCTTACTCGGACATTGTCACGCTTGTCTGGGACCTGCGAACATCGTATTACAATACGATAAGATATGACGCTAGGTGAGGCTTACTGGCACTCCGGCGTTGACCAGGACCATCAGGCCGAGGAGAACAATGAAAAAAGTAGAGTGGTGGGTAAACATGATGGTGAGTTGATTTCACTTGTAGAGATATTTTCAACAGCTTGATTGTTGGTGCTGACTGTTTTTATACTCCACAGAAGAGGGCAGTGTTTTGGATATGGCAGCTCTGGCAGAATTGAGACGAAATTGTTCATTGTATTCGTCCAAAGGAGTCAGCTATCGATGTATACGTGGCACGAGCTACTGTTGGTCCAATTCAAATTTTTTTCAGGGCTGGAAGGTTCGTGACAGAATCGGCTAAATAATAATTGCGGTCCATGTACTTTTGCTTCGATTAAGCCCTGACTTCTAGATTAGTGAGGAGGAGGGCTTTGTGTCTGCACTGAGGGTGGTACTAGCGAGAGATAAGAACTCGAAGCAGAGTCAAGGCCCACGACAGCACCGACTTGGCATAGGCACGAATCACCGAGAAGCTGCGCTGATGGCCAAAAGAATAGAGTGTTCCCAAATCGAAGTCACTCGACCGACATGAGTAGAGCAGCGAAATTAAGGCGTGGAATAGGGTTCTGTGAATTAAGGATCCTACTTTGGTCGATCGGCGGAAATGGTTTTTATTTCTTAGTGTCAAGGTTACAGGAAGGGAATAAAGGGGGAAATATACCCATGTGTACATCTATCTACATCTATCTACATCTAATGAACCTCGCACGATTTAAGGAGGCGCACGAACGTTGGTACAGCCAAAAAACGGTCCCTCTGCGTGTCGGAATAAGGGGGGAAATATACCCATGTGTAAATATAGATACCGCCGGGAACGGGTGCTATTGAGTCCTTTACTCACTACGATGGCAACCGCCTTACATATTGGAGCCCACCGCGAGGGGAATTGTTTTCGAGCAACCCCTTGCACCCCGAGGTTGATCTAACGATCCCTCACCCATACCCGGTCTTTGACCATTTATTTCTTCAAATCCCATAACACTCCTTCAACAACCCACTCGACGTTTCCTGTGCTTTGCACAAAGGTGTTACCACGAGCACGTTCCACGCAACGCCCATAGAGCACTCTGCGGAGTTACCCAGTCTATCAAGAAAGCGCAGTACCCGTCCTATCACCGCTAGTCCATCACGCCCACGCCATTATCCAGTACAGCTTCCCATATTCCACAAGTCCCAAGTCCAAAGTTCACACAGTTTAACAAGTCCTTCAAGTTTACTGGCTTCGTCAGAGACTCCTGATGTCTGAGAATGCCTAAACATGGCTTCGTCAGAGCTTGAAGATCGTCGAGAATGCCCAGTCCTTATTTTTTTTCTGCCGTTTATCACCCCTCCTCAAAGCTGTAAAATTATCAACTCATATGGCCGCTACTAGCAACTGATATCGTCATCACTTGTATTCGTCGCACTCGTACCCTGCATCCTTTCCAATTCCTGCAATTTCGCACTCGACATCCGTGGTCCACCAGTTCATTTTTGTTGTCACAGTCACTCCTTTGTCACATTCCCAGCTCTCGAAGACGAGCACCGCTGTGCTGCTTACTAGTTTTTGCAGTACTACATCACCAGCTATAGCAATTACCGTCGTAGCCACTCACTAGATATAAAAGCATGTCCTTTCTTTATGTATCCCCAGTGAACAACTCCCCTTCACTCACTCTCTCTCGATCAGTTCCCCTTCGAACTCAAGTAGCCGCCTTACAACTGAATCGTTCATTGACATGAAATTATAGTGCCAAATTGCACCTGAGCATGTGGGAATAATGCATTATGATTGTAATTACAAGATCGGTAGCAGCGCCAGCACCAGTCCCCAACTCCTGAATTCAAATTCACACCAATTTTCTTGTCCCTTTAAGTAAACCATTTATGTCACACTTTGCCTTTGTCAGGATATTTTCTCCTTCTCACAGGTATTTTGAGATAAGCTTCATGCTCTCTGTATTGCTGTCGACGATTGTTTTACAGTGGCTCAAAAAAGTGTCCCAATGTTTGTAGCTTTTCATGTAATTGCTTCATTAGGAGTCAGGGTGTGGGAATCTGACTAAGCTATAGGGAGATGTTGGACAGCTCTACCTCTTGGCAATATATTTGCTCCATATAGCGTGGGAAAAAGATGACATTGTGCGAAGATATGGTCATTTTAATTTGGTGACTCATTGGGACACTTTTTTGACTTTCATTCTGATCCACACAATCTCTATAATTATGGTACTCTGTGTGGCTTCCTTTTACTCTAATCACCTCTGCCACTCTTCTAGACATATTATCTATCAATTTGAGGTATAACTCTTTAGAAATCTTCTTCTATTCTACTGCAACTCTGTTCTATAGCTGAAATAGATCCTATGGTAGATTTTGATAGGCTGCAAGCAATTTCTTGAGTAATGTTAGCAGGTATTTAATAGAGTCAAGGTCCAGGGACTATTCTGACCATGATATAATAGTAATATCATGGTCTTCAAACTATTTAGTATCTAACTTGGATGCATGCTCCCTATGACCCAAGTTCTCTTGATTACTATATTCTAACTGGGTAGGTTGTAAATGCATCCAAGGTCACAAAATCTATTAATTCCATCATCTCCACCACTATCCCTACTCAGATAGTCAGTAAGGCTCTTAAGGTAGCTAATCTTGAAGCTGTAGCCAAGAAGAAAGAACTCTCTGATTTCCAGCCTATACAAAGAAGAGATAAAATTCTACACCAAAGTACTAGTATTGGACTACTGGGAACTGAATCTCTGTTATATGGTTAAGATGAAATAAAAATGTATATGATAGGGTCAGATAGACTGAAAAATGTGTGAAATAAAGGTAGAAAAACCACTAAGAGAAAGATAAGTCAAGCAGATACTTAAGTTTGGAGAAGGAAATTTGATGGTATGGGACTGTATAGGATGGAATTGAGTGAATTTCCCTTTGAAATGAAGGGAAGAATAAATGCACAGTAGTATATCTCTATTTTAGAGAAGTGTCTGCTCAGAATCATATAGAAATGATATATTAATGAACAAGACACTATCTTCTCATAAATAGTGACCCTAATCACATCTTCAATTTGGCCACCAATGGCTTAAAGACCATTATATTACTATTATATCATGGTCAGAATAGTCCCTGGACCTTGACTCTATTAAATACCTGCTAACATTACTCAAGAAATTGCTTGCAGCCTATCAAAATCTACCATAGGATCTATTTCAGCTATAGAACAGAGTTGCAGTAGAATAGAAGAAGATTTCTAAAGAGTTATACCTCAAATTGATAGATAATATGTCTAGAAGAGTGGCAGAGGTGATTAGAGTAAAAGGAAGCCACACAGAGTACCATAATTATAGAGATTGTGTGGATCAGAATGAAAGTCAAAAAAGTGTCCCAATGAGTCACCAAATTAAAATGACCATATCTTCGCACAATGTCATCTTTTTCCCACGCTATATGGAGCAAATATATTGCCAAGAGGTAGGGCTGTCCAACATCTCCCTATAGCTTAGTCAGATTCCCACACCCTGACTCCTAATGAAGCAATTACATGAAAAGCTACAAACATTGGGACACTTTTTTGAGCCACTGTATTTTCTGCCACAGTTGCCTAGCTATGCTATGTGTTAAACCATGAAATTTATGCCCTTTCCAAATTAATAGGAGGTCTTCCCTATTACATTCCATACTTGCCTGCACTGTCAGTGAAACCATGACACCCCCTCTATAGGTTTCAGAATCTTTCTGCTGAAACCCATAGGAGGTTTCGGCTTTTGTCTCCAGAGGTATTGCACCATAACACGTCTATCCCTTCTTTTATCTTCATCTAAACATGCTTGTCCCTGCTGTCCTTGATTTCATACACATATTTGATGCTGTTGGTTCCTTCATCTTCGGTAAAGCTAGTTACCAAAGTCTTCTCTCTGGTACTAATGTGAAATCAGTCAATTGAGGTGTTGACCAGAAGCCCACTTTTCACATCCAGACTTGCCATGAGATTCTTTCTGCTCATTCTCATTATCCAACCAAACAAGATGCCTCTGTTCTCTATGCAGGTTCCCTGTTACGCGAGAAGCCTGACATGCTCTGAGGCAAGACTTTGACTTCTCATCCACATCTTTTATAATAAATCACACAGAGATGGTAACTACCATTGCAAATGATGTCTCAGTGACAGTTATTTATGTCGAGAATGACGCTCTTGCCCATTATCTGGTAGAGGAGGCCATGAAAGTTGACCATACTCCTTTTATTTCTGGTAGTGGCATTTTGATGGACCATATGATGCATCCATTCCCCAAATTAGTCTTTGACGCCTCACTTTTCGCTTTCTCAGTCCACCTTTATATGTAGCCATACCCTCCATGTAGTGTTACACTTACAATACTTTACTTTGTCAAGACGTTGTGAATCTCATCTTAGGAGTGATCACTTGCAGAGAGTCACACTCAACACAAATGATATTAAGAACATTAGAGGCAGATACTTCATTCTATTTCGAGCACAGCAAAGGAGACAATGTGATGCATGAAATTGCATGAGACTGGCACATAATTGAAATAAAAATGGCAGGATCAATCAGTAGCATGGATCCATTGTTTGACCAAACTTGTGAGAGCATAGAAGCCTAGCTTTATCAGTAAGGAATTCAGCCAATCCCTCAGTCTGAGTGCAGATGGATTAGATATCACTATCGTGCACAATGGCATGGACTGTATCTGACATAGTGAGCTTCTAACAATACTAACGTCCAAGTGAGCAGAATACCTGTGAGCAAATCTGGATAAAGGTGGACATCCTCGGTCACCACAAGGACTTTGATGACAGGTTTGGGTTCTCCACCGCAACTACGAGCCTCTTTGATGGTTGTGCAGCACACTATGTGAAACAGATTTGGACCACACAGGGGACGTTCTAGTATGGTGGTTTCAGATAGAATGATGTGATGTATAAATGACGACTGACTGAAAATCATGGCACCTTCACTGCCAAATATCTCAACCATTTCATTGATAGCAATAGACATGATATTCTCAATTTGTTGCTCAAGA
Source organism: Suillus cothurnatus (assembly GCA_016758765.1). Taxonomy (NCBI): domain Eukaryota; kingdom Fungi; phylum Basidiomycota; class Agaricomycetes; order Boletales; family Suillaceae; genus Suillus; species Suillus cothurnatus. Next base: position 434,967 of record JABBWL010000029.1, read on the forward strand.
TGGATGGTCAAAGAGAGAGAATAAATATTATCACAAGGATTGGAACAATTGTGTGGTCCCGGCTTGGAAATCCCCCATCAATGAAACCTCAATTGTTCGCTGGATCATGTGATTGTATTACAAGCAGACCATGACATTGGGTGAAAAATAATCTCAGGCCAATGGAGAGCACTATGTTAGATTAAACACCTGAGGTTAAAGAATAATGGAGTCTCACATCTGCAGCCAACAATGCCACAAGAGCCACACCTTCTGCACACACAGTATGAATTGCAGTGTCGTGGGCCATAGGATGAACCACATCTGAGAACATCAGAGATGTGAATGACAACATAGACATTGACTTAGGAGCAAGCGAGGCAGGTTGCTCAAAAATGTCACAGTGTGACAATTAAGTTTTCTTTGGGCTGATATTAGCTTTACTTACTTACTTTACATTCATTACTTTTGTGGCTTATATAAGCATATTTCCCTTTCACCAGTACCAGTCTGAAGTTTGATGAGTTTTCACTACCCCTGAGCCTGAGCCTAGATCAGAAACCCTTTAGGGTCAAACTGTCATATCCCATACATTCGTGCTTCTCATCCGAAGTTCCGGATGTCAGATCCAATCAGATCCGATCCACAGATCCGTACCGGATCCATCACGATAAGCTTCTTCATTCATATCCTGTTCATATAACGTTAGTCACTGCTTATTTCCTCCATTTAGTATATCCTCCCTTCCAGTATATTGGTTATGCTTACTTCCAGCTATGTTTACTGATCCGTTCACTTGTGATTAACTTCTGGCTTATGTTTGACTTCTAATAAGCATTGCTTATACATTGCGATACTTTGTGCATAGCCTCTCGCGTAGTTCTATCGTATATAAACTCTTGTATATGTCCTATAGCACCCCAGTTCGAATATCATCTTAGATTGTCCTCATTCTGTTATCCGGACTTGAGTCTTATCAACTCTTGTCACCCTCCGAGACTTAAGGATTGTATCCGATAAGTCTAAGCGCATCCGCCTCTATCTTAGGATAGTCTATACTCTGTTAGTTTCTAGTCTTAGACTTGTCTAGACTAGCCTATATACTTCCATCCAATATCCGGATGCCATCTGGATAGTATATGATACTATTCCTTATCTTTGGATAGGAATACGATACTTGTCTCTACATCCGGATACCATATGATAGTTGTCCGGACCTTCGGATACGCTACAATAGCCATCTGGATCTTCAGATACGATAAGTATAGTATTCTGAAATAAGGGGCTATACTCAGGAAAGGGGCACAGCGTACGAGCTGAGGCTGAAGCCCTTCGGATCCAATAGCTTTTGAGTACGACCTTAACACAAACACTGTCTTCTAGGACATAGCAGCTAGGCAGGGTATTGGCCACATATTGGTTAGGGAGTGTTCCTACTATCTAGCCAAGTTTGTGCATCACAACAGGTGACTACCAACATGCTGAGAGCAGCTTGATAAGACAAGGAACATGATGGCGAATCTCAGATATAGCTCCTTGGCACAACATGGAAGTAAGGTGATCCTTCGCTAACACGATCAACTATGCAAAGGAAGCATGAGGAGGATCATAAAGGAGACAGAACAAAACAAACCCAAAATGAATGCTCCACGACCATCAAAGACATTCAACATCAAGTACATGGCATCAGACATGGTGGCAAATGGTCTGGAAGTTGTGGGAGAGATTGCTTATGGCCAAAAAACAATCAGATATTCAATTGGTGTCTTTAGTGATCATAGAAACTTGTGAGACTTGGTTGACACATGCCATGTTTCATCTCATGAAGAGGCATCCTGTCTTTCCCATGGCATTCCACCCTATGACCCATTGGATGGTTGTGATGTCCTGTACTGTGTACAGTCGCTATCAATGGTTGGCCATGGGTAAGCTTCGTAACAGCCCAGACAGACGCCTTCAGCGGACATGCAGACAAGCACCATCTTTGGCCAGTGTAGGGTTCAGCATTCCCCACGCACCTTCCTTGGTTCAGACTCTGACCTTCCTCCGTGTGTTAAATATATTTGGTTCTTTTGCTATTCGTCCATCCTCATGTGTATACACATGTTTCTATTGAAGTCTGCATGAGGACTGAGGTCACTGCACTGCACTACTGTCACCAAAACCTCTATGTTCTTTGCACATGATTTTGGACCACATAATGTTACAAGAACATCCGTTGTTGGCATGGCCCCTATTCATTTTCTTCCTCGCTCTTGCCTTCTACCTATACCCTGAGGACTACGTGTGCATACACATGCAATACCTATTCTGGTTGACCATGCTCTCACCCTATCTTTACTGGTTATATTCTCTCTGATCATTTTCCCGCTCACTTGTACTATATCTGCTCGCCGGATCCCCGGCTCATTTCCCCCTATGCCCCTTCCACTCTACCGGTACCCATCCTATTATATTCTGAACCCCTTACCCTTACTGTGTTCTTGGTCGGTGACTCAGTCCCCATTACCCTTACCATAGTCTCGGTCTGTGACTCAGTCCCCCCTTTACCCTTACCTTACTACCGGTCTCTGACTCAGTTCCCTTCCTACCTGCCTATCTCTGTACTACCACTTACAGCTTGGTCTGTGCTCAGGTTCCTTATGTATATAAACCCTACATACCACAGTTGTATTCTCTAACTTGTATCTACTTGGTTCTTCCCAGTTACCTAGTCCATAACCTCTTAAGCTTTCAAGGCTTATACTTGTGATCATTGCACTTCACTTTGACCCTTGGTCATCATGTCTTGATCTATCAGAAGCCTTTGTCGTCATCCCTTATGACTCAGGCTATAGCTATTGCTGGCTGCAGGACAGCACCTGTGCTTTAGCTCATCGACCCACTTATCCCAAGTGGTTGGACTGAGACTCGCAACCAGCATCTGTACTCCAGGCCTTGCGAGATTATCCAAGTAAGAAAGCACCTAAGTATAGTCGCTAACACATAAGCCAAGAAACTACACCTCATATCATACACTCCAAATTTCAAGCTTCAGTTGGTGAATGAGTGAGAGGTTGGTGTACAGCTAGACTCACTCATAGACATCCATAGTGCAGTGCACTGCCGCAATGTTCAGTTTCTTGCCTTAGATGCATGTCCACCACTGCTTACCTGCTGATTATAAAGTTTGTGATCAACATGTCATTCTTGGTTATGTCCATGATCTGTTTATCAGCTTCCAAGGTTTGCTTCACTACCAAAATGCTACCCTTCACTGTTGATGTGCTCCCGTTCATGCGTGCCATTTGCTCTAGCAATCAGTTAGTAGGACTCTGGTCATCATGTTTGGCGAAGAACACTGTGTATGATTCATCGAGTTTCATTGTGCTGTTGGGTACTGAAAGGAAAGTCTTCCACTGATGTTGTTGTGTGCAAGTCACAGCATCATGCTCTCGCTGTTTCACCCAGTAATGCACATAGAGATCATCGAGCATAGGGACTCTCTTGACTCCATCCATTATGGGAATTTGGACTAGAAATGGCCTCTGACAAGCTGCACCATAGAAAGCACCTTTAAACCACTGTAGGAATCTCTGCTCTTCCATGTCATTTAATTTCTATATGAAGATCTATGAATTTCTCACTGGTTGATGACAGCGTTGTAAGGAATCATAATTCTGTGGGCGTGAAAAGGCCATATTTACATGAGCTGTCATTTGATCATGTGCACTATGGAGTTGCATGACACTTCCCTGTATAGCGCACCAAAAGCGCACGCTTTCCAGCGCTTATGCGCTTTCCCGCACTTGCACGCTGTCTTAATAATCGAGGGTCTTAAATTAAAGCATGTAAAAATGTAATGACACCACAATTACACTTGAATAAGACTTCTTGCCAGTCCTCGATTAACATGGTCTACGACTTTTCTAGTTTTCGTGGTAGATAACGTGTGAGTTCTTGGGAGGCTCGCTAAACCAATCAATTGATTAACTTAGCTGGAGCTTTTGTGTGTTTTAATAAAACCTATAAACTTTGTCTAGGATAATCCGACTAGACAGAATACGTGGACCAAAAGACTGGTTGGTCAAATAAATAGAAACGTGTGAGAAGCAGGTCTCAATATGTGAATACGTGGACCAAAGACTGGTTGGTCAAATAACTACAAACGTGTGAGATGCTGGTCTCAATATACATACACAATGACCAAAGCTGGTTGGCCAATTATCTCTGGAGATTCCTGCACAGTACTTCAAAGGGACTAACTTTGCAAGCAGCTATCTGTACAGTGAGAAACTTCAGGGGCTATATTCACTTTCTGGGAAAATATGTGCTTCTGAGAGATACTAAGTTTCTTATTTTTGGGGGAGAATGGGCTCTCCTTATATACATTTTGTGTGGGAATATTATGTAAGTAAAAAGATGGAGCTATGACATCAGAATGTGGAGCAGAATATTCCAGATTATTCCATGGGTGGAGTAATGACATCATTTATGACATCACTGTGGAGCAGAATATTCCAGATTATTCTATGGGTGGAGTAATGACATCATTTATGACATCAGTGTGGAGCAGAACTTTCCAGAACTTTCCCTGGAACATTCTAGAACTGATGACATCATCATGACTTCATCATGATATCATTTCTACCAACAAATACCTGCAGGAGTATCTGTGGAGTCTTATGACATCATTATGACATCATACCCTGTAGGTACAATTTTGTGAAGTATCTGGTGGGTCAAAGCATCCTAATAGAAAAAGAAATAAAGGAAACACTAGTGAAAACAACACAGAACTAATGATACAATGAGAATAAAAGAAACCAAGAACTTTCGGATAGGTTTTTGTAAGGCTTTGAACTTTTCTCTATGGTTTTCTCTAGCCAAAGTGAATAAGCCAAAGGCAAGGCAATACCTTAACCTTCTTTTTAATCCTACTATCAACTAGGTCATTATGTGATTCCCATCTCACAAATGACATTTCTTCAAGACAGTACAGAAATATAAATAAATATGGGGAAACTGAAATTGTTTGACCAAGGCTTGAAGCCAAGGCATGGGTTGACTAGCCTGAAGGCTAAGCTATCAGACTTTGTCTTTTAGGGGGATACCTAGTAGTCATGTCCATGCATGATTCCTAAATCATGCAGGACAACGTATACGATACTATTCCTTATCTTCGGATAGGAATACGATACTAATCCTTACCCTCGGATATCATACGATACTATTCCTTGTCTCCGGATAGGAATACGTTACCTTCCCCTCTAACCGGATACCATACAATAGTCGTCCGGACCTTCAGATACGCTACAATAGCCATCCGGATCTTTGGATATGATACTTATAAGCATTCTGAAATACGGGGCTATACTTGGGAAAGGGGCACAGCGTACGAGCTGAGGCCAAAGCCCTTCGGATCCATTACCCTTGAGCACGACCTTAACAGGTCTTGGGAATATATAAGGATGTCATCCAGATAGACGATAACACATATGTCTAGCATATCGGTGAAGATACTATTGACAAACCGCTGGAAGGCAGCCAGTGCATTGGTGAGACCCTCAGGTATAACCAACCATTCTTAGGAACCATAGCGCATTCGGAAAGCAGTCTTCCACTCATCTCTGGACACAATCCAGATGAGATGATAAGCGGAACAGAGGTCGATTTTTGTATAGATTTTGGTGCGGCTAGGGGATTCTAATAGGTCAGATATGAGAGGTAATGGATATCGGTCTTTCTTGGTTATCTGGTTGAGGCCACAGAAATCCACACAAAGGTGTAAGGAACCATCCTTTTTCTTGACAAAGAGGAGAGGAAGAGGAACGGAGGAGTCCGGTAGCGATATTTTCATCAAGAAACTTTCTAAGAGCTTCAAGCTCTACCAGGGATAACAGATAAATAGTTCCAAGGGGTGGGGCGGATCCTTCCTCCTTGAGATCATATGGACAATGAGGAGGGAGTTGACTGGCCTTTCCTTTATCGAAGACATCCGCAAACTCATGATAATCCAAAGGTACTCCGGATAGATCTGGACCTTCAGACGAGAGCTTAGCAGAACAGAGATCTACTCCAGACAGACAAAGGTAAATGCTGAACTGGGTTGATCCTTCTAATTTACAGGCCCTGCAAAAGGCTACTGCATTGATTAGCAATACATTAGGAACCGGATCATCAGCGGATGGTTCTGGCAAAGTTGGAGGGTGAGGTTCCACTGTAGGAATGGGATCCAGAAGTGGAGGTGACATTGGAGGGGTTGATGGCATTCTATGAGGTGTCGTCTGGAAGTCGATGCTGCCTGTAACCCAATCAATCAATGGATTGTGTAGGGAAAGCCAGCTATATCCAAGGACAATAAGACACAATGAATCCAAAGGAGTAGCATAAAATGTTTCAGAGGTAACTTTGCTGGAAGAGAAATGGATGGAGAGATCTATAGCTTTGGAAATGGTAGCATTACAAGTACTGTCAAACAAATGGAGCGGAATAAGAGGAATTGGATATGTATGGAGTTTTTGTTTTTGGACAAGACTAGTTTCTATAAAACAATGAGAGGAACCACAATCTATAAGAGCTGGAAATTCAGAGATACTAGGATAGTCCAGAAGTGAAATGTATGAACAAAGTGAAGTCAGATTCGAGGGTGTGGCAGCGTTGGGTCTTAACTCCTTAGCACAGGTCAAGTCAATGCGACCCTCATCCCGTGTGGAGTCAGGAGGGTTGCAGACTATTTTTTTGCTTTGGATGAAGCCTCCTGTTTAGTTTCAGGAGTGACTGTGGCTGCACGTCCTTTAGCAGCACAAGAGGTCAACTTAGTGCAGTCCCGAGCAGAATGCCCAGGTCCGTCACAGAATAGGCAGAGTTTCTTATCAAAACATCTTTGATGTTCCTCGGCCATTAGCTTTCCATCCTTACCCAGCTTGGTATTAAGATCTGGAGCTTTAGGAGCGGATGAGGTAGATGTGGATGCGGGTTTAGCAGACTTGTTCTGTCCAGATCTATGATTTCTGGATCCAGATGGATTGGAACTAGCGTGGTAGGATGTGGATGGTTTCGGAGGATTGGATGATGAGGATTTGGTTTCTCTAGAAATCTCACCCTTACGTTTCCAGTAACGGGCATCGATAGTCTGGGCAAGGGTTTTGAATTCCGAGAGGGTAGCAGGTTTACCCATGCGACTGATTTTGTCCTTAATATGAGCTGGAAGTCCATTATAGAATTGGTGATGTAAGGCTCCATCACCCCATCCATGGACTTGTGAAGCAAGCCTTTGGAATTCCACAATGTACTTGTTGATATGTTGTCCTTCATGCATATTGAGTTGCTTGAATTGCATCTCGGCATCTCTGGATGGGTCATGGGGTCCAAAATTAGTTTGAAGTTCTAGCATGAACTCAGAGTAGTCGTCCATCCAATCCAGACGAGAGCTTAACTCATCCAAAAGAAGGTTGGGTTCAAACCATTTGAGGGCCATGCCCTTAAGATAGGACTGGGTGAAGTTAACTTTGGCCCGATCCAAACAGAAGGTCTGGGTTTGCTTTGGAAATTAAGCTCGCATTGAACAAAAAATGCATGCAGCTTCCTAGGCTCAAATCCGTCAAAGGTATCCGGCTTGTGAACTTTGACTTTGGAGTCATCCAAAGAGGAAGTGTGACAGTTATTACACGCAAGGTTATTGATGGCTTCAGATAACTGCATGAAAACACAGTCCTGAGCATTAAGACCATCGTCTTCATTGTGGTCTGGTTCATCATCCAGATCTCCACCTTCATCATCAGGTGGGTTTCCACCTGGAGTATCATTGTCTTCATCATCAGGATCTTCATCGGCCAGGTCTAGTCTGGATGGAGTACACATAGGAGTCTCTGGGTGCCTACAGTTCATCAACTCAGATATACTCTGAGCTGGTCCAGAAATGCTAGTGCGACATTGAGAGAAACTGGTGAAGGTGTTGACTATGGGTGTCGGGTCTCGTTGCGAGGACACAAGTCCAGCATTACAGAGGGAATTCTGTGCAACTCTAGTAGGAGCCATGGAGAGTGTTGTAAGTATACTCAGAAAGGTGTGAGTTTGAATATCATCTTAGATTGTCCTCATTCTGCTATCCAGACTCAAGTCTTATCAACTCTTGTCACCCTCTGAGACTTAAGGATTGTATCTGATAGTCTAACATATCTGCCTCTATCTTTGGATAGTCTACACTCCATTAGTTTCTAGTCTTAGACTTGTCTAAACTAGCCTTTATACATCCATCTGATATCCGGATGTACCTTCGGATAAGTATATGATACTAATCCTTATCTTCAGATAGGTAAACAATGCTTGTCCCTACATCCGGACCTTCAGATATGATATGTATAGTATTCTGAAATACTGGGCTATACTCGGGAAAGGGGCACAGCATATGAGCTGAGGCCAAAGCCCTTTGGATCCGATACCTTTGAGTATGACCTTAACAGTATATTTGAACTGGGGTACTACAGGACATATACAAAAGTTTATATACAATAGAACTAAGTGAAAGGCTATGCACAAAGTATTGCAATGTATAAGCAACACTTATTACATGTCAAACATAGGCCAAAAGTTAATCACAGGTTAACGGATCAGTAAGCATAGCCAGAAGTAAGCATAACCGATATACCGGAAGGGAGGATATACCAAATGGAGGAAATAAGCAGTATTTAACGTTATATAAACAAGATATGAATGAAGAAGCTTATTGTAACGGATCTGGAATGGATCAGATCAGATCTGGTATCTGGAACTTCAGATGAGAAGTGTGAATGTATGGGATATGACAGTTCTGTGGAATGGTACTGCGCTTGCAGCACTACAGGAAGCACTGGGAGACCCAGGCATAGAAGAGGAGGAATACAAGGAGGAATGGCAAGAGTTGCAAAGAGAACTAGAACTTGCAGAAAAACTCGATTTGGATGAGTAACACATCAGGCGACCCTGGAGTGTCGCATGTTTGGGGGGGGGGCCAATGTAGTGGTACACCTTAGCAGGTGTAGACAAGTCGGAGCTGGGCAGAGACAGGTGTGAGGCGAGCAGAGTGAGAGGCAAGGGTACCAGGGGTCTTGGCAGTCTCCGAGAGGTCCTAGTAGATAGTCACATGCAGCTTAGACACAGACCAGGTTCTCCTTTGTTCTAGAGAGCATCATGGATGCTACCAGCATGCTTCACATCCCTTGTTGTCTTCTGGAAAACGACTTCTGGTGGTAATATTTCTCTGAATTGATGGACTATACTCACACATGGTCAATTGCATCCACATCCACAGCCTCCATCACCTGTTCCTGTCCATTGCCAACACACCATCAGAACTTTTTGTAAAATCTCAAGCCGGCAACAAATCAACTAGTCTGATCTGGCTGTGGTTGATCCCAATAGTCATGGAATGGCTGCAACTCTCCCCAAAATGCAATTTCAATTGCTTACAAGCAGCTTATGATCGTACTGACTGATACACACGCATAGGAATAACAGATAGTCCTATTGCAACACCACCTGCATCCGCCAAGAGAGCTCTAACAATGGCTTCTTGGAATGAAGATGTTATGTCTCCACGCCGAAATTCCCTGTACTTCTGTACAGTACTTAGTTGCACCTTCATCCAAATTTAAGCTTAAATTGAATATATGCCAACAGAACCAGGGAATCTTTTCACCCAAACACTGTATGATGGTTCCATGTGTTGATTCTCCCATCAGTGAGTCTGACAATGAACAAGCATCTCCAAATATAAAGCCCTGGCCTGAGCCTGAGTCATTGAGGAGAGCCCAGCCTGCAATTTCAGTAGGCCTGGGCCCTGGTAAGCTGAGCTGGGCATTCTATGTGCATCAATGGCAGAGCAGCAACAATGGAAAGGTGAGGTTTAGAATGGGGAGAGTTTGAGTACAAACTACTAATTGATACTAAATGTAGGTATCGTCCAATTAAACCAAATGATCAGTTTGAGGGCTTTATTGGTTAGCTGGGCAAAAGGACCATAGGGCTTTTCTGGACCGAAACAAGGGACTGAACCTGTGTGTCGAGGTGAGCTGTGTTCCTATATGTTAGGAGTGCAGCAATGCACACAGTGAAGCTTGATGCCCTAGTTTAGGTGTACTCACCATTCTTATCAGCATAGCGCTGGCATCATGTGGCACATGAATGGCTCGAGGTGCGGTTGAGCTTGGATGTATGGTGCTAATATCAGGGCATGGTCTCTCAGATACAGCGTGAAAGCATCTCTGGACCATCTCCCTATGGCCTTGACTAAATAAAAAGGTACTCCCCTCAGCATATATTCCAAGGTGCCTCCAATTCAAATACCATGACCTTTGAGGTCTGGTAAGTTTGCTGCTCATGCTGCAATGGAAATGTGTTTGGTGAACTCTTTCTTTGATAACAGGTGGAGACCTTTTGGGTGTTTCCACGCAAAAAGGTGCACTTTGCTGCCAGCTGTGTTCAAATGGTTTTGTAGCGCTGCTTTTGTGCATCTTCTCCTTTGATTGGGGAAACCTTTGTGCTCGGTACATAAATGAAACTTTGTGACCAGTGTGACAATTAAGTTTTCTTTGGGCTGATATTAGCTTTACTTACTTACTTTACATTCATTACTTTGTGGCTTATATAAGCATGTTTCCCTTTCACCAGTACCAGTCAGAAGTTTGATGATATTTCACTACCTCTGAGCTTGAGCCTAGATCAGAAACCCTTTAGGGTCAAACACTGTCTTCTAGGACATAGCAGCTAGGCAGGGTATTGGCCACATATTGGTTAGGGAGTGATCCTACTACCTAGCCAAGTTTGTGCATCACACCGGTAGACCATTACAGTCTTCTGATTCTGAAACTCCTGCTTTTGTTATATGTTTCCTTGGGTTAAAATCACTGATGGCTTTCACAGTAAATTCACCAAGCCTTGCAACAGAGTAAAAAGTTGTCGTGAGACACATGAATACTGCTGTGTCCCATGGTGAGTTGAGATCTAACTGGTCCTGAATCTTCTCAATGAAGTTTGGTGTGAAAGGGCGCCTTTTCAGTTGTTTGGATGACTGCAGGGCAAGTGTGTTTGCTCCGTCAATAACCGCTTTGAGCTCCAAAGGTGCCAATGGCCAAGTTCTACCATGCAATAAATGCCATGCTTTCAAACCTGCTGTGTAGTTGGCTAAAGCCGATCCTGAGTATGATCCAGCGCAACTAGAAATGAATTCAAGCAGCAGTGTTTGGTTTATTGGACACTGGTCTTCTTTGCTGACATTCTTCAAATCGCAGAACACATGAAATAACAGGAGTCCTGCTCCATACAACTCTTTAGTGGACTGTGCCCATGACAAGCCCATTACTTCTAGGATGCGATCTAGTTGCTTGTCAGAAATTAGGTGAGTGGAGGCTTCTGATGGGGATGCTGTCTGTCTGGTACTACTCCCTGCTGGAATCCAAAGTCTTAATCTATCGCATGCAAGGCAATGTGGGTGGAGAATAGATGGGCAAGGGGTAAGGTCTCCCTGGTAAGGGTGGGGTGTAGGAGTGATGTTACTGGAAGTTGATAGTGTTGCTCCGAAATGGGTGTGTGGTTTGGCACTACTTGTCTTTGAGGGTGCTACTGATGAAGTTATCTTCCTTGCTTCTAGATGCAAGGTCTCTCTCTGCTGCTTGTTGTCTGAGGAGAGTTTGCTTGATGAACTTGGCTGCTGGAGCAGAGTAAACCCCATTGTGCAAATGGTGGATTTCTGCAGGGGAGAGTGGTTTGGTTGCGTCAATGATGAATGGACGAAGCTCTTCTGGAATGGGCACTTGGGGAAGAAGTTCAAGTGGTCCATAGATTCCTCGGGAAGGTTCATCTGCTGGATTGGACTCGCTGGCAACATAAGCTATAGAGATTTTGAGATGGTTGGGTAGATTGTGCAGGAAGTGATTAATTCTTCTGAAAACTCCATTGACAGCTGTGTTGTGCTGTTTCCGCTTTCACCAGCCCTCAACAACTCCTGTGTTATCTCCATAGATGAGGACGTTGTTGCCAATGCCCAGGAGAGTGGAGAGAATGTATACCAGGAGTTCAAACCCCACTGCCTCGGCCCAGCCAATGTCTCGTTTACCGTTGAGGGTTTTCCAACCTGGTATAAGTCTCCATGCTCTCCAGAGTCTTCCAATAACAATTCCAATTCTGATGCCTGAACTCGCATCTGAGAAAGCATGATGGTCCTTGAGTGTGGTTGGAGGGAGTATAGCTCTTGTTGCTCCACCTGATTGTAACAACAATGACCACCAATTCAGATCCTCAGCTATGCCTTTCTTGGGTCTGTGTGGGAGAAATGGTTTGTTCCCACACAATGCCAGTATGCTCTCGAGACCTGTTAGGTATGCATGTCCCCAAGGTACTGCCAAACAAGCATGTAGTAGTTTTCCATATAATCTTTGTACATCGTGTAGGGTGTGTGTTTGGTGTTTTCTCCCTTCATGGATTGTTAGGAGATATTTATTGAATTTTGATGGGCTTAGTGTGACCGTTCTCAATTCAATGTTTCAGAGGAAACTGATGTAAAGTGTTGATGAATTGAATGGTTGATCTTTTAAGAATTCCCACAGGATTCCTAAGTTTTTGACAGGTTGTCAATATCTTGGAGGCAGAAAGTGAATAGCTCATTGTGCTTTGATCTCACAGAGTTACTTGATAGGTCTTTCAAAGGATTGGAGCAATCCTTGCTGCATTCTTGGAGTTGTCCACTGTCTGGGTATAAGTTCCCATACCAAAGACGTCCCCCTGATTGACGTAGTCCATCTCTGGCAAAGGTTTCACACCAAGTGGCACGTTGTCGGTTGTAGCTTTGGAGGTGTTCTCCCTGAATTCTGAAGAAGATGTGATCATCTACCCATTTTTCTAGGGGGCCGATTCCATGGAAACAGAAAATCTCTGCTCCTGCATCTGCCACATGTCCATAGGCACCTGCTTATGGGGTTGTGCCGAATGCTGTGCAAGTGTCAATGCAGAAAAGAGACTCTGAAATTCATACTACCACACCCTGCCATTGAGATGGGTGTAAAGGTATTGTTCGGTAAGCTTCTGCAACATTTCTTGTTGCTGCCTCTGAGCCAGGCGGGAGTGTTGATATTATTTGAAATATTACCGCAAATTTTCCCCAAGTAGTTGGAAAATTATTAGCATTGATGTGTGAATTGATGGATGGGTTTGGGAATGATGTGCTGATTGATAGCAGGAAAGAGAAATTTGAATGACTTGAAATTTCCCTAGTTTCTCAGGTTTCAGGATGATTGATAGAGGCAATGATTGGAAAGGGCCTATCAATTGTTCTAGGACATCAGCTGTGAAAGGACTGATGTACCTTCCCGTTAGAAGTTCTTTTTTAATGATCAAATTAAACTCATTCTGGTACTCACTAATTGAATCTCTATTGGGAGGGGATTGTACAGTAAGGATAGATGGAAAATCTAAACTGAAACCTGAACGTAAACCTTCTGGTATCTTTGCAAAGCGCTGAATGAGACCCACATGTTGTAGCTCTCATTCCCAGGCTTCTGCATTATACAGTGTCTGAGGGAGCTGCTTTCTGTGCTCTAGGACACTTTTGGGCTCCATGAGTAGCAACTCCATGTCCTGAACATATGTGTTTGAAATCGTGCTTTGGGGTCATGCATCCTTCATCTTGCTGCCAGGCAGTACAGATTTGTTTTCCATCTTTGGTCCACAATGCTTTGCTAATGCGCTCTGAGAATACTTCATACTGCTCATCCCATGTGCAGGTAGCTGAGCATTTGACTGTCCTGTGCAGGCTCCTTCCCAGGCAAACTGCACAGCAGGGAAGTGGTCCTGTATTGAACAGTGCTCATGTGATGTGTACCTTTTTGTTGGATCCTGATGCTTCTTCTGCTGCTGGTGATGGGCGTTTTTGGCTTGGTGCTGGGTTTTGTTGAGAGCGGGATGTCTTGGGGTTTTTTGCTATGAATGTTGCAGCTGCTTGCTGTGTGGGGGAACATATTGTAGTGCAATGAAACCTGTAGTAGTTTCGATAACAACAGCATTTTGCATGAAGAATGTGAAAAAGATAGTGTTCATGGTGAACAATTGATTGGTCAAGGTGTCATTTGGTTGACAGACCCGAAAGGTACATGTTGACCCAAGAACAGATGCATGTTGGTCCGAGCGATTGGTTTTGTGTGCATCATGATTGACGCAATTGTTTGATTATTAAAAGTTCATTGGCGCATGATGGCCGATAGACAAGGAGGGTGGGGTGAATGATTACTGAGTGAATGGATAAGAGATGGGTATAGCATTTGGGAAGAAAATTAAGTGGTGAGACAAATGAAACAAAAAAGACGGTAGAAAACTGACCTTGATAGCTGCCACTGTTTGTTGGTTGCACTGCTCATTGAATAAATTTTCTCTTGCTTCTAAAAGCAGATCCTGATTGATCTCTTCCAGACTCCATCCATGTGTGGTTCTGATCATGAGATGCCACCTGCATCTTTGCTGTGACTGATACAACAAGAGAGCTCACTGTTTGAGATGGTCTGGTGCATGACGCCAGTGATGCTCTTGCAGTGCTGTCCAGAATTGGACATGCATTTGCACTTGGTCGTTGGGCCAGTCATGAATCCTCATAGATAGAATCATTCTTGGTGCTGCTTCATTGAATTCTTCCCAGGTAAGACATTCATCTTTGGTCACTGGGGAAGCTTTGGGGTCTTTGACTGCAGCAGCAGGGATCCAGGAGTGAATGCTGTCAACCAATGGCATCATGACTAATGTGTCTGGTTCAGTGATGAGCTCAGAGATCTTTGCATATTCCAAGCCTTTGTTGGTAAAGTAATGTAGCTTGTAGTACTCCCCGGCCTTCAAATGTCTCATTGCATACTGGGCAGGGATTATGGTAGGGTCTGAAGGGACTTTGGCTCTTATGAGAGGTGCATACAATACACTTTTTCATAATGTATAGAAACGGGAGCTGCCTTTTCGCTATACAATATGAAAGATATACACTACCAAATAATTCCCATGGCAGAGGTCAATGCGTGCTACTTGTGCATAGTCCAGAAATCAATACATTCAGCGAGTACATCAAAACAGTATGTTACTTGGTATTCCATAATTGATCCAATGTAGCCTGCTTTGCATTCAGCAATTCCTTGCATCATAGTGTTGCTCGGAATGCACGAATTTTGTGAATAAGATCAAGTGAAGAATCAGTGCCAGCTCGCGCAATACATGCAGCTTCAAGCTTTTCACACAGTGGAATCAATTCAGCAACACAGACCTTGGGTTGATCATCCTTGTCTTCATCATCTGATTCTACTTCAACCAGCTCCCCACTCCTAATTCCTTGCCGGCGCCAAATTTCTGCAACAATTGCATCATCATCTTCATAGACAGTTACTTCCCTAATGTTCTTCTCTTCTTGAGGGTTGAGAATCTCGTCAACAGTTGGTGGTGTGCCAATGATCCATCTTCACGTTGTAAGCTTTTCTATGGACTTTGTCAATCCATGTTCGAGAGTTTGGAGCTGAGGTGACTTGGTGAGAAGTGGAATTTTGATAGTGAGCCCAGTTTGTCGACATGCAACTGATGCAAGTTTCTTGACAGTCTCGGCTGCTTTGATGTTGTCACCCTCTGCATCCATAACAGCTTTGAGGGCATCCACCCAGTCCCCCTTGACATAAGTGTTGCCAAGGTGTTCTTTCAGGCAAGCTTCAGCCCAAGGCAAGGTCATGTCATCAGTATCTGCAAACTGGCAGATGATGTTCCATGCACCTGGGTCTGCATGGGGAGGGTGAGACAAAGGTGCCAGAGAGTTGGCTTGGATTCCTGCATGATTCCAACAATGCTGAATGGTGGATGGCTCGACAGTATCCCAGGCATCTTGTGCCATGACCATGGCTTCTCGAAGGTTTATTTTATAGATATCACAATTACCAGCTTTGTCAAGTTCAATAGCACAGAGACAGAATGCTCAACAGTAGTAAGCCTTGAAGTAATGAATGACTCCAGCATTGAGAGGTGTTAGAATGGGAGTGAAGTGGGCCGCTTCTAGAGGCTACTGAGAGACCAAAAGAGATGAGGACTAGAGTCCAGAGTAAGTTGCCAATGTATTGATGAGTATAGTAAAGTTATACAGTACCTAGAGTCCAGAGTAAGTTGCCAAAAAGGCAGGGAGCACTGGACTCTAGGATATGGGCGATGTTTTGCAAACAAACGTAAACAGATAAGCTATGAGTCAAAGGGAAGGAATAACTCGACCTAGGGACATCCTAGGGAGGTCAGGAAGTCAAGTATGTATGGAGTGAAATGTGGGGAATACTATAGTAAGTGTAATGACGCATATAAGGATATGAAACACATGGAATGCGTACTGTAGAGGTGAATAATCATATAACTAACACTCCCCCCTGATTGTGCACCTCTCACAATCAAGAGCTCCCCCCTAATCAGACAAGTCCTATCATTTGACAGAACAAGTCCACTTTGACTTGAGGCAGGGCCTTGGTCAGGATATCTGCAGGTTGCTCTGCAGTGGGGACAAAGACAGGAGAGATCACCTGTCTGTCCACTTCATCGCACAGCCAGTAGTAGCACAAGTCCAGCTGCTTCATGCGTCTATGATGCTCTGGGTGCTTGGCAACAGAGATAGCAGACTGGTTGTCTATCCTAAGGACAGATGAAGCGCCTGCTGGGAAACCCATTTCCAACAGCAGTTTGCACATCCACTTGATCTCCTTACCTGCCTCGACTGCAGCAATGTACTCTGCCTCAGTGGTGGACAGAGCAATGACTCCCTGAAGCTTGGAGCTCCAGGAGACCGCACCAGTGCCTATCTTGATGATATAACCACCAGTAGAGTGCCCAGTATCCTTGCAACCACCATGATCAGCATCAGAGAAGGTAGAGAACAACTCAGTGGAATGAGGGTCAGGCTTGTAGACAAGCGCTTGATCAATAGAGCCCTTGACATAGCGAAGGAGATGCTTGACAGCTTGCCAGTGAGTAATGCCCGGGTTGGAGTTGAACTGGGCAAGGACACCAACAGTGTAGGCAATGTCAGGGCGAGTGGTGGTGGCTAGGTACATCAGAGCACCAACAGCAGCAAGGTAGGGCACACCATGCATGAAAGACACCTCCTCAGCAGTCTGAGGTGATTGAGAGTGAGAGAGACAAAGATTGGGCTCCATGGGAGTGATGACAGGCTTGCAATCAGCCATGCCAAAGCGCTTGAGGATGTCAAGTGAATACTGATGCTGGGAGAGGGATATGGTGCAATTAGGACGGTCTCTATCTATCTTGATGCCCAAGAGTTGGGTGGTAGGACCAAGGTCACGAAGTTTGAAGTGCTGGGAGAGCTGGGATATGATTTGATTGATGGAAGTGAGAGATTTCGATGCAAAGGTCATGTCATCAACAAAGACAGGCAGGATGATGCAGTCATCGCCTCGAGAGTAGACATAGATTGCTGCATCAGAGTATGTCTGCCTGAACCCAAGAGACTTGAGCACAGCTCTCATCTTCTTGTTCCAGTGATTGCCCCC
Source organism: Suillus cothurnatus (assembly GCA_016758765.1). Lineage (NCBI taxonomy): Eukaryota > Fungi > Basidiomycota > Agaricomycetes > Boletales > Suillaceae > Suillus > Suillus cothurnatus. The sequence continues at coordinate 452,459 of JABBWL010000029.1, forward strand.
TTGCTTGGTGCCATAGATGGACTTGTCTAGAAGACAAACTAGTCTCTTAGGATTGCCCTCAGCAAAGCCTTCAGGTTGCTCCATGTAGACCTCGCAGTCCATCTCTCCATTGAGGTAAGCATGAGAGACATCAACAGAGTGGAGATGAAGATCATGAATGGCAGCCATAGCTAGGACAATACAGATGGTGGGCATGTGTACCGTAGGAGCAAATATCTCGAGGTAGTCAAAGCCAGGGCGCTGATTATAGCCCTTGGCCACAAGGTGTCCCTTGTAGTGCTCTATGGAGCCATCAGCATTGTGCTTGACTTTGAACACCCACCTTGAGCCTATGACCTTGCGATCCTTAGGCCTTTCGACTAGTCTCCAAGTCCCATTGCTCTAGTGAGCAGCCAGCTCCTCAAGCACAGCTTGGCGCCATTGCTCTGCATCAGGACGACGCAGGGCCTCTGCAAATGACATTGGCTCAGCTGAGGCGGCCACAGAATGGCACACCTCAAAACCCACATCAGCATCCTCCACATCATCATCTACTTCATCATCTAACTACGCATTAGAGAGCTTCCACCACTCGCAGGAGGGCAGCGCTCTCGTGCTGGCAGTCTGGCACCAATGCCAACTGGAGAAGCAGGTAGTGCAGGAGCTGAGGGTGCTGGCACAACTGGTGCATGTGCAAGAGGCTGAGGAGATGCTGGATCAGGCTTCAAGACACCAGGTCTATCGCCAGGATGGACATCTGGGACAGCTGGGTCGACTGCATGCTGAATAGGCAATGCAGGAGGCACTGGAGCGATGGCAGGTGGAACTGGTGGACCTGGTGGATGCCCTGCCCCCCCATGAGTCAGTGTCTCATCAGAGTCAGCATCATCATCATCATCAGAGCCAGGAATCACCCTAGACTTGACAGTGGGCAAAGGAGAGGGCAGAAGCGCATCAGCAGGTCTCTTAGACAGAAGGAGATACCTTTCATTGAAGTCAGCATGCTCTGAGATGACAGTGCGCTTGGTGGTGGGGTTGTAGAACTTCCAGCCCTTATAACCATCTGGATAGCCAATAAACATACACTTTTCCATATGGGACTTGAGTGCGGAGCGCTTGTCCTTCTGTACATGCACATAGGCAGTGCACCCCCACACTCTCAGGTGGGAGACATCAGGCTTGTGCCCATGCCACAGCTTATAAGGCATGGCATTGTCCACTGCATCAGTGGGGCACCTGTTCCAGACATGAACCAAAGCTGCAAGACATTCACCCCAGAAGGCCTCCGGAAGGCCGGACTCATCCAGCATGGTGGTTATGCACTCAGCTAAGACCCTGTTGGCTTGCTCTGCAACACCATTCTGCTGAGGACGAGCCCTGACTGTGTGCTGATGCACTATGCCACTCTGGGTGGTGAAGTCGAGGAAAGCATTGGACATGTATTCACCACCTTTATCATCCCTCAGAGTCTTGATGCGGCGCTCAGACTGGTTCTCAGCATATGCTATGAAGGTCTTGAACACCTTAAAGACATCTGACTTGGCCTTGATGGGCAGGACAAAGCGATAACGCGAGTAGTCATCAATGAAGGTGACCCAATAGCAATAACCGCTGAAAGTGCAGTAGGGGAGCTGATGGACATCAGTGTGAACAAGCTCCAAAGGACGGCTCGCCCTCCACTCGCTAGAAGCAAAGGGGTTGGCATGCATCTTACCAGCAAGGCAAGGCTTGCAGATGGGGTCTGGGGACGCCCTTGAGTCCAGCCTAAGCCCAGTGACCAGATTACGGTCTATAAGCATCCTAACACCAGCTATGTGGTGATGAGCAAGTCTGCGATGCCAGAGGGCAATGTCCAGGGGACAAGTAGAAGCTGGGGAAGCAAACTCGGTGATAGGAGAGGTGGTGCCATCCAGAAATGCAGTGTTGTTGGAGTTGATAGAGGCATAGAAGAGAGGAGAGCCCTTAGGTCGACAGAAGGTCATGTGAGAAGAGGATATATTGACATGGAAGCCGCAGTTTCGAGTTAAATACAAGACTGAGAGGAGATTGTTACAAAGATCAGGTATATGCAAGACTCGAGTGAACTCAACCGCTCTAAGACTCTTTACCTCACCCACAGACACAGGATTAAAGACCACTGACCCCACACCAGCTGAGTAGACAATAGTAGAGTCGGCAAGTTGAATTGGCACGCGTTTTGGGGTGTAGTTGCGAATATAATGGCGATGGGGGGTCATATGAGAAGTGGCCCCTGTGTCTGCATTCCAATCAGCGTCAGCATTGAGCTAGAGAGGGTATAGAGGACTAAAAGAGTCAAAAGAGCAAAGACTTGCATTACCAGCGAACTCAGTCACATTCTGGACAGTGGAGGACACATTTGCAGATGCAGGAATGCTGGAGAACATATTGGACAAGGTATTGGACCCAAGGGAGGGCTGGAGCGTGGTAGAGGGCGCCTCAGAGGCCTTGTTGGCATTCCTAGACCTCTTGCCTGGCTTACCAGACTGATTGGACGCCTGCCTAGTCTTGTGTGCATCTCTAGCACGCTGCATGGCAAAGCACTTGTGCACACAATGGCCTGCCTTCTCACAGAAGTTGCAGACAGCATTAGCACCGCACTTACAGCTACTAGGAGGTGCCCCAGTGGCAGAGACAAGGGCAGAATCACCAGAGGATGCTCCAAGGGCATCAGCACGATGATGGCACTGAGTCTCCTCAGCAAGGAAGGCGGCCTTGAGCTCCTTCTTGTCCAAGGACTTGAGCAGGATCAGGCTGGACGCAAATTGGGCATAGTCGTCGCCCAAAGCACAAATCATGGCCATAGAGACCAGTTCAGCATCAAGATCAGCAAGACTGTAGGGCTTATTAGAGTCCTGGGGGCGCAGTCTTTGGATCTTGACCATGCCCTCCTCAATCCTGGCAATAAGGGTGCTCAAGGACTCATCAGGGCGCTTCCTGATGGTGAAGAAGTCATCCCAGGTGTTGAAACGCATAGCAGGAAGCTGCTGGACATGGGTAGACTTGAGGGTGGTCCAGATCTTGACAGGGTCATCCTGAACATCCTCAAAGTGTAGCCTTTGGTCTGCAGAGCAGTGGAGAAACAGTTCACCTGCTGCCTTGTCCTGCTTCTGATCCCACTTGGCTTGCTTCTCAGGCTCAGAGGCTGGAGGGCGACTCTCGCCAGAGACAAGCAGCCAGAGTCCCTTAGTGCGCAGGTAGGCCTTCATCTCTCCTTTCCAGGTAGAGTAGTTGGCCTCTGTCAGCACAGCAGGTGACTTGGTGGATGTGGTCTCAGTAGACATAGAGCAAGGATGATGCAAGGCTCAGGAGTGGGTGTGATGGAGTATAGACAATGCAGGGAGGCGCAGGAAGTGAGCTGAGGACGTGAGGATGCAAGGGTAATGGATATGAGACCCTTAGATAGGAGACTGATAAGAGATCTGGTGCTGATAGGGGATAGATGGGAAGATGGGGATGCTGGGAGCAATGGGCTCAACCAGGGATGATGCAGGAGTGCGGATGGGGGCTTTAGAAGGCGCTGAATATGATGGACAGCACTCCAAGCCAGATATATGTTACGAACTGGGATGGGTTCTAACAACCTAAGCTCAAAAGAGAACTTTCGTGGTTGAGTCGAGATCGGGCCGATGCAATGACAATGAAGTCGACTTGCAAGGGTATCAGTTTAACGACGAGGGATACTCGAAGTTAGGATCAGAGGTTCAGACTAACGAAGAGGAGTGCTCTAAGTTAGAGATCGGTTCAGACGACTAAGCTTGGAGGGCTTAGACGAAGGAAATCAAATATCGAGTAAAACCCAGTAAGATTAAAGTAAAGAACTACGTAGTACAAGTGCGCGTATTTATAGAGAATCATGGAAGGATTTAGGGCAGGTTCAACAAGTAAAAGTAACCGCCTAGTTAAGCATGTATGCGCGAGAAAGGGTAGACAAACCGAGAAAGGAGATATCAGTCATCTAGCGACGGCGATAAGCGATCGTGATGTAATACAAGGGTAATCAAGAGAGAAAATGAATAGGGCCAAAGCGTACTGTAACAATATATGATGAATAGACCTCAATATGAGGCAAAGATGCAGAAAGGGGTGCACTATGGGCCCTAAAATCACTGATCTCTAACTGATCTCCTTATCACTGCTGATCCAGATGCTCCACCAGACTTCTAACACACTCCAGGGGGTTATCAAGGTCGTAGAAGACGATGGTGAACACCGATAAGGCAGCGGGTTACAGGGGTAGCGAGATATGGAGGTGAAAAGTCACAGATGATAGGAGATATGTGTAGATATGAGTCAGATCTAAAGAAGGGAGATGAACTCGACCTCCTGAGAGCTGATTAGAGTAAGGAAAGCATAGATGGGGTATTTCGAGGTCGAGAAATCGACTGGTGAAATAATTAAGTTGATATCTTCAGTAGATCTTGAGCTATGATGATTTTAAAGCAGCTAGAGCGCAGGGCTCATAACCTGTTAGAATGGGAGTGAAGTGGGCTGCTTCTAGAGGCTACTGAGAGACCAAAAGAGATGAGGACTAGAGTCCAGAGTAAGTTGCCAATGTATTGATGAGTATAGTAAAGTTATACAGTACCTAGAGTCCAGATCAAGTTGCCAAAGAGGCAGGGAGCACTGGACTCTAGGATATGGGTAATGTTTTGCAAACAAACATAAACAGATAAGCTATGAGTCAAAGGGAAGGAATAACTCGACCTAGGGACATCCTAGGGAGGTCAGGAAGTCAAGTATGTATGGAGTGAAATGTGGGGAATACTATAGTAAGTGTAATGACGCATATAAGGATATGAAACACATGGAATGCATACTGTAGAGGTGAATAATCATATAACTAACAAGAGGTTGAACAAATGAAGTTAGATTTGGCTCGAAAAATTCAAGCTGGATGTGAAGCAGTTTGCATGTGATTTTGTGCCCAGAAAAATTGTCAATAAGAAGGCAGATGTGATGTTGTTGGATTTTTATCTTGATGTTGAGTGCCTTAATCCACCTTGAATTTGTGTAAATTTTTATGTGATGCAACCTGATCTAGAGTGCTCACTCATTGAACAATTCACTCATCATCCATGCCCTCTTGTTGTTTCAATAGTAAAACCCGGCACTCTGTGGTGATTTGCCACCAAAGCATCAGGGCTTTTGAGAGTAACCAATGAAGAAAAGTGGAAGCTTCTCGCTTCCATCTGCATTCATAGCAAAACCAAGGGTCACCCTAAATTTCTCTTTTTTCTTCCCACTCATTTGATGTGTAGCAAGGCCATGATCAGGAGGTGCCCTAATTCATTTTAGTTCCTCTTTGAACTGAACACTCACAAGTGACTTACACAGCGGTCTCACACTGGGAAAGTTGATAGGAGATATCCCACATGCAACCGTTCATGTTTCACTGCTTCTATATCCACTGATCCAGCCTCACTATGATGCCAGTATTCTTTGATATTGTATGCTTTGCAGAAAGGGGCTATCCAGCCATCACCAATTAGCCACTCTGTTTCTGGAATGCCAAGCTTCTCTTCAAGCTTCTGCTGCTTCTCCTGGAGCATTGCTCCAGTGTAACTCTCACCCTTCTGCTCCATGCTTGTGATCCATTCCACGAGTGCTTCTTCAACATCAGGGCAGGTAATGATGCACGGCCATTTACTCAAGAGAGCGCTGGGGTATGATTCAATATGTTGCTCAAGGTGCATGCGGTCCTTTAATTTTCATGATAGGGTTGCCTGGGTGAATTTAAGCATATAAGATCTAGACACAGTAAACACCCTCAGTCTTGGTGGAACAGACTGAGTACATATATAGTACCTAGACACAGTAAACACTAGTACAAGTATGCATTAGTGTCTAGTTACTGTGGCGAGATAACAAAAACAAACATACCCCTCAGTCTTGGTGGAACGGACTGAGGGAAAAGATGATACAAAGACAAATGATAATATATGGTTTGGTTTTGGATTCCTGTCAATTGCACTCCATGTCGTGTCGTCATGTGCACTCGTGCACCAACACTCCTCCTTGATGCAACAAGTACTCCTCCTCAAATGATTCACCGTAGGCCCAAACAATTGCGAAGATGTTTGTAGTCTTTTCTGGGTAAGGCTTTAGTGAATATAGCAGTGATGTTGTCTTTTGAGTGAACATAGTGCAGTTTCAGTTGGTGGCAAGTGACGTGTTCTCAAATGGAATGGTGGGCCAAGTCGATGTGTTTGACACGAGCATGAAAAGAGGAGTCCTCGGTGAGAACGATAGCGCCGTTGTTATCGCACATCAGTGGGGATGCTCTTGTCTGTGGGAATTTGATCTCATTGAGGAGCATGCGCAACCAGGCGATCTCTTTTCCTGCTTCTGATGCAGCGACATATTCAGCTTCACAGGTCGACAAAGCGACAGTCTTTTGTTGATGTGCGCTCCAGGTAACAAGGCCACTGCCAAGAGAGGAACAGTAACCACTGACAGAATGCTGTGCATCTATGCAGCTGCCAAGATTGCTGTCAGTGTATGCAATGAGCCGAGCAGTGTGTTCACCACCCAGAACAAGACTGAAGTTGCATGTCCCTTTGAGGTATCGGATGACACGTTTGGCCGCTTCCCAATGAATTCAGCCATAGGAGTCAAGGAACTTACACAGTTGTTGGACTGTGTAGGATATATCTGGGTGTGTACCAATAGCCAGGTACATCAGGGATCCAACTAGAGAACGGTGTCTTGTTACTTAAGGGTCTTATGTACAACGCACATATAATGACAACACAATTATATGGGATAAGACTTCTTGCCAGTCCTTAAGTTCATGGTCTACGACTTTTCTACTTCGTGGTAGATAATGTGTGAGTTCTTGGGAGGGTTTACTTAATTGTCCCCTTCTTGCTTATCTCTCTGTAGATATGCTTTGAGGTCTTTGACAGATGAGTTAGGTATATTTCACCCTAAGATAGATTGCCTCAATAGATAGTAGTTGGTTGGTCACATGTCTCCCTTCCTTTGAGAGAGAAGTTTCTTAGATATGTTTCACTGGGTTAGCAGAATAGATTGTTATATAGTCAACCCCTGTAAGGTAGTATATAACTCAGAGTTAGATATGTTCACTTAAGCTTACTTCTAGGCACTTAATTTGCCTGCACTTTAACTCTTAGATACTCTCACTCGTTTTGAGAGATGACGATTGTAAAGTGGGAAGTTATTATTCATGTGTGAAAAATGGGCTCCTTTTATACCTTTTTGGAGGCCATATTACTAAGCATGATCCATCACATGGATTAGTAAGAATGTGCTTACAAATCAGGCTCTTAGATGTGTTGAGTCAGCCTAATTACTACATAGATACTAAATAAAGTGTAGTCTTACAAAGCATGAATAAAAAGTGGCATGAGTCATCACATGGATTGGTAAGAATGTGCTTACAAACCAAGTCCTTAGGTGTGGTGAGTCATCCTTGTTAGTAAGTGGATTATAAATACAACTGTAAGTCTTACAAAGCATGATGAATCATGATCAAATCATGATGAGTCAACTTGAATTCCTTACAAACCAAAGTATTTCCCAGTCACATGACAGGCTTACAAATAATCCTGGTGGCTTCTGAGAAAATCTGGTGACCAAATAAAATACAAATAAACACAAAGAAATAGAATCTTAGGAAAGAAAATAAGATACAGGGAAAAATAGAAGTGATGAATGAAGAAAAAGAAACTAGCTAGAAAATATAGGAAAAATGGTAGAGTAACTTGGTAATAGGAAAGTGTATAATGCCTGAGAGCTTTCCTTATCACTCCTCTTAAGTATCTGTCATGGTATGGGTTGCATACCATGCATGACAATGGTAAGGTGTTCGTTGCATGAGTTCTCATTCTGCATCAGTGTGAGGGGAGTGATCTCAATGAGACAAGTGTAGGCCTGGTTCCATCGGTACAGAGACAGACACTGCATCTTTGAGCCCAAACTGAGAGATAATTTGATCAATAAGGGCAGTTTGCAACAATGAAATGGTGCGATGAACATGGTCACGAGTGATACCAATCCCTAGACAAAAGTGAACGTCCCCAAGTTCAGAGACTTGCCACTTAGTTTTGATCTGAGACTTAAAATCTGATATGACAGCCTTGGAACTGCCTACGGTGAAGAAGTCGTCAACATGAATGGCGACAAGGAGTATACTGATGCTAGTGCAACGGTAGTAGATGCAGTGTTCACTTTTTAGTCGAATAAAACCCCAAGTGAGAATAGCCTCATTGAGAGTATGGTTCCAGATTAGTCCTCCTTGTTTCATTCCATATAGTCCTTTTTGCAGCTCCCAGATGTGGTCCTCATATCCCGGTTCCAAGAAACCCTCAGGTTGATCCATGTAACAAACTTTGTCAGAGTCCAGAAGGCCATAGAGAAAGGCTGTTTTGATATCAAGTTGTTCAATTTCCCAGTCGAGAGCAGCGCCAATGTGAGCTAAGATTCGGAATGACTCTAGGCAAGCTGTAGGTGTGGATGTTTTTGTATAATCTTGTCCCCAGATGGCGGAATAACCTCAGCAAACATAGCATGCTTTAAAATGTATAGGATTTCTGTGTTGGTCTTGTTTAAGTTTGAAAATGGGGCGACGTTTCATAATCTTATGGCCAGTGGGTACAGTAGAACAGGGTATGAGTTTGTAGATGCCTAAGTCCTGTAGGGAGTCAAACTCTGCATGCATAGCCTTAGTCCATTCCACTGCATGTTCGGAGTTCATTGCCTCAGCATAACTGACTGGGTCAGAGGGGTGCTCATTATCGAAGTCATCAGGAAGGGCTGCAAAGACCTTGGTTAGATGAGTCAGTTCAGCTTCCAGGTTGTCCAGCGTAAGTGCTGCCATTGTTGATTCATCTGATTCATGCACAGTTGGCAGGGTACTGTGATGAGCAGCAGAGGCTAACGAGGCCAGAGCATTTCATTGGGCAGCATTAGTGTATTGAATACCATCTGCAGCACAACGGTGCTCAGATAGAACAGGAGTACGAGAGGAACGACGGGGTAATGCAGTAGAGGGAGAATTGAAAGTTGGAGGTGGAGCAGGTGGGACAGTGGGTGGTGCTGCAGAGGAAGGAACCTCCTCCTCTGTGGTATCCATGACAAAAGTGTGTTGTGAAGTGACAGGTAGGACAGAAGCATTTTCGATAGTTACACCAGGATGGAGTGGGGTGTCAGCAGAATTGTGTGATTCAATAAATGAGACATGATATGAAACAAGTACTTTTCAGGATTCCCGGTGGTAACAATGATAAGCCTTAGAGTTGAGGGAATAGCCAATGAGCACGCATTCGACTGATTGATCATAGACTTTTGGATTATGTCGGTTCTGGATTAGAACAAAAGCGTGGCATCCAATTTCATAGAGGTGAGTAAGGTCAGGTTTCAGATCATACCATCATTCATAGGGAGTATGACCAGCTTGGGAAGAGACAGGAGTGTGGTTAGAAAGGTAACAGGCAGTGAGAATGAACTCATCCCATCGATTCACAGGTACTCCACTAGCGATATGCATGGCATGGGCCTTACCCATCAAGGTGCAGTGTAGATGTTCAACTCTACCATTCATCGCTGAGATATATGGCGCAGTGAACTGATGTTGAGTACCGCATGATAGGAGCCACTCTCGCATGGCCTCAGACTTGAGTTCACCATTGTCCGATCGGTAGATACCAACCTTCAAGTTGGTCTCGAGCTCATGAGCCTTCTCCCAAGCTTGAAGCACAGGGAAGGTGTCAGATTTAGTGGCAAGAGGAATCGACCAGGCATAAGAAGAAAAGTCATCAATGATGTCCATTATGTACTTATTGCCTGCTGCTGATACAGTGTCCGGATGCTCCATGAGGTCCACATGCACAATTCCTAACCTTCTAGTAGCCTTTTTCCCAACACGAACCTTTGGAACACTAGACTTTGTCTGCTTTCCAAGAATGCAAGCATCACAAATGGGGGGTTTGGTAGAAAGGGTAATAGGCATACTGGTGGCATTGCCAGAGCGTGCGAGGTCATAGACTGCACAATAGTTTGCATGACCAAGGCGATGGTGCCAGGATTGGAGGGTTGGGAGGCGTTGCAACAGGAAGGCATGATCTGCAGAGAGCTGCCCACCACAAAGGGCATATAGGCGACAGGAAGTGAGGGTGCCAGAGAGCATGTGTGTGCTGCTATGGGCCTGGACCCAGCAGCTGGTGGCATCGAAAGAGGTGATGCAATGGTGTGCACTGCAAAGACTCGATACAGAGATGAGATGTACAGTGGCAGCCAGGATAAAGAGGACATGGTCCAGTGTGAGATGGATGCCCTTAGCTACAACAAGTCAAAGAGTCCCAACACTGATGGCCTGGATTGATGATCCCCCAACACTGCTGACTGTGCAGGGAGGAATAGGGCATAAGTTGAAGAAATCGGATTCAGTGTTGCTGATATGAATGGATGTGCCACTGTCAAGGAAGAAAGGAATGATGGAGGGGTCCACGATGGTGCACTGACGTTGGTTGGGCACCTTATAGGTGATGCCTGCAAAGTCAACTGGTTGACTGTGCTGACACCAGTCGATGCTAGTCTGCAAGGTGTCAAGTGCAGAGTAAAGTGCTGTGAACTCATCGTCGTCTGCATCAGAGACCTCACAGATGAAGGCCAGGGTGAGATTATCATAGGCGAGCCTAGCAAATTTGCATGATATGGTCTCAGTGGCAGGGGTGGACAAAGCAGGAGTGGCAGAAGGGAAGGCACCGTAAATGGCCTTGTGAGTCTCATCATCAAGGATGTATGCATGCCCCCCAATGTCATAACGCATGCCACCTGGGTTACCCGTAGATGCAGACTTGGTGGTGGGCTTCATAGTAGCTCCTCCTTGGCCGGTATTAGCTCCTCCTTTGCCAGTGTTGGCCTCATGGGCAGCACACTTCTTGGTGAGCACTTCCTCACATTTTCCTTCCATACTGCCACCTCTTGCGAAGCAGTCTTTGGCAAGATGCCCCCAACTGTTGCAATTGGTGCAGCAGAAGGAATGTCCTTGACGTCCACACTCTGTGCAGGTCTTGGAACACCTGCTGGAGGTATTTCCACCACCCTTACCATTAGCAAGTAAGGCAACATCACCCCCTTTGCTCTTCTCAGTATCGATGAGTTGTTGCTCAATGTCCAGATGAGCATGGATGTTAGAAGGGCCATAAGCGCTAACGGTGGGGCTGGTGGGAGTGCTGGAGGACAAGGCATCAGCGATATGATTCCGAACATGCGGTAGGTCATCTGTCATAGCATTAAGCATCATGATGGTGAGGAAGTCCTCTTCCTTAGGTATTCTGATGGCGTAAATATGTCTGATCATTTCACTGAGTTGAGTACTGGTAGTAGAGAGATGTTCAGAATGGTGGTATCGGACCGTTAAAGCTTGTTGTATGAGAAGGATTTGGGCTATAGGGCCGACCTTCTTGTGACAGGACTTCAGCGCATTCCAGGCTAAGTACGCATTAACAAAAGGGTGAAGGAACTCTTGTTCCTCAGAGCTGGAGCGCGTGCATAAAGCTGCAATGATGCAGAGGTTATTGAGGTCCCAGTGGGATGCACTTGCCGGATCAACAGATGGGTCAGGATGCATGATGAGTCCAAGGATATATCCGCCTCCATGTTTCAAAAGGAGGTAGTTCTGCATTTTGTCAGACCAGATCCCCCAGTTATTTGTTCCATGGTCCAACACCTCAATCTTTTCCAGATCAGTCTGACTAAGGGTTATAGCCATGACAGCAGGTATGGCTGGGGCAGGACTCGAAGTGGATGCTGAGGGCGTTGCATTGTTACTACTCTTGGTATGAGTATGTACAGGCATTATGATTGATGAGGTTGGGGTAAAGGAGCAACAATGAGAGGAAACATTACAGACCCCCTAGATATATAAGCATTTTTGATTTTGAAATAACGAGTTCAGTGCTTGATAATGCGTTCGGTGCTTGATAATGCGTTCGGTGCTTGATAATGTGTTCAGTGCTTGATAATGTGTTCGATGCTTGATAACGTGTTCAATGCTTGATAATGTGTTCGATGCTTCTCGCTCGAAACGGAAAAAATGGGACAGTGCAATAGTTTAGATCGAAGTTCGCGTGAAGGCACTGCATGCCCAAGGTGTTATAATCTGGTACGTTAGTTCCTGGGTAATCTGTTGGTCTAGCTGGTTCTGCCACTCATTTACAAGTGAGCAGAGCTCATAACCTATAAAATCTAGACACAGTAAACACCCTCAGTCTCGGTGGAACGGACTGAGGGAAAAGACGATACAAAGACAAACGATAATATATGGTTTGGTTTTGGATTCCTGTCAATTGCACTCTGTGTCGTGTCATCACGTGCACTTGTGCACCAACAAAGCACCCCCTCTTTTCGTGTCTTGAAATGCTGAACAATACGATCCTGGGGTAAGTATGGATGTTCATTGATGCATGCAAACACCATCATCCAGTCATTCAAGGTAAGATTCTCGCGCCTGCTAATATCGGAATGCTTTGTAGATGTTGCAGGACCATCTTTCTGGTGAGGTGTCTTTGGTTTCCGCTTGTATGGGGCAGGTTTTGGACGTGGCTGGCGTTTCTTTGGGCTGCGCACCATTGGGACTAGATTGACTATATAATTTTCCATCTTACTACATTGTTATGCACCAATTTCCGACAACTCCGCAGTAGTCCTACTCGGTACAAACCATATTTCATAGTGTATATCCGACCTCCGAAGGCTATACATTATACATTATACAATTTTTTGGGCGCTTACCCGCATACCACGATGGGAGCTGCAAAACTTGATACAAGATGAGATTTATACATTACTAACGTATGCATTATGAAAAAGTGTACTGTATTTGTTTTTGTTCTTCTTGCGCTCTTCTAAGCGCGCGGCTGTTTCCTCGTCCTTGAGGTTTTGCTGGCGCTGCTCTTCTTCTACTTCCTGCCTTCGTGCGGCATCTAAACGATCTTGTTGGTCGTTCCAACGCTCCTTGTCTGCGTTGTTATTCACGGTCCAAAGCGCCGCTAGAGAGCGTGCGGCTTGTTCTTCTGAGAGTCCTTCATCGATAAGCGGTTGCCGTGCCTGTTGGTGCTCATCCAATGTGAAATCTGATCGTCTCGCAAGATCGGGGTCTCCGTTTAACATCTTAGATTATTTATCTAGAATGCAAAAGACTGTACTAGCGTCAAGTACTTGAGACGAGAAACTTTGGCTGAGGTGGGCAGAAGCAAGAAGTCTGCGCCACCTCGCCTAATTTGCCCATAGACTTAATTCTACGCTTGCTTCGTTCCTCGCCTGTTTAGAAAGCCATCTAACATTGACACCGCAAAACCCACTACTGCCGTAGCGGGAATTTGACTGATATTCCCGTGAGCACCATTTACTACTTGAGATTCCTTGTAACTGATTCTGCATAGTAGCCCCATGCATAATGCATCAACTCGATTACTTTACTAATCATAAGGGGTCTGGTTCAGAGTCCCTGCGTGCATTGTATGGTGAGTTTGACATGATGAGATTTGGTGTGAAACAAAGCTTACACGCTTTCTCCCGGGGCCCCCCGTGCATGGGTCTGGTTCTAGAATATCTTTCTGTGTGCATTATATAGTGAGTTTGACATGTTGAGATTCAATGAGATCTGATACGAAGCTAGGCTTACTTGGACATTGTCACGCTTGTCTGGGACCTGCGAACATCGTATTACAATATGATAAGATATGACGCGAGGTGAGGCTTACTGGTACTCCGGCGTTGATAAGGGCCATCAGGCCTAGGAGAACAATGAAAAAAGTGGAGTGGATAAACATGATAGTGAGTTGATTTCACTTGTAGAGATATTATTGTCAACAGCTTGATTGTTGGTGCTGTCTGTTTTTATACTCCACAGAAGAGGGCAGTTTTTGGACATGGCAGTTCTGGCAGAATTGAGACGAAATTGTTCATTGTATTCGTCCAAAGGAATCAGTTATCGATGTATACGTGGCACGAGTTACTGTTGGTCCAATTCAAATTTTTTTCAGGGCCAGAAGGTTCGTGACAGAATCGGTTAAATAATAATTGCGGTCCGTGTACTTTTGCTTCGATTAAGCCCTGACTTCTAGATTAGTGAGGAGGAGGGCCTTGTGTTTGCACTGAGGGTGGTACTAGCAAGAGGTGGTGAGCAAAAAACTCGAAGCAGAGTCAAAGCCCAAGACAGCACCGACTTGGCGTAGGCACGAATCACCGAGAAGCTGCGCTGATGGCCAGATTAAGGTGTGGAATAGGATTTTTTGAATTAGGGGTTCTGCTTTGGTCGATCGGCAGAAATGGTTTCTATTTCTTAGTGTCAAGGTTACAGCAGGTCACCCGTACCACCCGACCCACGACTGACCCGCAGGTGTTTGCCCGGGCGGGTACCCGGGCAAACCCTACCCGCGTCACGCCCTACTTCAAGCACGGAACGTCTGATCTTGCGGAATCAATTTGCGTCTGCCCCATGTGCGTGCTCCACCTGAGCGTCACTGGTTACGGCGGGAAACAGACCGGTGTACCCGCCAGCCTTGCTCTCGAAAGGAGGAGTGAGCCTGCTGTGAGCTACTGACGATGATGCCTGACTACTACAACCGTGTGTGTCTGTGCGTCTACCCTATGGACCCCTGACACCCCGGACCTCTGACTCACGCTGGGCTCCCTCTCCCGCTCTCCTCGCTCTGCCTTGACCCTCGACTGACCCTTGCCCGACAATTCCCACTACATCGGACGAGAGATAACGATACAAAATCGTGAATTTCAGAGCGTGATGCAAAGGGGCAGATGTAAGAACTTGAATCTCAAAGCAGCGATCCGAAAAACCACATGACTGATATAGTAAGCAGTACCAGCTCACCTGCACTGTGTCTCCTATTAGTGTCATTTGTCCGCTAACTCGTCTGTCTCTCCACCCATCTATTAGCAATCTTTACTAATACTAGGGATCGACCCTGCTGACGCTCACCTTGCTCCGTGGCTCACGCTTTTAAGTTGTTTTTCAACGCCTATTTTATTGGGAATTTGCGAACGATCGATGCGATCGATGGTGTATGCTGAGTCGCTTGCATTGACTGAAGATTTGGTACAGTTTTCTTCCACTGGAAAATTGATGAATTTGCGTGTGCAAGAGTAGAATAAAACTGTAATGATATATGCTGACATCTCTCGCTCCTCGTACAGTTGTAACGGTCAAGCGTCCAACAATCTATCATAGCAGAGCGAGAAAATCACGTAGATGAATCTAATCGTATAAAAAGTGACACATGACCCAAGTTGCGGAGCAAGGTGATCTGTCATAGTAGTCCTCTAAAATATATACTCAAATCGAAAGGGTACTATTTGGTCACATGAGTAGGCATAAAGTTACTGAGATATAACTGGTGTATAGCTGGCATAGTATGACTGGTTGCCGCAGGGTTTATACTGTCGTCAATATCGAGTGGTAAGATTGGAATTGCGACATCTGGCGCAACAAATATGGACCTGTCTATGACTGCCAGGCTGGTTCTCGCAAAGATACTCAGCCACAGAATAAAGACAATAACTATCAGAATCATTAAGTGGGTCTAGAAAAGGATAATGATGGATATTCTGACCTGTCCATGCTGCACCAAATCCACGGAAAACGTCGCTGTTAGAAATATTCCCGAGCTGCACCGAGAGAAGGGCAAATACAGCGTTTGGAAAAATCAATCCTTGATACGTGATCGAAAAGGGTATGCCCCCCTCCTTTTTGAGCACGCTGATTATGGAGCTAGAGGAAATGATTATCCAACAGATCCCCATCGACCACAGGATGTAAGCTCCGCAGAAACAGAACGAGAATATCATCTGCCCTCCAGCTATTACCTCCGGGAAAGTGCCCGAAACGTACAGCGGAAGGATTTTGGACAGGTTCTGGCCATTAATAAGTAGTGAGTATCCTCCCTGACCGAATGGGCCCAATGTGACGAAGGCAGACAAAATGAGCAGCTTCTCTGGCGGACCGCTTATGACAAGGCGTGCGAGGTACACCGTAATCATCATTAACGCGAGACTGAGACCGATTATAACCATGGTCAACGAAAACAACGCTGTCAAGATGGCAAACTTCATCGACTGAGCTTTAAGCGCAGTGGAGAGTAAACCACCAGTTGAAGATGCAACGATAAGACTGATAGGTGGGAGTAGACATAAAGGATTCATGGTGTCAAGGGCGTGTTTCTGCTCCACCATCCTGTCAGCCACGCCATCAGTGATACGCCATAAAAATTCGAACTTGTGTAGTTACATTGCATACAGCATTCCAAAAGCGATGAGGTACGACACAATGGAGTCGAGCCACCAGCAACCCCACAGGGCATATAGAAAACCAATGCCTCCAAAGTTCCATTCTCGATAGGCTACCTATAACCAAGGTAAGACCATTAAAGGGAAACACAAACAAAGAACAGCAAGCTTACCAATGCTATATTAATTAACGTCGCAGCTCCCGCTGGAAACGCACCCATGAGTGGGCCCTGAGTTGGATGTCGGATCATCTTGAGCCAGGTGTCAGGGAACATTATGTATCTCGCAATAGTCGCCCCAGTAAACAAGACAAAAAGCAGGAGATTAAGGGAAAAAATGATTAAAGTGACGGCCTTCATCGCCGGACTACCGTTCCCGTACGGAAATGCGTGGACTAGGGCAGATGTACCTCCGGTGCCCATGATCACCGTATGCCAGGCCCAGGTAAAATTCCTGTTGCATATCGATCAGGAGACTACCATGGTCACGGCGTCGCACGTACCGTATACATTCTCTCCATGATTTTCGCGGAGGTGCCACCAGCATATTAACGAGGTTAATCGAATTCCGAAAACAGACTAGATATCTGCACACAAGGATGGGGAGACGCTCACACGTCCGCGAGGTATGACCTACAGTTCCCCCATTCCCAACAACTTATATATGACACCTTGGACTCGTATCATCTGAAAAATTCCAGTTCGCGCCAGCTCAAAGCCAGCTGTACAGTTAAAATGATGACGTTTGACGTTCCGGAGTTAGACTTTTTCATTCGACAAAGCGTTTGCCACGGCGCATGGTTGTGGACGGACTCCGAATGACCTCCGATTAGAACAGGAAAGGACAAGTGCCCCTCGGATCTCTGCCTCTAGCGAGAGAGTACAAGCTGCATTTTGTTGAGGAAACCTCTGGTCAGATTATACAACCAAATAAACGAATTGCAGGTACTCGCCGATGACTACAAGCACGTAGCGGAGATCCGAGAAGGTACCGCAGCATAGCGAATCTAGACCTGTCCCTTCCTAGACCACACCAGACGTGGCGTTAGGGGTTTACTGACTACATTCGTTACACACGTGCCACAAAAAACTGGTCACGAGCCTACCCAGACGCTTTTGCCAATGCAACCATGGCCACTGCATCCCTTCCCATTCCCTTGGCGCCCCACAACAAGTTGACAGCACAGCTTATGCGGAGATCCGCTTCTTACATACTGTAAGTCTACTTCAAGTCTATATAACGTGTATACTTCAAGGCAATGAAAACAAGATGAAATATGCGACCGTTGGTGGGAAAGTATTGAATCATCTTGTGACAGTCTTCATTCTCCACTCGGCTTTCCATCGGTACATAACCGTGAGAGAGAAAATGGGTGAATCAGAATAATGACATGGTAAATATTTTTACACCTACCTCCATTCATGATCTTGAAAGACTGCTCACAGGACTCGGCACACACCGGAGATTGATGGGGATATGGAAGGCACATTTCGCAGCTATTAGGGTACAAGCCAAATCGATTTTTCGTTACTAGAAGGCAGGTGAGCTGCGAGATACTCTACCTCAGAAATTGCATGTAGAGGGGGGGGTCTGAACAAATGTAAATCTTTCTGACATCATGTGCAATTCTTTGAATCATCTGCACTATCTGCGCTTCTCTCCGCATCCCTCGTTGGTTGCCCTATCATGACCTCTTCCAGACAGGGGGCGTCAAATATACGACCACTTGGGATCATCTGTATTGTGGGCAAGGCAATACACACCCACAATATCAGCGTCCCCACCGAATATATTGAACCCCACACGCGAAAAAACGTCGACGAAAATGTTGTTGCCAAAGCCAAGTTGAGATTTGCGTATACTCCCTGTGAAAGATCGGATCGAGCACATCCCCATTGAAAAGCTGTAGATACGCACGTTAGGAAATACAGTTCCCCAGAATGACAGTCGGAATTCAATGCGTTCCCGACGAAGGGTGTAGCCAAGACCGAGCATTGCAAAGAGTATCCACATAGTCGCCAGTGACCATAGAACCATTGCACCAACCACACATATCACCTCCACTACTTCACCGGTTCTAGGCTGGCGCAACAATCCGCTGGCATCACCATAATTCAAAGGTAATAGTGATCGGAAAGAGGACCCCAGCATTAAGAGCGAATATGCTGCCTGTCCACAAGGACCGATGGGAAGAAAAACGGACAGGATTGGTGCACCCGTAGGGTAACCGTATACGACCAGCCGGAGAATGTATATCGTGAGTAGTATAAGGGTAAGGCTGAGACCTATTGTAACCATGCACGCGGAGAACGTCGCCGTTAGCAACGCATGTGAAGGGGAATAGACCTGGAGTGCTGACACGAGCACGCCTCCAGAAGAAGATCCGACGACAAGGGTTATGACAGGAAGAAGCCAAACAGTCGTCATAGACTTAAGCGAATGTTGTTGGAGAGTAATCCTGTGGGGCTTGTGTCAACTCCAGCTTATCTTCGTTGTTCGTGAACCTGGTACTTACATAACGTGCATCATGCCAAAGCAGCATATCATTGAAATCGCAACGTTGATCCACCAACATGCCCACACCGTATAGATAAACGGCTTGCCTCCAAAACCATATGTCTGAAATATGTCGCTACTGGCGATGTTTATTAACGTAGTTGCACCCATCGGAAACGTGCCAATATACAAGCTCTGTACAGGATGCCGTATCATGTGAGACCAGATGCCAGGAAAGAAAATGTATCGAGCCACAGTGATGGCGCTGAAGAGTAGAAAGAGCACGAGGTTGAGGAAGAAAAAGCCGAGTGCAAATGCTCGCATTAACGGCGAATCACTTGCATAAGGAAAGCTGTGGAAAAGTATGGCAATTGAGCCAGTGCCTACACAAGATATTGTCAACGCAACGCATAAGTAGGCACATTTTGACTTACCCATTGTGACAGCAAACCATGCTGGAGTAAAATGTCTGAGGATGGTAAGTAAGGCCTTCGCACTTCAACCAGTGGACATACCGAACAATATCTTTGAATGATTTCCTACGAAGAGTAGTTGCGCTGACGTCTCCGACGTTCATCATACTAGGACGGTCGAGACCGTGTGAGTTGGTAGGCGTGCGACGCTGGAACATTTTGTCCGACTGGACACCTCGAGGTCTTATAGAACTGGCCATCACGAGTGCAACATAAAAATAAGCGTGGCCTTGAGTCACTCGAGAAATTTCGCAATGGATTGAAGGTGTCTAAATTTGGTCTCAATTTCCGTTAATTTGAATTACCTAAAGTCTAACCTCGTGATCAGGCTGTTTAAATACAGGCAGCGCTCAATCCCCTTGGTGGAAGAGGGTTCTGTGACTTCTGTCGCATCCAAATGCCACTTTCCTGTAAACACACCGTTGGAAATACTTTGAACCTGTGGGAATACTTTGAGCCTGTGGGGATACTTTGAGTCTGTGGGAAAATACTTCTCTGTCTTTAGTTCAGCGCTGGGTATTATCATCTCCTTCCCAAACGCTCTGCAGCTGGATACGCCGACGAGCACGCGAGAACACGAACTGGCGCATGTGAGTCAATTTGCGTCTCAACTCAATTTTCTTTGAACTTTGAATTGAAAGCGCTGCGTATAGTTATTTTTCCTTCCCAAACGCTCTGTATCTGGATACGCTGACGAGCACGCGAGAACACGAACTGGCGCATGTGAGTCGATTTGTGTCTCAATTTAGTTTTCTTTGATTTGATCGAGCGCTCTCCAACCCCCGCGACATCAACGGATCTCGTGTATACCAACTCGTGTTACAATATTTGCAACTTCTGCCTTAGCACCAAGCACACTCAAGTCACGTAAACAGCAGAAATTTTGTGAGGGAATGGCCCGTTTGCATCTGACAAAACCCTTCTCCCACTAAACGTGGGAGTCGAGAACCGCCACATCAAGTTGTCAAATCCAAACAAGGTACGACAAAGAAGTACAGCGAGTAAGTACTAGTGGTATGTATTCTAAGCTTGTGTGTCATGTCAAGGTATATGTAAAACAAAAGAAAATGGGCCGACAGAAGGTAAGAGGATAAGAGCTAACTATCATCCAAAGCGCCCTTCAGCCATTGATGTCCGCGCACCTCGTTGATTTTGGCACGTAGCTGAGGGTTGGGTTCGAGACACCTGCTCATGAGATGCAGGCACGATCCACCAAGTCCTTTCCCTGGCAGCTCGGAGAGGACGATGTGCCCCGCAATGGCGTCCGCTTCAGTTGGGAATGGGGACATCCCGGTCAACAAGTATGACATCAACACACCGAGGGTCCAGATCTCGGCGGGCGCAGCTTGGTAAGATCGCTTAAGGAGCACCTCCGAGGCGGCGTACGCGGTAGTACCAAAGAAGAGTTTGTAATATGGGGACGGTTCATTGGGGTTCTCTATTGCGGCACTGCCAAAGTCTATGAGTTTGACCTAGACACGCCGTCAGGAAAAAATAATAATTTACTAAAATAGAACCCTACCTTGAAGTCTTTGTCAATGACAAGGTTTTCGTCTTTAATGTCTCTATGGTATATTCCTTGACTGTCGAGGTAATGTACTGCCTCAACCACCTGGGCCATGATATACCGGGCTTGTTTCTCCGAGAGGCGTTTGTGTTTTGTCTGTTCTATGCATTCAAAGAGGTCGTGCGAGGGGCGGCGCGTATAACAAGGACGAGGTGGTTCAAGGGTAGACGTTTTGCGCGTGAGATGAGGTGAGTGGTACTGCAAGTCATCGTTTAAGGGTGAATCGCATTCTTCCACGAGAATTGAGGCCGGGAGATGTCCTGAATCCTGCGGGGGTGTTTCTGGCTCAGAATCTGGAACCGAAAATTCAGATGCAGCAGGAGATAATACGGGGAGTGGCGAGCTGAAGTGTGGGATGATAATGTTATCGAGTAGAGAATGCGCATGAGCATCATGCGATTTTTTGCGTTTATGCCACGGAGAACCATGAAGTTCCTGAACCTGATGTTCACTGAGCGGCGCAAAAAAACCAATGCCCCACAAGCATGACTCACGAGGTAGAAAAAGAGCTCGTCCTCGAAAAATTCGAGACACTTGATGATATTTTCGTGCTCTACGAGATGAAGTACTAGGACTTCTATGGGGATTCGACCGTATACCTCGTCCTCCATCCACGCCTGTTCCGGGACCTTCTCTTTGATGATGAATTTGACAGCGACCTCAACGTTCTCCTGTCGGTCGACCGCGGTCATTACAAAACCATATCCACCTGAGCCGAGTTCATCACAAAGGTGGTAATCATGAACAAAGGTCTCGAGGAGCTTGTGGTCTTCCGGAAATCGAGGGGAGTAGTTACGGCCTAAAAGAGATGCTGGGTGAAGAGCTGGAACAGATGCAACTGGTAGAGGGGATTCGATTATTGAGGATGGAGAAGGATATTCATTTTCATACGAGAGCAAGAGGGATCGCGTTTCGATGTGATGGGTGAATGGAGACGGGGAAGGGGGATAGTTTGACGGATGGATCACGGATGAAGAAGATACAAGACTAGGTGGGAGGTATGGACAAGGTAGGTCAAGATTGAGATACTCCGAGATGTTGCTGCTGCTATCTGAAAGAAGCTCAACGCCGCGATCTCCATCCTTTGGAATTCGGCGTTCAACAGATGGGCTGGTAAAACTCGAGTCTAGACAGCGAGACTTCTCATGGCTAGCATCAAAGTCATTAGTGAATAGTGCAGCTAGACGACGAGAGCTCGACATTTTAAGAGTCAAAGGTGATGGCATGAAGTATATCAAGGCTGATAAAGAGTAGAGCCGCGATAGGATGTAGCTTGCCCGTTGTTTCGCCGACAGTGGCGAGATGGAAGTATCAGTTTAAGAGATTTAATGTTGAACCACATCGATCCGAGAGGTGGCTTTCTCGGGATATACCACTTGGAATGCAGAGAGCGTGCCAACCGATCCAAAGCAGGCAAGGTTCGTCCCAGTGGCACAATTGTCATAAATCCGCTTTTCTATCCCTTGCTTGTCCCTCGAGCATTTCGATGATTATCATCATCAAAATCTGATATGCACATTCATAATCAGACTAGAAGCTTATAAGGAGAGACGAGCTTGCAATACTGGCGGCCTAAAGCTCAGCCTGATCAACAAACTGAGTTACCAAATGGGGAGAGCCGCTGACTTCAAAAAAGTAAAACCTGAGCGCCGTAACCTGGTGCATATCGCCAGTGTGAGTACTAGATAAGTGTTAATAGTTCTGATCATTTCAAGCTACTGAATCTAGTCATCTCCTTGCTGTGCCCAGGGTCGACATTCTGGTAGCATCATACCAGTTGCACATATCTGCTATGACTTGGATACATGCTACAATCTATCCTGACCTCCACACTTATGTTGGTTACTTCACATGCTTTGCATATCTGTTATTACTTGCATGCATGCTACAAGCTTACGCATACCTTCTACCATTCTGTAATCCGTGTGATAAGGCCATACACGCCAGCGGTTTTTTGTTGATGTCGAAAGTCGTACATCCACCTTTTTCTCTAACGTCGTGCTGGCCAATTCTTTCAGGTATATTCAGCGCCAGACATGTGCCAGTACTCGCTAAATGATTATTTATTTCAGCATCTAGGTATTTATTGTTTTAGATTCTGAGACGTATTACACCCTGCAAAGCTTCAAAGTTTCAAACCTAGGTATGTATCTCTACAGGGCTAAGTATAGTTACTTATTTGGAAAGGCCAGGTGATTAAATATGACCGAGGT
The DNA here is from genome assembly GCA_016758765.1 of Suillus cothurnatus. Lineage (NCBI taxonomy): Eukaryota > Fungi > Basidiomycota > Agaricomycetes > Boletales > Suillaceae > Suillus > Suillus cothurnatus. The sequence continues at coordinate 475,474 of JABBWL010000029.1, forward strand.
GATCACGTCGTCGGGAAATGGACGCCGCGGGCTGTGAATATGTGAACCACGAATCGGGGCCTATTGTATCAGAATCAATAACGACAAGTGCTGGAGGTTGCCTTAACAGCGCTCTGATGTCCAGCTTCTCGCTTACTACATCATGGGACCCTGTACACCTCAGGTCTCATCTCTCGACGTAATGGTTGACGTGCCCATGACATACGTGGGTACCGTTCGCTTCATGATTATTATATCTCATTTTCCTCCATTTCACGTCGCTGGTTTTTGGCTGGTTTCATACAAAAGCTCACGAGTTACATACCAGCACATGCACGCGCAGTTCTCGCATCCAAGCTTAATTTTATTGCGCTTTCCTGGCCAAACCCTGGCACTGCTTAAGTTGAAATATCCTACTCAAAATTTTACGCTTTCAGGCGCTCCGTAATAATTCAGGTGTAACTCCAAACAAGTCTAAGGTCTTTATATCTGCCGCAACACACGAAATGATACCGTGTTCGACATTGTAGTCACAACTGGCACTGCCAGTGCTTCGCTCCGATGATCCCTGACAACACATACGTTTTGGCGTACGGCAAAATACGAGTTCGTACCCTGTGTCGAGTACTCCCTCGCAGCTTTGGAGAGTTTTTCCTCAATTTGGCCTGCTTCACTGGCAGGGATAAGCGATAGGTTGGATATAGCCCCAAAGCCCGCCGAAAACAGCGTTATGCGAGAGGTGGTGCACAAGTGACCGATGATATTCATTGCTTGGCCTCGAAACTCTTTTGCAGTGTCGGTCAATTGGCAAGTTTGGCAAGCCAATCCTCTTCCCCGACGAGGGGTCCACAGCCTTTTCTTTCTGTGTGTCCATAAGTGGAATAAGTCTTATCAAGGGTCTAATTTTCTAGTAGCCGTAACGGCAAGCGACGCTGATGATCTGACCTGAGTCCCCCCAGTTCCCCACCTCAAAAGGCGTGTCCAGAAATGATGCTACTTCATTTTCCTGTCTTTTGGTATCCCAGATCCTCACTTTCTGACGCGTTGATCGCAATGCCGCCGTTTCCTATCGGAATAACGTATGGTGCTTATTTCCTCTCAACAATTCTCTGCGCCATACTCTTGGGAGTGTCTTGCGTGCAAACGTGAGCAATCACGAATCTGTTCAATTGCATCCTTACCTTTTTCTAGCTTTTCTTACTTTACTCGGTTGGTGAACTCTGCGAGTGATTCAAGTACCTACTTGACCCAATTTGCAGTTATGTCAGAGATGATCGATGGCTAAAAACTACGGTGAGTCTCTCTTTGTCATCTCTATTCCATTGACAATCCTGAGTTTACCGCTTCGAAGGTTGCTGTTATATTGTTTGTCACCTGCAAGCCTTCCAATGTCTCCCGCTGATATTGTTGTGATTTGTGGTTGTAGTATGATGAACACTGCACAGACAGCACTGGTAGTGCATGGAGGTAAGCAAGATGTTAGTCTCTGATCCGACAATCTCCAGACATCGAGTGCAGCGTACGCTTACCTGGTCATTCATTTCGGAGATTCCTCAATTTTTGAGTTGGCCCTTCCGTAAGTACCTCGTATGTCATGCCACGTATGGTGTTAACATTATTGTAGGGTGTCCTCAGTGAGTCGTCAAGTATTATTATTGTATATTGCACTAATGCAATACAGATTGGGTTTCTCCTCTCGGTGAGATCATGATATCAACCTTCCGTCATGTGTGCTCACTCCTGAGATAACTAGGCCTTTGTTTCTATTTGTGTGCAAGGGATATTTGTCGTCAAAGCACAAAGACGTAGGTCTACGCGGTTTGTAAACTGACGTACTTAATTAATGTCTTGGTGGTGAAGTCAGCGAAACGAGATCAAAGGTGCTCCCCTCGCTCTGGGTCAGGATCAGTTCAGCTATACACTAAAGTCTACACTTATACTGGTTCTCCAAATAGATCCCTTTGGCTCTTTTTGAATTCGGGGCTGCAATTTGTGCGTCCGTGGTCCCTCGATTTTTTAGTGACTAAACATCTTGCATAGATTGCGTTTCTAAGAGGTGAGGGTTTCGCTCGAATATCAGATCTACTGTCAGGAACGCGTCGCAGTTTCCAAAGTGGGAACAATATTTTCTTTACTGCATCGTTGAAGGTGATGATCCAGTGCCAAGTCTATTCCATTTGATGGTTGAACCTCATTTTATCGAAAGGGAGTCGTGGTTTCTTATCTCGCCGTCATGGCCTTTGTTGATATCGCGATTGCCTTTTTTTTGGCCAAATACCTACGTATATTGCACAGACAGGCCATGACGTTTGCGTAAGTTCTCCTCCCGAAGAAGCCTGACTCCTACTGAACACCTTGCTCTTGCTCTTGTAAATAGATTGAGTGAAACGATCCAGCGCTTGATCATTTTCTCAATCTTGAGTGGAATTTGGACCGCTTTGTTCGCTCTTCTCGACATGATTACAGTGAGCCACCATAATAATTGGGACATTTCTTGTGCTCAAGTCGCTTTTCAGTATCTTGGCTTTCCAAATGCTGCGGTGTACGTCTTATTCGACTTACCTCTTTGCTCTCTGTACTGCAATACCCTCCTTGCGAGCCTCAACTCACGGGATAGTGGGTGTGCCGCATCGATCAAAGAATTGACCACCTTCAGAGTTGCATCGCGACCGATGGTTATATCAATGGAGAGGGGACGCAATAGTACATTGAGTGACGACAGAGAAAGCGATAGAGAAAGCTATTGTACAAATGATTCAGACATGGTGTAATTATTACGAACATACGAATGCACGAAATTTCAGAAGATATCCTCATAATCATCGCCGATCTCCAGATACCTCCTGATGTCTTGTACGTCCATCCCAGTTTGGCGAGTAAAGTGTGAGAGAAGGATGGAATAGTTGTCTGCAAATAGTGTTGTTTTCATAAATAACAAGTGATCTGGCAGGCATTTACTGACCTGTCCACCGTACTGCCGCCTCATGTGCCAAAGTGACAGCTCTCCTTTTCTCCTCCACTTTCACAGGATCACAAGCGCCGTAAGCGTCTATTTCTTCCTGCAGAACAGCGAACTGCTTCTTCATGGAAGTCAGCTGCTCCAACGCTGCCGCGCGAGAGTCCTAATTTCCCCGGGATTATTTAGTATTCGTCAGATGAAAATGAAACCGACGCTTAGGGGTCTGAGAGTTCTCTCGTGCTCGATAGCTGTTTTTAGCTCAGCTAGCTGTCCCTCATAGCTGGTCCTTGTCTCTTTTACGTTGTCCAGGCGATTTTGGACCTATGACATGCACAGTTGGTCAGTATAGCTTTCATCTTGAGAAACGAACAGTTCAACAATGGTTCCTCGTTGCGAAGGGAAACTCCAGAAAACTATAAAAACATGGTTAGCATTCGGGTCTTTGCGCATATATCCAGGTTTGGTTTGGGAACATACAGTTTGAAGCACCAATTTTATCACCCTGGACAAGGCCATCATCGACGAGGGACTGTAAGACTTCTTTAACCGTCTGAGAAACTTGAGATCCTTTGAGCGTTATCTGATTAGCGTAAAAAATAGTCATACCAATTCCCTTGAGCTTGGGACCGAGCTTCTCAAGCTCTTTTAACTATAGAACAATCAGTACTTCTACTGGGAGATAAGATAGGACACACCTGATAGAAGTCTTTCTAGCATCCATATTTCATCAGAGAAGGATCGAATGTAAAGGTAATAACTTACCGACTCGTGGAATATCTCCAATAGCTTAATGCGTTTCTCTTCCAAAGACAAACCTCGTGGTGCCTGAGAATGTTGCATGACCCACCAACAACGATAGGGGTATTCCATACCATTGTTCAAACCGAGATATTATTCCGACTTGTTTGCTTTACAGAGGAAACGTACAGGATATTGCTCAAAGGGTGAAACGCGTCGCGCGACGAAGCTAGTATAGGTCACGTGTTACCCGATCGGAAATTACAAGCGGTGAACGTTAACAAGCGGTTGAATGCATTCATTTACATGTGGAAGCAATGTGAAAGTAAGCAGAAATGACCGTGATGATTACATACGAGAAACATGCAGTCAAAGTTCTGGAACGAAAGCGCGAGTATTTGTCCCTGGTAACGATGGATGTAGAAAGCTAGGTAAAATGCAGATATGGAGGATGTGACGCAGGATGTTGTACAGACGCTAAACAAGATAAGGATGTCATGCGAGGAAATAGCAAGGAACGTGAAAGGAGGCGTGAACGATAGTTTTGCGTTACCGCAGGATATCAAGGCGCTGGTCATGAGAAGGGTAGCGATATGCAATAAATTCTCGGTCTTGCTCGACTCGCTCCTCCAGGGCCTTGCGGGAGGTCACAGACATACGCGGACCCGCGCTTTGGCGAGATACGGAATGAGTATATGCTGTCGTGAGGTTATCTTCACCCTCGAAAAGCGACGTCGGGAACTCATGCGAGTTGCTACCATTGGCTGGCTCTGGCTGCGTAGATTTCCTGCCCAGCAAGGACGCAAATCCAAACTTGCTCCTCCGCTTACTGGGCGTGAACGGCTGAGGATTTTCATCGATATGCTCCAAGCGACCGAGCGAGCGTCTGGAGACGCCAAACTCATTGTACATACCGCCAGGACCTTTCGAAGGATCGTATGCACCCAAGGGCATCATAGTCTGAATACCCAGATTTGGGCGCGAGGTGGAACCACTGAAAGACTGTCGTCTGGGTTCTGTGTGGAATGGGGCGTGCGGCAGAGTAAGATCGCTGGATTCCTGACCGACTTGACGAGGATCATAGGTGTATAGTGTCTGCGGCCGTGATTCCATAGCAGGATTGTTTGGTCGAAGCTTAGCTTCACCGGGAAGGGGTGGCAAAGACTTCTCTCGAGAGAGCATGACTTGTGGTTTGGTCGATCTGGGTAGTGTCATACCATTGGAGGTAAAAGTATTCAGTTGGAGCTTCTGACGGATATCAGGCTCGGAAGTGACAGGATGAAGTAGCTTTAGTCTGCCGCTCTCGTCAGCAACAACAGCATAATTCTCTTTATCGTCAATTTGCGCGCTGCTTTTGCGGTCAGCATCGCGATCTATGCCTGATGGACGTGAAGAAGTAGGTGAGGGAAGGAGGCTAGACGGCGCTGTCGAAGAAGACATGCCTGAAGAAGAAAATTGGTTGCGCGGCGAGGAAGTTGAAGGAATGGAGGGAGTGGACACGAGGCGCCCGCTGTTTCCTAAATGCTCTCCTGGTCCCCTATCGACCAGATATGACAAAGGAGGTGGAGGCGCCAAAGGCAGGTCATCCTCATGCCGCTCTGTATCTTGAGACCGAGCCAAGTCGCGGCTGCTCGTGTGGGTTTGCGGATCCTCTTTGTTTCCTCTGACGAGTTTCCATATCTTTGCAAGGCCCTTGCGCTTCTTCTTCGATTTGTCTTTCTCGTCGACTGGTGTATCAGGAGATTCCTGGGGATCCACTGGTGGCCACAGCTGACTATGTCTGGGAGTAGATAACATATTCCGATCGCCAACAGGCGATCGTACACGAGGTCCATAGTTTTCATGGTGCAAGGCCACGCTATAGATATATCATAAGAACGATATTCTCTTTTATTGATGAAAATACATACTGCATATCAATCATACTGCCCGACATCCCCGAAGGAGCAAGACTATCCTGGCTGCGCCATGCAGTACTCAAATTCTTAAAGCCAAAGAAACGCGAGCGCCGTGGAGAAGCAGATCCTCGGCTGTGCGCATCTGAGAATGATGCTTGCGAATAAACCTGGCCCAAACTCGGCTGCCTGTCAGTTGGTGCAGTCAGAGAGCTGACTGGCCTGACTGAGCTTATAGCAGAGTATCGCGAGCTTTGTATTGGTCCAAGACCACTGTCGGTATGCGGGCCTAGACTGTGGACGGAATAAAGGGAGGTGACGTCCACTGCAGAACTTTTAGAAGACTTCCGGGCACGACGGTCCCGCTTCTCATTCCTACGGCGGCGCTCTTCCTCTTTTTCTTCCTTGCGAATGTCCACATGCTCAACAATAAGACCATTCTCTAGAACAGTGAAGTCACGTGAGGGACCCCGGATATGGTGGCCGAGGGCCCCGTTCTGGCCAATGGATGCAGGTGGCTTGAGACGGAAAGCAGCATCATCTACTCCGCCGTTCAAATCATAGGCTGAACGACGGAATTGTGAGTACGTGTCTCGCATCTTGTTCTCTAGTTGCATCGATTCTTGCATAGCACGTGCGTGTGCAAGTGCCTCAGCCTCGAGAAGACTCCGCTGTGCCTTCACGTACTGTTCCAGAGTCTGCTGTTTGGACGCTGGCTCTCGAGGGGTCTGGCTCGAATGATCAGAATCACTAATAAGCGCTGAACAAATTTGTTTACCATCGTGTGCCATATTTTGATGTTTTGTTCAGTTAAGCGTCCGCCTCGTGCTCTGGGTTTCGAAGAGCACTCGGATGATACAACTCCAGCTGCCTCGTCCTCCTGTTCTCTGCGAAGTAACTCCTCGTAAAGTACATCACTTTCACGCTCCCACATCCCAGGACCGACAACGATAACGTCTGCCATGTCCTGGTCACGCATTGCACACTCTACACATATTTCCTCGGGAGGGGTAGGGGGATTTGGGGAGAGGATGGGATTGATCGGATCTGGGGCAACAGCGGGGGTGATGTAAGTGGGATGTTGTGCATATGCACGTGGATTAGGAGAAATGGGAATCGTGATGCCCATAGTGGGGCTGTAGGACCGCGATGTGGATATTCCATTTTGGGGTGGCAATCTGGATAGACCTGGAGCATCGAGTGGGGGATAAGAGGGCTGTTGGTTGCCGGCGGGTTTGAGGGAAGCCGGAACATCACGAAATGGTTGTGGGGGTGAAGGTAAAGTTGTAAAAGACTCCCCAGCGGACTTGAATGAGTCATCGAAAAGATGCGAATTCATCAGCCCTGCGCTGCCGGATGTCGGAACGTTATCGTCAAGACTATAACGTTCACCGACACGGTGGGCAGTTCCCTGCGACAAAGAGCTAGAGACCCCATTGAGCTGTAGGTCATGTTGGTCATCAGCATTGAAATTCTCTTTGTCCTGTGGTGCTTGTGCCATTGCTTCTGAACGAGATGAAGGACGTTGGCGTTCGGTTGCTCCCCAAGTCTGTGAATCTGTGGAACCAATAATCATAGGACTGGTTTTATGAAAGTTCTTGTCCAGGGAGAGAGTGGGGTAACGGTTGTCCTTGAAATCGAGATCTGAAATTGCGAGGCTACGTTGAAAGATATTGACATGAAGATTCGGAGGTAAAGTTGACGGAACCGACGGACTACAGTCGGGTCGTGGAGGTTGAATAATGGTCGATACTGCAGCCATAACCGCTTGAAATAACTCGACCAAAATTGACGGTGAGAGTCAGAGAATGATAAGAAAGAAGCAAGGCTCTTTGGCCTGAGCAAAGCTTGACACCGTCGTCGATAACCGACTAACGACCCAGTGTACTCCCAGCTCAAAAGACGGATGTATAACAAGATCAAAGAACAGGAACAGAGCGTAAAGTTTGAGGCAGGAAATGAGGCGATGAAATCCACGGCAATATCGCGGCAATATACTATGCTCCATTTCCCATGCGGTCCCGGCCGGCCCTGTCCGTTAGCACAGAATGTGGTGCCTCAAATATAAATTATATATTTTACACCCAATGCAAACTGACTTGGTGATCCGTACTGCATGGGGTTGGGGAAGTAGCTATAGACAAGTACTTTCTAGTACTAATATTACATTTGAGATACCACGAGAAATGACCACTAAGTTCCAGACCATAACGTCAAGATGTGGGTTACCGGTTGTACAGGTTTTTGGACGATCCGAACTTCTGCCACGTCTGCATATTCTTTGTGTAACGCCACGATTTTCCCCGAAATCCTACCCCTGTATGGTGGTGGTCGGGGCGCAAGAAGTTCATGACTCAGGCGGTGCTTTTCTGAATCTAAAAAGCTCCAAAGAGACTAGAAGATTGATGGGGACGGGTAGAACACAATTGGCTGATCAGCTGAGGTACAAATTACCCGCGGACTCAAAATATCTGAACACCGGGCAGCCCTCGCCGTTTTCGGACAATCTTCTGTCCTTCTTTGACGCATGCCGGATATGTGGAGAGAATTAGACAAGGCGACTCAAGCTTGGACCCTAAGCACAAAGAGCAACATGTCATCTTCCACGAGCAACAAAAGTTTCAGCCAGTCCAGATCATCATGCCAGGGAAGAATTCAAAATGTAAATCTTAAGGAAAGCTTGTCTCCCCTAGACCCTCAGATGTTAGCAGTTGTTCCTGCTTATCACGAGGAAACAAGTACCGTGATAGCACACGCCACCCGTCATGTCATGTCAATGAACGTTGCAACTGCACAATCCACCAGATAAATAGCGGTGACGAGTGGGTACTTAAATATCGTTCCACATGATGTCTTGATGTATATTCATCCAATCAGTTAAAATAATAATGAGATTGCCAACATTACCACAGATTGTCGTGTGCCAGTCAAGAGAAACTCGAGCACAAAGGCCAACGGGAGAGGCGGGGCACTTTGCGAGGGCCAAGTAAGTGGCAGAAATAAAGTTGGACAAGGAAGCAACCCTTACCGTAAATTACCAGACTTAAGTACCTGACATTCAATAAATTGCGTCGTACTAATAGTGACCACTTTCTGCCGTAAGGCGGACCCGAATAAGCAAATTGAAGCGCGAGCATAGGGGTCCTTGAAGATGTGGCTGGGGAACCTCAAATCACGCAAATCCATTGGGTACGTATCCTCCTGTTCTCTTGTGGTGCTAATTCTATACATGGAGGATGATTACAAGTTTTGAAATGCATCGGGGACATACACTATTGTGGACTGTGAAACACGGTATCTCGAATGCTGCAGGAAATGGTATAATGTACAAGTGGCGATGACGATGGTGATGGGGTTGTGATGAGACGCACCACATAACTGGTCCTGATTCTAAAACCCCGCAATGCTCTGAAAAAAAAAATGAAAAGACGAACGTAAGTAGCCCACACATCAAAAACCTCTCGTGCTTCCAAACTGGTCATAAACCATGTCTCGCAGCCTCACCCACACGCGTGACTCGGCGCCAGCAGCTGACTGCTCCATTTCTGATACCTTCTGCTCTGTCTCCGCGAGTCGACGCTTCAAGATGTGGACTTCATCCCTCTCGGTCTCAAGTAATCGGAGGGCATCGCGAGAACGGGTCTCAGCTTCTCTGACAGACAGGTCGGTGCGTTCCTGGCGCTTCCTTGCAGCGGCAAGGTCGGCCTCAATTGTGGACTTGGCTGTGCGCGTGAGACGGAGCTCATCCTCCAGAGCTAGAATACGAGTAGAAGCAGGAGCAGTGGGGATGCCCGATGTTTGCTTGGACATAGAAGTTGGTAGGTTGTTATTGGCAATAGAAGGAATTCGGGCGGGATCTGAAGAAGCCAATCCTAGGGCGTTTACATCTGTACTAGCATTTCCTGACTCGGAAGCAAGGATGTTGTTTTTCGTTCCGTATATTGTGCGGAATAGTTCTTGAGCAGTGGTAGCATATGCAATCTTCTCTTCGGGAGAGGAAGATTCGCGGCTCATGTCTAGCTGACAGGCTGCGAGAACGAGAATGGCAGATCGCAAGACAGCGGCTTCGTGAGCTGTGGTGTTGACGTCTATGGGTATGAATACGGAAGGTGTGGGAGATTTCGCTGGTAATGAAGAAGCCTGATGGAAGGGACCTTTGAGAGCTGTCAGTACCCAACATAATTGATGAAAAATTCAAGGTGATAAATTTACCATTTTCCTTGTTTTCCTCACTGAAGTCACCACCCGCAAGAGTGGCAGGGGCGTGCTTGCCAAGCAAGGCCCTGATCACTTTGCACGCTGCACGAGAACGGCCAGTCCGCCTATAGTGTGCCGCAGCAACGAGATATGAGCCAGGTTCGCTATGAGTTGCTCCAAGCAATGTGATAGGACCAATAGGGTCATCGGGAAGTAGATTCAAGTCGTAACTCAAGGGGTGCCCGTGGTGCAAAAGACTAAGTTTCTCCGGTCCGAAAGTGAAGGGGATTGGTCGAAGCTCAACTGTAGAAGATCCTGGCAAAGACAGGGAACTTGAAGTGGGTGCGATGGATACAGGAGTCGGGGGAAGAACTTGTTGAATTGGTGTCGCGGGAACCTTGCTCTTGGTAAGAGCCGGATTGTATGAAGGAGTAATGCTCAAGTCGATGCTGTCCAGAAATCTATCCACGGACTGTACAGATGGCACGCCGTGCGACGAAGGGTTCTGTACGTCATGACGGGCGTTTACAGATCCAGTGCATCTATTGTTCAGGGAGAGTAAAGACGTTTTTTCTTTGCCCTTATCGTCAGAAGTGCGGCGATCAGAGGATTTGACAATATGGAGCGAGGGCCCTTTGCTATCCTTGTGGTTGTTGGGTGCAGGGGAACTACTACGGCGTTGCTCCTTACGATAGGAAGGCGCACGCCAAAGGCCAGACCGTGCGTGGCGGTCACCAATGAAGGTATCATCATCGTGACGCAGCCTCTGGGCAAGGCACATCCTGTCACCGTCATTGGAATCCTTGCGTTCGCGCACTTCCGTGGACCGCTTGCGCTTCTTACAGACTATTCCTTCCGCTCGCGATGTAGGCTTTTTTGCCAGGCTTCTAGAGGGCCTTGGTGGAAGGTGATCCGCGGCGGGTCGCGATGATGAGCGCTCTAGCGGGGAAGGTGATGCGGGGCTGACTGCGCGACTTTTAGCCATCACAGTTTCGGTCACTAGAGAGATTTCGACGCGTCGAATATGGTCTTTTGACGCGTCAAGGACATCAGAATTATCGTAGCGATGATAAGATGGATATAGAGACCTTACAGATCTTGGGACAAGTGAAACGAGGGTGTCCTACGCGGGACTTGCGCAGGGCGTGATATTAGTGCTATGATACTATGATACAAGACTAAATCCCAGTTCTGTACAAATGTGAGAGAGTGAGAGAGAAAGAGGGGAGAACGAGAAGAACGAGTGATTCAGACGATCTTTATGGGCTTGTAGAAATGAATTGTGAAAGGATAAGGAATCGCAATTGCGTTCGATGCACTGTTTGACATAACAGAAGGTACACCTTCTCTTATGGGATCTTCCGTGGCTTTAGGTTCCAATATTTCCTTGCTCAGCGCTCAGCGCTCAACGTTGAGGAAAATCGACATCAGGTATCCGGGATTACAGCTGGAGACTTCATTCAACAACCTCGAGGTATTTGAGGATTCGGACTTTGAGGTCTATAGGATACCACGCTGGTATTGAATATCAATGGAAGGTATCCCTACCGTAATTCAAGGCTTGATGAAGAGAAGGAGTAAAATATTATATTAATATTAGAGTAAAGCCGAAGGTCTTCGACGTGAAAGTTTTAAAGGCTGGGTACATAGAAAAACCTGAATATCCTCGGAGTCCTGGTTGTCCTGCAGCCCTCCTGCCCCAAGGTCGGCAATCAGATGCATACAGCCATACAGCCTTTTCCCAGTTGGAGTGGGAGAGACTAACCATAATCCCTATTTATATAATTATAATTTTCATGCCGAAATCATGCCGTGATAGGATCGACGCTGGAAACCAAAATGAGCGTTGTCCTCCCACCACTAGGTCCTCCACCACCAGGTCCTCCCACCACCACCTGATATCATTTGACACTGCCAGACGGTAAGTGTATCGCCAAAATATACAAATAAAAATACCACCATACCAACAGATGCGGCGGTTGAAACATCACCGTTGTTAGTGTCTTGTTGTTTTGCCTATTTATATAGGAGATGCATGTTGCGAGGTAAAAAAAAAACTTATGCAATGGAGAGTTGAACCAGCCGTCTCTTCTCTATGACAAAAACAAAAACAGTGGTCGCTGCTGCATAGCTGGCGCCCAAGGGGAAATAATCTCAACTTGCTCACGGACCAGACTTTGACAGTAACGTCGGAAGATAACAATGGTCGCGCAGCCTTGCGCCTGTGCTGCGCAGGATATATTGCACCCGGAAAACATTCTTAAATTCCAGTGATCGTTACTCCACGGTGGATAATATAAAGCACAGATGGGCCTCAGTGAATGGCGCAGCAGGCTCTCTCACCTTTTTAAATTCTCACTATAATCTTTTAACTATTCTTCTTCAAAACTTCCCCTTCATCTGCTAACTTAATCTTTGAAAACTTCCAAATTACAATGTTCTTTAACTATGCCGTTCTTCTAGCTGGCGCCGGTCTCGCCGTTGCTCAATCGTACGTTAGACCAAGTCTAGGGGGAAAAGATTGTGGCTGATATCTTTTTTGTCTTCAGACTCTCTTCGCAGTGCCAGACTGCATTACTGAACACTGCATCCTCGTCCAGTGCCGCGTGTTTGAATCCGTCAGGGATTATCTCGCTCGTCGTCACGAACTCGAACACAAGTTCGGTTATTCCTGGTATCAAGACCTGGCTTTCTGGCATGTGTTCCCAAGCCGCCTGCAGTAACTCGACGCTCCAAACTGTCGTAACAGATATCGTTTCGGGATGTTCTACCGAACTCTCGAGTCTTGGAGTGACTACCAATTCTACTGCTATTGTTACATCCATTCAGGCTGCCTACCCTACCGTTCGACAACTTATGTGTTTGAATGAGTCAGTTTGGCAACTATCGTTTACTTTTCCCCCTTGTCTAATTCGTTTTGTAGCACTTCGACGAAAACTCTTTGTGTTCCTGAGGTGCTGACGGATATCCAGTCAGCTACGACGACTGTTTCGCTGAATAACATCGTCGCACTTCTCACAAAATTGATGTCCGGTCAGAGCACTGGAATTCCCTCGAGTGCTCTCTGCACCAACTGTACTAAGGCTGCATATACTGTCCTTAGTCAGGGTCTTCCTAGGAGTTGCTAGTACTGCCCAAAGCTCATTTTCATCTGAGTGTGGTACCAATTACACAGGTAATTCTTGTGCTATTTTATTTCGTCAAGGTGCTCACATTCTCCGGCAGATGGTCAGATGCCCTCTGGTATCCAGGAGACAGCAAGTAATTCCTCATCAACGACCAGCAGTAGCGGTGCTATTGCGCTTTCTGTTGGTAGTCTCAACATGGGTGTTGCTGCTGTCGTAGCCGTTTCAGCCGCCTTCACGATCTTTGCTTAAGTTTTATAACGGACTTATTTGGACTGTTGAGCGACTCGGTATATTATCGATTATCTGCCAACCCGGAATCATAGACAATGGACATTATATGGTTCTTTAATTTGTACACGTAGAGTACAATGTCAATACACCGATCTCTCGTGCGCAATTGCAGCAGAAGAAACGATGTCCGATTTCAATTAACAGCAGAACCAGGAATTACGTCAGCCTCACACATGTAGCTGGACTGGAGGGTTCAGAGAGTTGTTCCCATACGCTGCGATCCAAGGCCTTGCTCACTGACTCAACGAGTAGTTTCTCTGTCTGACATATAGTCAGTCTATGTCCACGATGCAGGCCAGCACACCTCGTTCGCCGCGCTTTGATCTTCCGCCTGCACCTGTCTATTCCACCTCCAACACCGCAGACAATGGCCTCGCAGAGTGGACGAGCAGGATCAAAGCAATGCAACGCCAGGTCGATGCGGACGATGAGGCAGAGCAGCGTCGTCTCGAGGAAGAAATTGTACGGGCACGACTTGCGAGGATGAGACGAAGTACATCAGGCATGAGTGGTGATTTTGGCATCGGCATGCATGGCATTGATCTGGGTCGGTATCTCTTGGCGTGGACCTTTCCATATACTCTAACCTGTCGATGATTGCATAGGCAAGTTACAGGAGTCATCATCTAGTCCGCCAAATGATTCGTCTGCGGGTAACACTACTGCACCTGCTTCGGAGAAGCCACCTCGAACTATACCTTCACATAAACCAGCAGTATCATCTAATGCCACGCCTCAGAGAGCCCCCATGTCATTGGCTGCATTTATGGGTGGATCCACTGCCGCTGGCCCCCGATTGAAACGCCACGAGCCACAACAGGATGCCACTGTCGCACATGATGGGCGCAAGGATCACGGTCCTATACATCCAATATTTGGAAGAAATGGAATTGCTATGCCAGGGATGGTTAAAGGAGGTGCACAACCTCCTGCAACTGCTACATCCACACCTTCAGCTGGCACACCCGTTCGTGCAGTTCCCATTTCCACACCTGATATCGTGAGATCTCGTACTACGAGTACTTCCTCGGTCGCCCGCCGATATGTAGAACAACTTGAAAGCCAGCCACAGTCTCTGAACTCAGGACTTGTAGGGCCAGGCATTCGGGAGCGCAGGATAAGCACTCCCGCGGGCAACATTTCAGCGCAGCTGAAAATAGATACGCCACACTCGCCCTCTTACAATCTGTCTCAGAATCATGGTGCAAAAGTCACTGCGATTTCATCAAGTTCTCTCGTTGAATTTCGGCCGAAAACCCCCGTCACTTCAGAGATGCGCCCTAAGACACCTGTTGCTGAAACTCGTGCGAAGACTCCCAATCCTGAATCTGTCCGTGCTAAAACGGCGACAGAATCCGCATACTCTCAGACGCCTAATCCTGAATATACTCGGGCAAAGACACCCAACCCTGAGCCCAATCGTGCAAAAACGCCTACTGCAGATTCTAGTCGTACAAAGAGCCCAATTTTTACACGTTCAAACTCTTCCCAGCCCTCTTGGACACCTAGACAACAGTCTGCTCCGATCCCATCTGTCACTCCGACGTCCCCTGCGCGGCAGAGTTATTCTCCACAGCCATCACGTGGGGTCTCCCCTGCCTTTCTGCGTCCGCCTGTCACTTCATCTACCAAAGATCCAACGCCAAGTATCAGCCGGCTGCAAGGCCGTGGCTTCGTGCAGAGTGTTGTTCAAGCCAGTGGGCGCCTTGAATCAGGAGCAGGAGCTGCGAGAAGAGAAAGTACATTTGGATCCCCAACTCAAGCTGCCAGTGAAACGCGAGATAAGACTGCTAGAAGAGCAAGTGTTTTAGACCGTTGGCAGCCTGCAATGAACAATGCTGGGACACCATCACCACCTCCACAATCCCCATTCCCGGCAAACCGGGGAAGGATGCCAGACGCCAGACAACCAGAAGTGAAAACGCACGACACAGAATTTCCTTTGAAGAGCGCTGTATCCACTCCTACCCTTCCGAAAACGCCATTCGGGAAGACCAGTGCTCTTCCTGAGAGCGCGGACCGTAACTTGGGGTCCTCCACCACAATGCTTGCCTACATCAAGCCAACCAAGACTGGTGATGATCCAGTCGTTCGCAATGTTGATGAACTCGGAGTGAAAGCGGATGGGAGTGAGGCAAGGGCGCGAGTATCTTCGTCTCCTAACAAGCCATTGAGTCATGTGGGTGCTTTCCGGTAATGCTCAGCGCATCGATGGTTGATGAATCGTTTTTTATATCCACATTTTTTGATATCTTGGTCTCGTTTAATGGTATATGATGCATTTAATCGGAATGCGCACTGTTTTTGCCGTGATTCTGTTTCTCGGCTTCTGAATTACCAGCCAACCAAGGATAGAGCAAAGAAACCTCGCAAAACCGGTGGTTCCGCGCACGTTACCTTTCCTGAAGGACAACCTCCTGACTTGAAAGGCACCTCGCCACGATCGATTGTGCCAGAACCGGTCACTTCAGCAGTGAACACTCAATCGCTTTCAATTTCCCCTCAGTCAATGATCCGATCTCAATCGGAGTCTCAGTCACGGCTTCCACTGACG
This sequence comes from Suillus cothurnatus, assembly GCA_016758765.1. Classification (NCBI taxonomy): domain Eukaryota; kingdom Fungi; phylum Basidiomycota; class Agaricomycetes; order Boletales; family Suillaceae; genus Suillus; species Suillus cothurnatus. The sequence goes on from JABBWL010000029.1 coordinate 491,215, forward strand.
ACCGCACCGCCCATCACCACTGGTCGCGTCACAGACCGCTGGGCAGAACCGACATTGATCGATGTAAAGCCTATTGCATCTTCAGATTCTACTGCAAACCAGCCCCCTCCGAGTCAGAGACCGCAGGGCATGGTGGGCAGGTTGGCGCTGCCAGGCCTAGCGGCTGCACCAGGAACTGCCGAGAAGGTGAAGGAGAAGCCTCCTCTTGGAGAGGAGCGCGCGATCTCACCTTCACTAATAAAAAATGGCCGCATTTCTAACACAAGAAATCGTGCCACTGTCATGGACGTTGCACAAGCTCTGAGTGAAGTGCAGCAGGGAAACGATTGTGCACTAAGCCCACCTGCTTCTAGGATCCCACCTTTGAGTTCCCAAGTTGAGAAGAGGAAGTCCAGCATCGAGAAATACTCCTCTTTCACGATGCCGCCACTGAAGGAGGAGAAGACCCCTGTGTCGTCTCCAGCAGGAACATTGGCAAAATCATCTGGGGAGGTGTTGCTGGATTCTAAACTTGTCAGCGAAAGTTCATATAGTAGTTTGGGAGTAAAGCCAACTATCCAGCGCACTGCATCGAGTTCATCTCTAGTGCTCGATGTTGTGCACATCGGTAAGCTGAGCTAAGTTGTTTGATGTCAAGTAATTTAATTACTGATTCTGACAGGTCACGTGAACGAGTCCCTGCCAAACGTCGATGTGGATGCTCTTTTGAAATTTGCCCCAACAAAGTTTAGCCCCGACCCAAATATTCTCACTATCTCTGTTGAGATTTTATCCATCAATAATGGCACTGCGATTCCCGTCCTGCGCGACACCCATATTTTCTACGATACGGAGGCTTTGGTGATTGTGCACCGTGTCAAGGCCCGCGACAGTGGGCTTGCCTCCACGAAGGTTTGGTGCTGGCATGGGAAACAATGCCGATTTGGCGAAAGAGAGGAGAAAAAGGCAGACGAGCTTGCGAGACGATATGGATCAACTTTGGTGAGTATATAAATTCTTAAGAGAGGAATCAGGTGTTGAACACAGGAATGATTTAAGGAAACGGTGTTCCAACGACGAGAACCTCCAGAAGTAGTTCAAGTTCTGGGAGGAAAGCTTGCGATCCGGCAGGTCGGTATATTATAATACTCCATGATGTTGTTATGACGCTTTTACGTTCATCCCTATCCCCTAGGGCATTCGCGCGCGGTGGTCTTCCGAAAATACAGCAATGCACGTAGTGCGCTCGAGCGGGGAACACATATTTATCGACGAAGTGGATTTGGTATGCTGCTCGCATGAACAGACCTAGATCAACTTTGAACGCCTGATTACAGACCATCCGAAATCTATGTTCGGGATACAGCTATTGTGTCTCTATCCTTGACCATATGTATGTTTGGCACGGTTGTGGGTCAACTCCGAAGGAACGCAACGCTGCCCGAGATTACGCACAGACCTCTGCTGTGAAAGGGACTTCTATTACAGAACTTCGAGAAGGTGACAATGATGTAGATGACGAGATGTTCTGGATGGTCCTTGGTGACTCTGGGGATTACGCCAAGGCAGACTATTGGAGATTCAGAAATGCTTCTGCTCCCGATGACCCTCGATGTTGGATCGTGGATGCCACGGTTGAAGGCGAACCGGTATGCTGTTCGATGACATGCAGCTGGCTTGCACCTGACATGCCAGATGTAGATTCGTGCTGTTCCATTGATATCGTCAGAGATCATACATCAGCAATCAGTGTACATCATCGACTGTTCTTTGGAATTCTTTGTTCTCGTTGGAAAACATGCACGTTCCAAACGTACTGATATCTATCTAGCAGTTCAAACTGTCATGGTGAGCGCCGTATACTTTCTATGAAATAACTCCCACATGATTTTAATATGTTAGGCCATGGCAAAGAGGGTGGCAATATCGAAGCCGTTTTCTCCGACCGTCCATGTGCTTGTGATACCTACACAACTCCCTCTGGACATGCGGCATGCCTTCCGCGATCTTGATGAATCTCAAGTGGTGCTGTCTTACCCCTTTAAGCATCCGGCCCGCGCTGATCATTTGCACTAGAATGGGGGCTTCATCCCCGATCACATGAATATCCTTTCAACCACTGAGGCGATTGAGCATGTTAGTGTCCTTTTATAATTGGCTAATTTTTCTTCAATTTTGCTCACTGACTGCCATTCTGAAATAGCTGCACACTTCGTCTTGGGAGAAAGCGGCATTGCGAGATCAGAATATGCTTCCTTTGGGTCTCGACGCAGCTACCATACCATTATCTTGATAGATGCGCAAGTGCTAACGCCAGATATGAATTATCTATACTGTAGAGTAGTTTTTACACATGCCTTTGCTTGCTACAATCAATTGCTGCCTATCCTCGAGTGATCACATTCCTTTTGAAATGATTTGCAAGGTTGGCGACAGTCACCTACAATCAAACGCCCATCGATCGATCGACGACGACCACGCCAGTGTCACTACATGTAAGTTAGAGGCGGAACGCATTCTGGCAAGTGCATTTAGTGCGAATATTCTTAATACTACTAGAATGAGCAAGTGCCATCACTAATCTTCTATCGATTGGTCTACGTATGGGAGACTAGTGAACAGTGCCACGAATTTGACTGAATCAGATGCTAGTCTTGGTACACAATGAATCAATAGGCTATATATTTTGGAGGATAAAGGGAGATAATCTTTGCTAGCGGGGGGTTGGTGTTGACTGCGAATTAACGGCCGGTGAACCGAATTTACATATAGTTCCGCGGAAGCAATTCATATTAGCGCGTATTTAAGCGCTCGCCAATGAAGAACAAAGAGGAACCTTTTCATTTTTCCCCTTGTGGACCGTGGTAAGCTTCGTGTTTGCCAATTCTTTTGTGTCCACAAGTATATAGCTGCAGCAATTACAATGATTAACTTGCATTTCCAGCCGTTCTTTATACCCTTGAGCTCAGCTCGGATCCAAGGTTCAGCGTTGAACGTTCAACCGCACATTCTAACAACACGCTCTTTACAACATGACACACACACTATACGCCCTCGGGTTTCTGTTCCTTCTCTCTCAGAGTCTCGTTTCTGCCCGCCACGTTTCTCGAAGCTGCCATCCTCACAGTAGCAGGTCTAACACTAACTCCAGCACCCACTCGTTGCCCGGCGTCGCCGCTGTGGGTAGTTCACCTACTGCACCCGCTCCAAGCACCAACGGCGGCTCCTCGTGTTTCCCGTCTGCAGGTTTTGTCATGCCGTCTAGTGTTCCCAGCTCGACCGATGGTTGGTGGTGTTCTCCAAATACCGAATATGCATTCCTCGGATTCAGTTATGAAGTCACTGCTTGTGCGGCCATTGTTTCCCCTGAGAATCATGAGCTGATGTAACTCCAGGTCAATCTCTAAGCAAGCTCAACACTGACTTTGCTGACATCAAGAATACCTTTGGATCGAGATACGTCCGCCTTTACGGTGCCTGTGATAGAGACGGTTTCTAGTAAGACATTGCCACTTCTTATTGTTCTCGAGCTAACCGGTTTTCATCTAAGTGATGATATTGTCAGCGCTGCATGGAACGCAGGTCTTGGTGTTCATGCTCTGATTTGGGTGAGACTTTTCAAATTGAAATGACGGCCGTGATTGTGACAGTTTGTGGCACTTAGTTTGGATTCGATGGAGGCAATCAGTGGATGACTCGCCGTGACTCGCTGGTTTCTTCGCTCACTAGTAACCCGAAGGCCAAGTTTGTTACTCGAGGCGTCCAGTTTGGTTCCGAGCCTCTGTTTGACGACGTACTACCGCATTCGGAGCTTGCATCTCAGGTCACGTCTCTGAAATCCAAGCTCCATGGCGTCGGCATCCCTGTTACTGTCAGCGAACTCGCATACGGATACCAGGAGCGTGGCGGCGCTCAAGACGTCCTCGATGCCATTGACTTTATCAATGTTCATATGCTCCCTTTTTTCTCGGCCCTTGCAACGTTTGGTGCTGCTGCATGGCCGCTCGTTGAGACTGACATGAACTGGTTTATCGAACATGGCAATGGCAAGAAGATGTATTTTGATGAGGTTTGTGTCGTAGTTGGTGCAATTCTTTTCTTTCACTGAAGCGCTCCATTTCCCAGAATGGCTGGCCCACCGTGACTTCGCCTGGCGTTCAGCCTAATAGCATGCTTGCCCAGGCCTCGGTATCTAACGAGGAGGTTAGTTGCATCATGAAATTTAACGTCTTTGGTAGTCTAATGAACTTGACGCAGGGCTACTTTTCTATGCTCGATAGCCATTGCGAAGATCTCAAACTCGGCCCTCAGGGTGGTATCGGTTGGTTCGCTCACATCTATAGCGACGAGCAGGAGCCTGGCTATGGCATCTACGACGATGCTGGGAAAAAGAAATTCCCCTTCAAGCCTCGCACGTCTTGCTAGACGTGATGTTGTATCTCAACTTGCATATTTGGGCATTCGTTTATTCATTCGTTCCTTTATTATATAGCACAAGGCATTGATTATTCAGTTAATGGGGAAGGGAACGGCATATCTACTTATTACACAGAAGCACCTAATTCTCATCATGGAATGAGATCGATATCCTGTCATTATCACAATTATACCTATTGCAATGGAACTTGTCACAAATACAACTTTACAGTAAGATGGAAGATTATTCGGTGTAACAATATCTCCAGCAGATCCTAGTTCAAATCTCAGCCATACCACTTGCCTCCCAGTCTCGTCTTAGCAGCAGGTCTCTGAGGTATCATAGACTCAGTGATCTCGAAAACTTCTATAGCACGCTGTTTGCCAGATAAGCGAGTGTGAACCAACACAAAATGGAGGTGTTTACCCTCCATGTAGCCATGTCAAACTCCATAACTATTTGGTGGCACGTCACCCCGTCCGCGCGGTCTTGTGCACTAGGCGCTTCGCATAAGACTACAAATATTGAGTGTACGGTCAATAAATTCAAAGGTGCAATACTCACATATGATTGGTTCTCCGTTGTCGTCGATTTCAAGAGCACAAAGCCCATCTCGGATGAGGAATGAAAGGTAAAATATGTTTTCAACCGATTGTGCAAAGTCATTGGGGTTGATTACAAAGCGGAAGAGGTTCACAGAACCCGACTCTTCAAGGATTTCTCTTATCTATGGGGAGGTTTTATCAAATGCACTAAAGGGAGCTCCTATAAACCTACCTTGATTACGTTCTTCGTTGTTTCGTTTTCGGACCGCTGAATGTCTTCTTCTTTGATCTCCTGAGGTCTGCGCTCTTCTTCTTTGCTCTTCTCGAGCTTGGAGCGTTTGACCGTGGAGCGTTTCTTTTGTTCTATTGAAAGTGGTCCAAGCCTGTAGTGGGCTGAGTGTGAAGTCTGAGCTTTTGGAAAATAACCAACATGAATCCCATTACTGGCACCCTTCTACTCTTTGCAAGTGCCCTCCGACCAACTTTCTCCCAATCCATTACGCAGTCACCAATGTCATCTAGTTCCGAAGCATCGTCTGCAAGCTCGTGCCTGCCGCCCATAAATATAGCAAGTTTGGAGACGAAGTCATCAATGTCGAAGGCAGCAGAGCCAAGCTTCATTGCACGGGCCTTCTGCGCACTAATACTTGATACATTTCGAAGAACAGTAGAATCAAGAGTAGCCTCGGTAGGATTTTTCACTGAAAGTGTCTTCCATTACATGAACCGGGGAAACGAGAAGAAGCCGCACCTTTTTGAAATAGTTCATCAGCTTCTTCGACTTGTTCAACAAGTTCAGCAGCCCTTATGTCTTGTGGGCGAAGTTGTTCTTTTGCAGACAGACCATGACAATAAGCTTCCAGCTCATGCGGAGTAGCGCCGGTCACGGACCTCCTGTCCTCTTTTCAAGAGCACGATATTTTTTCCGGATGTCGCGTTTTTCAGCAGCATCCTGGTCTGGATCATATGGGAGACTGCTTGGACTGCCTATGCGCACGTTTGGATCGAATTGGACCATTTTAGTGTGTTAATGCACTCGGGTGTGGTAAGAGACAAGCAACGCGTATCACGTAATCAGGGTCGCGTCGCGTCGCGGCCTATGATAGCACCAAAGTCATGCAAACAGACTGCTTTTCGTGTTCTACCACCAGTGCCACTGCGACGCCACAGAGAAGTTAGAAGCTAGTACAACGTTCAGAAGACACCAACGTAGTTACTGTCAATGGTGCATCCAAAGCACTCTATCGATGTGAGCATTAATGTTGTTCGTTGTGCTGACAAGACAGCTTATAGGAGCTTAGTATAGTAAAAGCACCCGGTCGGTCTGCAAGGGCCCCGCTCCTTGCAATGGCTCCCCGATCCCGGTCGGAAGCTTAAGATATGGGCAACTTGTTCCAGGAGAATATGGTGAAACAGTTGCCTGGCGTCACTGGTAAGCAGCGCTTGTATCACCCCATGTTTATGTTGACTATACAAATTTACAGGGGATGTGTCACTCCAGATATTTTGAGAAGCCTTGCAGTAGTGGACCAAAGTACAATACTCGGCTTTGGCAACATCCGGTAAGAGACCCTCTACGGTGTGCCCATTGAGTTTGTATTAACTTCCTCAGTGCGGACGATCAAACCAAGGTCCGACGAGCAATTGCGAACCAACGAGTGGATCCAGCAGATATTCCCCAGACTGCCAAAGTAGCTATCCCTGCTGCTGCTCATGTTATACCTTCCACCTCCCAAACGCCTGCTCCGAGTCGGAAAAAGCGCAAAGCTCCATCTCAGCAGGCGGTGCCGACAAGCTCTCAGCTGAGCTCTGTAAAGCCAACCATACGGGCCACCACGACCTTTCGTCCCATCGTGTACGATGACGAGGATGATGAAGTCACCATTATCGAAGCCGACCCTGTAGATGTCTTGTATTGCACCTTGAGTTCCAGTATTGTCGGTGTCCAATACTATAATGGTGAATTTTTCCGCATATTCCTTTCACATATGCATTCATTGACATGGCTTTCGAAGGCCTCGTTGGTCCTGGGGAGGAAGTCACTCTAGTTAGAGAGCCGCAAAACAAATATGACAGGTATTTGTAGCAAAGTATCGATCTCGAGCTTGAGGCTAATGCTGCTCCAGGAATGCCATTGAGGTCAAGAATATTGGGGGTGCTAAGGTCGGGCATGTACCGAGGCAGACAGCTGCGAAGCTTGCCCCTCTGTTGGACCGCGGTGCGATCACTGTTGAAGGCGTGATGCACGAAGGAAACTGTAAGTCTACTGCATATATTCAATACAGGCAAGATTTCCTGAAATAATGAAATACCTAGTGTCTGGATTTAGCTATTCACTCTCGATGTAAGAATTACATTGCATGTATCGGAAGAATGCTCACTATTCACAGGACACTGAAAATTTACGGTCCGTCGGACAGGAGGGACCAGCTAGAGCCCCAGTTAATGTGGGCTACTCCTCGTCAGCGCGGGTTTCCACCTCGTGGAGTAGGAGGCGCGGCTGGACAAGTATCATCTACTGCATATGCAGCTGCAGCTGGGCCTGCACTAGCAAGTTCATCATCCACATCTCAGTCATCGTCAAGCCAAAGGTACGCAACCACAGCAAAGCAATCGAAGTCCCAGCAGGAGGCTATCAAAAAGCAGCAAGAAGCCGTTAGAAAGCAACAAGAAGCTCTACAGAACGCAGCTGAGCTCAAACAGATGTTGGGTAGTTTAGAGAAAGTAGACAATGAGGGGAGACGTGCCTCTCTTTTGGATGCGTTATGTTCTGTCGACGACATCCTCAATCTTCCGGTCCATCCCTCCCCCCCTGGCGTTGCCAGTGGTGATTTGGTTGTTGATCTACTCAAGCACCAAGTAGGTGATGTCGTTTATGTAGTGTTTATCTACTTGATTCTCGCATGCAGAGCCAAGCGCTGCAGTGGTGTATTGATCATGAATACCCGTCTTTACCAACTAAGGAGTCCGACAAGCCAGTTCAGTTTTGGCAGTACAGAAAAATCGGCTCGAAGGTGTGTTAACTTTGTTTTTAAGCTATCAGTCATTCATTCAATTATATCAGCCCCATTACTTCAATAGTTGAGTATGGTACATTGCTTGCTGTACTTTGCTCATCGATGTGGCAGTCGCAACGAAAACTCCTCAAGAAATATCATCACCTCCTCTGCTCGGCCGCGGCGCCATCCTTGCAGATAGTATGGGGCTGGTCAGTAGGACTCTTAAGCACTTGACGTGATATTAAGCTTGCGTGCAGGGGAAAACGCTTACCATGCTAGCTCTCATTCTTGCGACTAAGAAGGACGTTCCCACTGATCATTCGAAGAGCACACTTATTGGTATTGACTTTCGCTTTCTCATTTGAGGGTCTTTCTGTTAATCAAGGATACCAGTTGTTCCACTTTCGGTCATTTCCAACTGGGAGAAACAGATTGAAGAACATTGTGTCAGGGATGTAATCTCATGTTGCACCTATCATGGCGCAACACGCGACATGACATCGAAACAACTCTCGCAGTATGATGTCGTTATCACCACTTACCAGACAGTCACCTGGAGAATCCGACGTTTCTTCAGCCATGGTTGGTGATGGACCATCTAAGAAGAAAAAGAAGGTTGAGAGGGCACTGTTCGATGTAAAGTGGAAGGTAAGTGAATAATAACATGAACACAAACTGTAATTTATCTGTCGTTTAATTAGCGAGTCATTCTTGACGAAGGACACACGATTCGTAATCCGAAGACGAAGATGGCCAAAGCTGTCTGCAGACTCACGGCCCAACGCAGATGGGCGTTGTCTGGCACCCCCATCGTGAGCGCACAATTTTTAGATATCAAGTGGTTCATCTACAACCCCGTATTTCCAGATCAATTCTCCGAGGGTGTGATTTCCGAATACATGGTGGAAGAAAGTTGACTAAATTACAAATACCTGCAGGATCTTGGGTCCATCTTGACCTTCCTTCAGATTTGTCGTCCACTCGACAAGGAGGACTTTTATAAGCGCCTTCTCTTACGTCCTCTGAAAGATGGAGATCCCTCCGGTGCAGAATTGCTGCGAGCGAGTAGTCTACCACCCTATGTCGAACCTTACTGATTACTACAGCTGTAGGCTCTGATGAGTCATGCCTGTATTCGTCGCACAAAGGAGGTAAGGTACTGCAGAATTCAGACAGACAGTTCTGATCAAACCTGGGTTTCGTAGATGCAAGATAAATTTGGGAAGCCACTTGTGCCTTTACCTCCGGTAGTGACGACCGTCGTTTACTCCAAAACGTACACTGGTTCTAATTTCTCCTTAGGTCGACATTACTGTTATTCCAGTTCCATTGGGAGATGAAGCACGAGTAAGTTTTCTCCGCTGTTACAGCATCGGTCACGCTCAATGCCATATAGGCTCTCTATGATGCCATTGGGTCAGTCTCTCAGCAGCGAGTGGAGAAGTTCATGAACCAACAAGGAGGGATGACCACTGCGGTATGTATTCTCCCATCGCAAGGATGATTGTCTTGACCTGGGTTCTCATTATAGTTCACGACAAATGTCCTTAGTATGCTAACACGGCTACGACAAGTAGCTCTGCATCCAGGCCTTCTTCCTCCGAACTACTTGGAACAACTTCGTGCTACAGAGGATAACGAAGAAACTCGTATCGCTCTCCCGGTTGCTCAAGATCAGAGACGCCTTCTGCAGAGTCTCCTCGCCAAGGCTATCGAAGACAGTGAAGAGTGTCCTATCTGCTTCGACGTCCTAAACGATCCAAGGATCACGGCTTGTTCCCATCCTTTTTGTTTCGCATGGTTAGGATTTGTGATAGTGCTTGACAGCAACAGTATTCTAATCTAATTTCCCAAGCATTTCTGAAGTGATAGCCAGAGACCCGAAATGTCCTATGGTACAGCTATGTTTATAGCAGTCTTCAGTTTGCTGACATTTCTCTAGGATCGCCGTACCATTGGATTGGGTGATTTGATAGAACCACCGCCTCCCACTGAACTTACTCAACTGCCTGTTTGTCATGACGAGACTCTTGATAGCACACTCCGAACCGGGTCGTCTGCAAAGATTGATCAGTTGATTCATCTCCTCCAACTCATCCCTAGCGACGAGAAGAGTCTTGTTTTCTCCCAGTTTACTTCATTCCTGGATAAGGTATGCCTGAAGTCTCATGACGTTGCAACCGTGCTCATGTTACTACATTCAGATTGGCGAGGCCTTCGAGGAGCATGGGTATGATCTTATTACTAATCGCTTTTCAAGTTAATGTTAATTGCCGTGTAGCATTCCGTATGTGCGGTTCGATGGTCAGCTGTCAGCAAGGCGACGGAAAGAAGTCCTTGAGCAGTTCTCCATTCCACTTGAAGCTGAAGAGGATCTGGCGGTTGACATCGACACTCCCCTTCCGCCACGCAGAAGACGTACGTCGACACAAACAAACTTAGTGGAAGAGGACATCCTTCTGGAGGACGATGATTCCAGCTTCATTGTAGATAATACTGGTGATGATGACGATGACTTCGAGGAGGACATCTCTACCATGGCAAAGAAAGGCAAGGAAAAGTCGAAGCCTAAGAATAAGGGCAAAGCGAAAGCAACATACGGCTCACGAGCTAGCCAGAAAGCTAGATTCGATGGTTCCTCTTGTGGAGGCAAGACTCCCAGAGTGATGTTGATTTCCTTGAAAGCTGGATCATTAGGTCTGAACCTGACTGTCGCCAATAATGTCATTTTGTAAGTGTTGTGCCCTGGTCGCTGCAACTTCAAATTTACTTGGTATCGTAGGATGGACCCGTACGTTTATCCATGATAGCTAATTCCAGCGAACTGACTTGACCTACCCGTGTTAGCTGGTGGCAGGCAAGTTCTTCAGTCTCCCCTCACGTAACTACAACTTAACACGCATAACAGGAGGGTATTGAAAGTCAAGCAATTGACAGATGCAATCGGTAAGCTGTAGCACGTCTTTTCTCCCATTAACCAAACTGAATTGAAGAAGTATTGGACAAAAGCGACCGGTTCACGTTTACCAGTTGATCGCTGAGAATACTGTCGAGTCCAAAGTACGTACGCTGAATCGGGTGTTCTATCTTGCTGAAATTTTCACTAGGTCATCGAGATACAAGAGAGAAAGAAGCTTCTGATTCAACAGGCAAGCATTGATGACTGCTTTCCGGTTATGACACGCTTCACTGACAATCCATTTAGGCGTTTGCTGGAATCAAGCGTACGGAGACTCCGAGACAAAAGAAAGAAGCTAGGATGCAAGGTACGCGTCTGGTCACCGACAACACACAGATTTTTGAGTAAGCCTTTCTAGACATCCTCGAATTGATGGGTGGCATTCGCCCACAACTTGAACATCAAGCTTAATGGGTTCGAGCTATTTCGCCGGTAAATCGGTGCTTAAATCCATGATGCCAATAATTCCGCCCTTGGAACGCTATCACGAACACCTAATAATCGAAGCAGTAGTTATTCAGTTCTCATCTATTATTGGACAATGGATGGTCAACGCACTAAGGCATAGAGTAATTGGGATAAAACATATCTTGATGTCGGAGAATTTGCGCTTTGATGTTAGGAATTATGAAAAATACAAAGGTGTAAAAGTGGAAGAAAGGTATACTATCGAGAGGTACCGATTGATTTGTCGCAGCTCTCGTAGCCACTTCCTCAAGGACCCATAGTCAATTTGCTCGCAGTTGGCCCCACAATTGGAAAGGGATCGATACGATGCTCGTACGATATACAAATAAACCAAACAATCAATGTGGTATAGTCGCGGAGAGCAATAAATTTCTGTAAAAATGGTTACACTAGTGAACGATAGTAGGAAGCGGACTGCTACATGATTTATTTGCTCTCTCGATAGAGCTTTCCCCAGACCCAAAATTAGTTGGAGAAGCTAACTCAGCATCTTGGGTAAGCCGATGTTGACCTTGTACAACATCGAGATCATAGGTGCTAACCGCAGAATATAGTGTTCCCGGACCTTCTCTGACACCAAAAGAGTCTCTGAGTGGGAATGAGTCCAATAGATGCAAGCCTTCAGAATCAGACACTGCTGATTTAAGGTCCAGCACCATACGACATCCAAGGATGATTTCAATGACAGCCGCGAACCCCTCTGGAACTTCGAACCAGCCAAACTGTTTAGAGTCATAAATTAAGTCAAAGGAACATCAATTTGGAGCAGGATTAGGCCTACCCCTAACCCTTGCCAGATTCCCGTATTTACAGCGTTCGCAACGAGTATGCTATCGGATGCGGTCACGACAATGGATTACAGATATGATAGACCCTACTCACCAGAAATAGTAATGAACGTTGCCATACACGAGAGCATCAACAAGGTCTTTTCTCTCCATGCGGAAGACGTTGAAGCCAAATCTACCGCGTTTGAAACCAACCCTGGCTGCAAGCACAAACAGAAATGTTCCAAAAACAATATCGGGTAGCCACACATAAGCAAGCGCAGGCGGTGCTTTTTTAACGGCACATATTCTGATACCTGGCAGTGGCTCATTCGTATCTAGAAAGTAATGTCAACTTCGGAGTAATTGTGCGGATCGGTGGATATTCACTAGTAGTCGTTGCCATACCTATCCCTAAACAGATAGACATGACTATAACCTCCGCCGTAAATCCGACCACCATTGCAATTAGGACTGCTCGAGATCGACGATACAGAGCGTACACTCGGAGCTGCAGTATGACTGAGCAAAGGTCAGTGATCTCATCTACTAAGGAAAACAAAACATGTCTCACGCTGAACTGCCCAAAGAACGCAGAAACTGGGCCACCCTTGAATGTTTAGGAAGAATGAACCTGAATAAATAGCCTTATCAGACTTGACATTATAGCTGGCAATTCCTGCTCACAGCTAATGTCATTGTTTTTGGTAGTAAGGTGGGGTCAATGGCTGATGCAATGACGATGTTCGTAATATACAACTTACAACTAGGAGGTGTTCAGTTTTCAGAGAAGAGCGGATGTGAGTAATAAACCTACCTTTTTAGAACTGTGTTCACTCATAAATGCTGATAAGGACGTCAGTCGGTGATGGTTCGAGGGCCAAGGCAGCTACCTGCGGCAGTGAGACTACACAAGTCAGCGACTGAACTGTTCGTTTTTAACGAGCAAGAACTCACAACACGAGTGCGCCGCCACCAAATCTCACCTAACTAACGTTCAAAGGCATTCTACAAGCATGAGAACAATCTTACAATGATATATAATACATTGGATGATCTCATCGGCCCTCTCTACGATAGCAGTCTTGAGCGAACCAGATCCTGCATATGTTTGACGAAAACAAACCCATATAAACTCAACCTAATGAGGAATGAGGCTATTGAACCCACACAATAACAAAATCACTGCACCTCTCGATCGAGCGTGAGCACTAACCAAAAGCGTCAGTGCGGACTAGTCTTGATACGCACACTGAGACGTACAGTAATCATAACAGAAAATGATACAAGGACACACTATTATATATCAAAAAGTAAGTTAGAATGTCGACCAAAGCATGTCTAATACTCACACTGGCAGATACGAGTAACCCACACCTTGTAAGCGGCATCTATGAAAGCTTGTGAGTCATCTATATCAGACATGATCTATATTGGTCAAAGTCTGTTGAAGAGACCTGACTTCACGGGAGTGAAATGAGGAAAGACGTTGGTAGTCCTGGGGAAAGGTTGGAAGCGAGTTTGACTGGGCACCTGAAGGCCCCAACTTTAATCAGGTCATCATGCTTTTCCGAAGTCGACAATTAAATAGAAGTACCTGCAGAAGCTTAAGGCATCAGCCTAAAGGAATTTTCGTCAGGAATAAGACGTAATTTAATCCGTTTACCCTTATTACGAATTCGAAGGGTCACGCGACGGCCCACCGCGCCCATTTGTTACCTTTCGCAGCCGTATATAATTCAATATGCTCTTCATCCATCAAGATCATGTTAAATAATGAAGCAAACACACCAGCTAGGCAGCATAAGTGAATTACAACGGTTGGGTGCTTGCTCTGTTCACAAGTACGAGCGAATCTCTCAGTTATACAGATGGCACTGGATATCGAGTCAAATTGTCACCAATGGCAAGGGACTGGGACATTTTATCAACCTGCCCACGTGAACCTTGTCTAGGTCTGTCATATGAGAACTCATCCCCGTCGCCCGAGGCCACGAGGGTAGTGAACACAACTTACTGAGACTTAGAAGCCGGTCAGAAATAGAATGCCGAATGCCCCATATATCATAGCCTGTAACAAGTGAATGTGCAAGATCAGGTTTAAAGGTAATCACCTTGCTACGCCATCAAAATAAACATGAGGTTGTACGTAGAGCTTACCAGAAATCACTAAGAAAACATGTCATTTAGTGGAGTAAAGACCTACAACGACGCTCCTATAACAAATGAGCATTCCTCACTGAGCTAGACGGAGACGAATAACCCTTATCATATCTCGCGTCAGGAGACGAAGAACACTTATCATAGATGTTGAGGCTTTGTTCAGGAAGTAGACGACTTGAAACAATCTAACAGAAATAGCATTACGAACTGATGTCATAACACGAATTTACGATCTGCTCGGAGATGAGGCTATCGGTCTGGAAGATTTAAAGTCACATCATGGACGTGATCACCAGATCACCACGAGGTTGACACGCCCAGCTAGGGTTACGCATATGTTGGTAAACTGTACAGTTCTCGGCCTTTGCCGGAGGGCTGGCAAACCTTATTCTTATGTGGTGACACAACAGGAGCAAACAGCCGCTCACCGTCGCGCAAAAGGTCCAAGGCCACCTTGCATCAAGATCCCTCAAGCACCTCAAAATGGCCACTACCCTTCCCAAGGACGTCTCAAAGCTCGGTCAGGAAATTAAATTGTTTGGAAAGTGGGACACCCAGGAGTACGTCAAGACTTGTTAGTGAATAGTCTTTATATTGACATGATTTCGGTCCAGTGTCGAAGTGAAGGACATTTCCCTCACGGACTACATCCAAGTCCGCCATGCTGTTTACTTGCCCCACACTGCTGGCCGTTATGCCAAGAAGCAGTTCAAGAAGGCACAGATGCCCATCGTCGAGCGATTGGTTGACAGGTGCGCTAAAGATCCTTCTATGCAGTTGTAGATGCTTCAAGTTCGGCTATAGTTTGATGATGAAGGGCCGTAACAACGGAAAGAAGCTTATGGCTGTCCGCATTGTTGCACATGCATTCGAGATCATCCACCTCCTCACCGACCAGAACCCCATCCAGGTCTGTCGGGCGAAAGTAATTGCACAACTCAAGGTGTTAATCAATACATAGGTTCTCGTTGACGCTATTGTCAACACCGGCCCTCGGGAAGACTCCACCCGTATTGGTTCTCAGGGTACCGTCCGCCGTCAAGCCGTTGATGTCTCACCCCTGCGGAGAGTCAACCAGGCCATCTCCCTCCTAACTATCGGCGTAAGCATATCCCAACTTTCATAACTATTGTCACCCATTTAGTTTGATATCAGACGCGGGAGTCCGCCTTCCGCAACGTAAAATCCATCGCCGAGTGTCTGGCTGACGAACTCATCAACGCTGCCAAGGGTTCGTCAAACTCTTACGCTATTAAGGTAAATTAACGTCTCTGTCAACAATTATGACCTCATTATCGCCGTTCAACAGAAAAAGGATGAGCTCGAGCGTGTTGCCAAATCTAACCGGTGAAAATCGCTGCTCGTGTACTTGGGAGGACTTGTGCAGTTCGAGTGTGACTGCTATGGGCTTTCTGGATATTCATTTTTTCTGCTTCATTATCAATGCTGCGTTCATGGTACACTCATGCTTCTCTATGTGTATGTTAACTTCAATGACATTATGCATGCACATGATCCCCGCATCAACGGAATGGGTGGCTATATTGGAACGTTCCCACAATGACAGAGGAAGTTGACGCGTTAACATTTGAACATTGTCACAGTGCCTTGTATTTGAACCTGTCACCGCTTGTGGAGTTATTTATCTCACAAAGATCGGATCCAGGCCTGATCACGGAACTATTCCGCGGGCACTCTAAGCCAAATTCCAGGAAATCGTATTAAGTGTACAAACGAGCAGAGTAATTCTCAACCCCAGGATAAAATGAGATATGGACCCATGCAATCTGATGGGGGCGTAGGGACCAAGCCATCTCAGCCTCGAGCGTCCTGTCTTTGACGGCACTCGGTATAATAAGTAAAAGTACATATGTACGTTTTATCTCCTTCAACAAACAGGAGAAAAGGGCCGCGTTGAGAGGACGAGAGAGTCGTAGATCGGGATAAATAAGAGGAGGAACGAGAGGCCAGTGCTAAATGCGGTGGGATGAGAATGCAGGTGGCGGTAACGATGCAATTAGCACATCCCCTTGACCAATGAACAAGAGTCGGCAGACCAGCAGGGCAGTGACGGTAGGGAAAGGGACGGTTTCGGCGGGCCACTGGGCCAGGGCAGAAGTGATATCGATGACAAGTGATATGAGTAATAATACAAGTTTGGTCTAAAGTTGAGTGCGCTAATGCACTGGTCTGCAGCAGGGGTGCTACGAAAGGTTGGACGAGGTCGCTAAAGCGTAGGTAACGTCCATTGAGGAAAGCTGGCGCGATAGGGCGAGAGATCCAGAAGGCTTGAAAACCTTCTCCGCAATGAAATCCGAGAAAAATCCATCCAAGATCTTCCGTGGATTGCAAGTAAAATCATGACTCCAGATGATAATGCCGACAAGAAATGAGAACCGCGTAGAATTGTATGGCCTCTTGGCCTACTACCGAAGCACAGATGCGTGTCGGGATGAGTCGCCTGTTATCGGTCCAGGAGCGGGCTTAGGGACGACACCGGCAAGTCCGAGATAGCCAATGTCTCGGCCGAATTCCTTGATCATGGCCTTGCCCATCAAGCAAACCCAGCCGAGACCCTCTCCAGTCACACACTGGCCAGGCCAGAATAGCTCCCCTTCTTCATCTTCGATGTCAGGTTCGTGCTCTTCGTGCGCAGTCAGACTCGAACTCATCATCCGGGCAAATGTCGTGGGATAATGGCGTGCCAGTATGGGCAGGGTCAGAGTACGTTGAGCAAACTCCATACAGTACCCCGCGGCCATAACGCCACCGGATAGCTCTTTAACGTTGAACGCGAGTGCGGGATTAATGGTTGCCGTTGCCTTGGCGGCTGCTTCGACCATGTTATAGCTCGCGGTTTGGCCCTTGGCTGTCTGAGGCAGGAGACAATGCATATACTGTGGGAGTGCGGTGGAAGTCGGAGGTGCTGGGCGTGAGGGAGCGGGCGAGTTAGCCATACTGATACCAGTATTCACACTCGGAGTGCCGCTCGCACTGTTGTTTATGGGTGTGGAGTTTGCACTATTGACAGGAGCTATGCTTGCGGGAGAAGGAAGCATGGGTGGTGTGGGCTGTCCGTCCGCTTTCTCAGCATTGCTGCTGAGCATCGCCATCTCGGCCTTCATTTTTGCCCATATGCGGTCCATTTCGGGTTCTATGACCGTCTTTGCTGAAAAAAAGAACTTTCGCCCGTGGATGAATCCTTCAATCATCCAGCTGTGTACGTTAGATGCGTGAGTGGAACGGAAAACCACAATAAGGGAGTGCTTACATCAAGCCCAAGAGGGCTTTTTCACGATCGCCGATCGTATCAAGCTCAGCGATCCATTTATTTTTACACCACCCTAGGAATGCCTCGATGGTAGCCCAAGTCTCACGGAAGCATGATTTCCTGCTGAAATCCTTGCTCCACAATGAGTAGGTGAAGCATACAAGTGCGTCTACGAGCTCGAGCCGCGCTATGAGGCCTCCATGCTTATGATATGGAGAGTTTGGAGGTGGGGGGTTAGCCAGTGGACGGTACTCCTTGTGTGTAGCGGGATATGTCGACCAGAAGCGAGCATCGCCTGAATACTTGAGCATTCTACCATACTTGTGATATATATCATGCATTTCATCAAAGGAGGTGGGTGCTGGACGTCCGCGCCGCGGACGTCGCACAGGCACAGTGGTTGACAGTACTGCAGGCGCCGGACCCCGGGGCGTCACGGCAGTGGTATCTTCTCGTACTTCACCATCCTCTGATGGCTCAGAACGTAAGTTGAATGAAGGAACTGCATTCGAGGACCTGAGCGGTTGCGAAGGAGGTGCAGGGGGAGGTGGTGGCGGGTGATAGTGATGATGGTGATGTGACGAGGGCTTTTCTGGCAGGCCGTTGGTTCTAGAACGCTTGACGACATCATGTTCTTGTGAGGACTCATGCTTTCTCTTAATGGCTGGTGCGGCAGGGGAGTTTGACCGGGATGCGGGGGGTGACGGTGGGAGGTCTGGTGGCAACGGTGCTGCAAGAGGACCCAAGATCTACAAATTGCCAGCAAGAAAGAATTTAATTATGTTGAATGATTCAGTAAATTGAGATGTTGAATGACCTCAAGATTCTTTAAGAGTTGCTCTCGGGACCATCTACTGAAGAGATAGGATGAGGAAGGGTGAGAATTGAGGAGCATGAGGCAAGAAGTTGACTTACCGTTTCTTCATCTTTTGGAAGGAGGTAGAGGACGAAGCCGTCGAGGAAGACGAATGGGAGGGCATTGAAGAGTGATGGTGTTAGTGGGAAGAGAGAAAGCAGTGGCCAGCGCAACAATGGCTGGTAAGTTTGGGTGACCCGCTAAGACGGAAGCAGAATTTGGTAATGCCTTGCCAGGTCACAGCGCTTAAGCTTTACATTCTTCTCAAACCACCGGTCCTTTTTTTTTTCATTCCTCGTTACTAGTACTGTTTCATAGCTGTATACATCATGAATCAGTATTACTATTGACTTGTTTCATCCTACATTCATGCACTGGAATCGACGTGTTTAACGGTTGTTGTCCGTGGTGTTCATTGGCATGGGGCCTGGCCAGTTACGCCATGCATAGCCTTCTTGGTTTTATCGGGCCAAGCTTCCAAGCTCCCTGTCCAATATTATCCACTCGGACCCATCAACTATGTACCTAATTCTCTTCGGCATATGGGATTGACATTCACCGACTTCGCCCAACTCCGAGTACAACGTAGGGCATATCTACCTACGCTTTTTACGGCGATAGGGTCATGTGGGTGGAGATGGACAGTGAGAGAGAGTGAACGGCACGTTTATATATCCACAGCTAACACGTTGGTTCAGATTCAGCCGGCTTCCATGACGGGTCTTGCCAAAGTTCGAATTGGAACTGATAATTATCCACACTTTCATATATACATATCTTCTTTCGGTGAATGACCCCGCTCATTCCCAAGTTTCGGCTTTAGGGAAAGACTGAATTCGCAAAGACTCTCAATTACAAGGTTCCATGCTTAGCCAGAACGATGATCTAAATGCCACGCCTTTCGCGGCCCTCCATCTATGGGGTCCGACGTAATCCCCATCAACGTGCACCTATTCATGTACTACAGACGCACATGCCCCCCCTTAAGCTTTTACTTTCCTCACTCACATGTCTACTTATAGCAGGAACATGAGAAATATAGCACGAATTGTCTTGGATATCTAAATTGATCATGAGCATGCGTGCTTGACATACAGTTTAATTTTCCAAGTGCCACATACCAATCACCACTTACGGGAGAACGTTGTCTCCCCCTGGGACTCGGAAGACCATACAAGGTTTCAGTTGTTCCTTCTATGGGGAAAAACGTTACATAAACTTTCCCCATTGACTTACTAACTTTGGGTCCTGAAAAATGTAGTCGCTGGTATGCCTTTCAAGGGGGTTGTTGGCAGCGTGGTTAGTGTAATACAAACAGGAAGCCTGTGATAGGAGCTCGGTGCGACTTATCGTGCCAATCTCATCTAAGCGAATTGATAGAACTTGACATACCGGCGGCGACACCCTTGAATATCCGCCCGATTCACCGCCCACTAGCAAATCTGGTCACCCTTGGAAAACATAGTCAACAGTGTGTGCATAATACACACCATGTACACAGTTAACCCCGCCAGACGGCTTGAATTGAAGGAGGGACCTTTTATTCGTGATCAGGTAATTGGTTTGCTATTAATATCCAAACCTCGCTATTCTCCCGCGGCGGTAGGTTGATCGAAGACCACTCGATCTCAGCGTGACTTCATATCATGATAAATAGTGCCGACCACACCCGAGTCTAACCTTCCTTGCGGACCAATTCCAAAATGGTCCATAGAATGATTTCGGGAAAATACTTGAGACATCCGCCGGGTAATCCTTGAATGGCCTGCCAGTGTAAGCTACACCAAGCGTGGGCCACCATATATCACCGGTCTAACAACGCTGGCCCATCGGCCTTACGAGGAGGGAATAGTGTTGTTATATTTCTCACAAAGGTTCTTTCTCCGGACCGGGGATTGACAGGCGTACCGTTCCTCAAGAGTCCAGCACGATGGTTTCATCCTAGAAGTAGTTCTTTCAGTCATTGGTAAACGGCGTCTTCAAACATCTCACATGACCGGGGGTCCCGATGGTTTTTGATCGTCAAACACAGCCAACCACGGTGAACTTGGTGAATGCTGGTGAACGCAATCATGAATATTTATGCCATGTCGTGGGAGCGGTACCGGAAAGCGCGCGAGGTTTGCTGGCGATGCAGTCGTCAATGTCAGCCACCATCGATGGGCCATGAATGTCCGCGTGCAACATCTCTCTTGCCAGTCTCTGAGAACTGATGGGTAATACAACTTGACGTGCGGTGTGCGGAAATTGAAACTGAACAATTTGATATCGGTGAATTTCGACACTCTCAGGGGGGCCGTGGATAGGCTTGTACAAAAATGGTGCGTTAATATGCGTCAGGTTAATTTGGACCCCGGCGGTTGGCGACGGTGACACTGCCGTTCATAACGCCCAGTCAATTCGCTCGCGCTGAGCCGAGCAGTGTGTATTTCTTCCTAAGCTTCGCGAGAGATTAAATTCTCGAGCGTCATACTACGTTGTTGTTGCATGTAATTGTGCATGCAAAAGTTACAATAGTCAGTGGGGACTGCCATATCTGTGTACGTTTTGCGTAATAAGTCCAATGGAGCTGTGGCGTGAATGGGGTAGGAACTTATCGTTGTTGCCACCCGCCATTCGGTCCTCGTTTCGCCGGATTGAATGCAAAGTTGACAACGTATATCCTTATCTTCTGCCTTTATCTGAGTCGAGATAAAATGGTATTCGATTCCTTCGCCACTGTGGACCAATGAGGATAAGTAGTATTCAGACTTCCATTCTCCGAAGCATGCGCAACCGAGACGAAGAGACGCATGTCAGCGGTATATCCTGATATGCAAAAACCCGAGGGTTGAATTTGAAACCCGGTCGAGAAAGAGAATCAGTTCAAATTAGACGTAATGCACTCTTCGGAGCTCAGACGCAGCACGGCGCTTGAAAGTCGTGTCAACGCCGGTTTGTAAGGGACACAACAACGTATAGATGTCAAGGGGAACATATGACAGAATCGGGTGTCCACGTGAATCCAGCTTGGAATAGCGAGAAGCTCGCCCATGGTCCCCGCACCAAACGTAACCTTGATTGCTGGGAACCTTGCCATAAATCGACATGTCGCATGATAATCGAATAACGAGACATTTGGGCCAGAG
Organism: Suillus cothurnatus; assembly: GCA_016758765.1. Classification (NCBI taxonomy): domain Eukaryota; kingdom Fungi; phylum Basidiomycota; class Agaricomycetes; order Boletales; family Suillaceae; genus Suillus; species Suillus cothurnatus. The sequence continues at coordinate 512,767 of JABBWL010000029.1, forward strand.
GTCCAGGTTAAAATGGTAAGAACGTTTGAACGCTACTCCGCCGAACCATAGACAAGGCGAAACGTTTCTTATAAAGTTCGGCGTTGCAGTATTATTCCAAACTGAGAGCCGACGTTTTGATAGAAGAACGACGAACGTTTATGAAAGTATTCAGGTTTGCGGAGTCGTTGACGGGAAGGCTGTGTCAGCGGGTTTTGATAATGACGAGAAGTCCAGCAATACAAGAGGTCCTAGGATACCATGGAATAGCTTCATTACGCCCCAGCTTGCGATAACGTTCAGGGACCCAGAGGTATTTCATGTCCGGCGCGATATTGTGACAGGCGGTGGTTGGGATGAGTAATAAAACCAAATCCACGGATATCACGTTCTATGATGTGGCACGGTCGAAGAACTACAGAGCAGTGGACAGAAGCTTTCTGTACGAGCATCTGACGATCGGTCCTATTGTCATTGTAGCCTTGAGAATGGCCTATGTAGTTAGAATACGCAGCTATGCCATCCGAGGATAAAAATGGGCGCCATGACATCATCGTGGCGATGGGCAGCGGGATACTGATAACCTGAGTATATGCGTGCTGTATGGCATATCGAGAGCGTGATTTCTTTTTCGAGGCATCTTGGCTGATACAAGGCACTTGATGAGGCGGTGATAACACCTGTCACGTCATAGAAGGGTCGTATCCTTCCAAAGCAATGCTATCACGGAAAGATCCAAAATCTTGAGTAGGTCCGGAATGTAGGATGGCATCCTGTGACTCTTCAAAAGGAGTTCTGCTTCGGGGTAGCCAGCGGAATGGAGCGCCACAGCGTCACGAGCTCAAGAAGAAAGTCCTGAGCATACCCCCACACCACCATCTCGAAGCGCATATAACCCTCAGCAAAGCGTTCCATGCTCTCGGTTAGGGAATCAAACAAAGGTGGCTCTTTAAGCCCACCAGACAGGTTCAGAGTCTCCGCGTGGGATCCGGGGATATGTCGGGCACGGCGTCGATGGCCGTCCACCATCCTGGCAGGCATCTTGGTATTTCGTGCGTCGCGTGGACCACTGCATTGATATTGATGATCTACCATGCCGGCGGATATTTCAAATGAGCCGCTAGCGCGTCTCAGTTGTGTAGGACAGTCGCCCAAAATAAACTCCTTCGCCAAGGAGACGTAGCAACCTCAGAGTCAAAAGCTGAATTACATTCCAAATCCACTGTAAAATGTTAGGCTGCGATCAAAGCAACAAATATATGCTTACATTCAAGTGAAAATCCCGGATTAATAGTATCGATGATCAAACGCGAAGGAGGCTTGCAACGTCCAAGTTAATTTAAATGCAGCCTGAAACAAATCAAAGCAAGAGATACAGCCATAATTGCCAATTGGACTCGAGGATCCCGTCAGGTAAATTTTAGCAGTATCAATGAAGTAGATCCGGGAGTGCACGCCCTCTGTTGTGATCGAGATCATCGTAGCCATTTGAGATTTGGTTTTCCGTACGGCAAGTAGGGTCGCAGCCCGTCGCAGCGTGATCGAATATGAATGTACCATTAGCACATTTATGTGTAAATCTCTGACGATCGCAGTTCATGACGACGAGGGCACGCTGAGAGGAGCTTTTGCCAAACGAACGTGACAACAAACTTACACGCACGTGACCCGTCACATCGTGTCTGTCATTGACGCGCCGGCACGACGCGCGAAGCAGATAGTAAGTATCTTGGCACAATATTAACCCACGACGTGAAAATCAAGAAAATATGATATACACCGCTCTCAGCTCTGCAAGCGTGCAACCTAAGCTCCAGCTATCTATAGGTAGCAGTTGTAATAGTACATATAAACCAGTATCATCCCTGCCGCTACAAGGGCGATCCAGCTCGCCATGTACACACCCGCTATATGATGATACACACAGAACAAAGCCAAAAGAAAAAAGAAATCGAGAAAAAATGGTGATAGTGATGGTGACAATGGCAAAAAAAAGAATCGATAGCAGCGCGACAACAAACGATGGGTTCTTGCCCTTGACAAATCCAGTAACTGTGCACCTGAGTGAGAGAAAAGAAATTTGATCGGAAATGAAAAAGGGGAGGGGGAGAAGAAAAGAAAGAAAACTGGGAGATGATGGTGAGAGGATAGGGAAAATTAAAATGACGAGAATAGGAAGAAAAATGATGATGCAACAACTTCTCAGTCCTGAAAATCGATGATAGTACATTCTACGCATTCATTCCTTCAGATGCTTCCTTCCTTTCGTTAATCCTAATCCGATGGGCCAAATTATCTTGACCAGTGACGAAGCGCGATGCTTGTGCGATATAATGTGATGTGATGTGCGATGTGCTCTGGTGCTCGATGCAATTCGTGATATGATGGTTCGGTCCTTCCAGTGCGTTAGAAATTCATTGATGTATTGAACCAAAAAGAATCTGTGCCGGTCTAACGCCTGCGCGTCTTTGGGCGCGAGCGTGACTTTGGTTTAGGTACAGGAAGTGCGGGAGTGGCATCTGCGTGCTCGCCGCCTTCATCAGAATTGGTATTGGCCGAGTTGGTTCTCTTTGGTGGGCCCCTGGACCTTGGCTTTGCACGAGAAGCTGAGATGCGAGATCTCTTGGTGGGAACAGATTTCTCCTCCTCAGCTTCTTCCTCGTCTCCTCCTCCTCGCCGGTATTGCCAAGACGCTTGACAGCTGTATCAATGCGCTTAACGTCCTTGTTCGCACGGCCCTTCTTTGTTTTTTCCTTGTCTGGCTCCTCTTCACAAACAGTGCTACTTCCAGCGCTTTCAGCGCCCTCCACAGACTCTGTCGAGAACTCCCGCGAATGGATGCGCGTGAGAGTAGTCGCCGAAGATGCCGGTGAGTCACCTTTCTTCCGCTGGCTCCTACGTGGCTCTGGTGAGACAGATTTCTCAGTATCCTGTGTGGGCACAGGGATTTCGACGAGCTCGCGCTTCGCTGCGCGCGTCAACATAAACACCGGTTCCGGTTCCGGTAGCTCGGTGTTTGCTGTGACCTCATCGGGCACGTCCTCTGTCTCCGGATTGTCAGGAGGGGAAAGATCTTCCGGTTTCCTCGGGCTCCTGGCAGTTGTGGCGGTCCTGCGGGTCCTTGCACGCTTCCTTGGTGGAGGAGGCACTAGGAGATCGTCGTCATCGTCTTCGATGACTTGTTCTTGGATCATGGTAGGCTTGCGCTTGCGCAGACTCATGCGGGTTTCACTTTCAGATGGGACGTATGCGGCGTACCAGGGTTGGGAAGATAGGGCACTGGAATAGGCGTGTTGGAGGGAACTAAGAATCCATAGATTGTCTGGAATGGCTATCCAGCCGATGGGTGAGATTATGGGAGTGGGGGTGGTATCTGAAGCGAATGTTAGTATATGAATGACATAGTCACACTGAGTGCAATGGAAAGTGGAATCGATGTGCATCAGAGACGAGGACACAGGAATCATGCCAGATGAGAGCGAACATGTCAAGTAGACTCACCGAGTACACTCTGCACAATGGCTGCAGTGTTCTTCTTCTGTTCCTTATTCCAAAAGACCCAATGTGCAGGGTGCATCGGACGATAGAACACGGCAAGAGCAGCAAGCGCTAATACTCTACTGTCGCTTGGGGGCTCGGGTGCGGCAGGTGGCGCACTGGCAGCAGCACTGAGAAACTCGCGGACGGCGGGTAACATCACGGTGATGACGCCGTTTGCCAGGACACCGGGTGCCACCTGTAGGGGGTGTAGAAATGATTGCTTTGTGGTTGGAGGTGGGGTAGATTCTCGGGAGAGGACATGAAGAGGGTCATACCGCGGGAATACAGGCTTTGGGGGAGTCCGGGGTGGTATAGATGGAGTATTCTGTGGACCATCTGGACGAATTGAGGAGATTGGGAAACGAGAAGGATGGATTGGGTAGTCGTGAAGATATGTGGGATTGGCTACATTGTTCATTGTTATAGCCAAGACTTCACGATGACGGGGATAAGTATGAGGGCGAGACAAGGATTGAATCTGAGGACAGAAAGAATCAATAGTACTAGTTGGCGTGGAGAGCGTGGTGGTCATGCTCATGATATAGAGTCCCAGGAGGTGATATGGGGTGATGGTAGACAAGATTTAAATGTATAAGATGGGTAGTACACGCGATGAAAGGATGTTTGATGAAGTCAAGAGTCAAAAGGCTACAATGACATTTTAACGTCAAAGTGAGTGAAATAATGTAAAGTAAATGCAGGGCTATTGCCTTGGCTCAGCCCGCCGGCTGCACGCCACGCCTCGCACATCTTTCCCATTTCAGCTTCATCTAAAGAAACACGCGGCGGCTAATTCTCCCACAAAGAAACAGTTAATCCGACAACAAGAAAATACTAGTTAACTTTGAACAATCACCATGACTTAGTTGCTCACTGATTCCTTGCAACCCGCCTCCGTCGCTAGTCTCAACACCGCTGTAGTGAGTCCACTAGTCTCGTTCTTAATGTTAACGGAACCATATCGGAACAATGTCGTACACAGCTGTAAGTACTATTTTGGTTTGTTACATCTAATCTTATCAAATCATCATCATGATCAGCTTGATCTGCTATACCGACTTATATCCGACAATCCCTCATGATCACTAGTGGGCTGCTATCGTACGTATACACATTCAGACTGATACAGATCACTTAGTATATATCGGATCGGAAGAATCATATTATCAAGACCTGTTGCCGAATTACCAGCATGTTGCATAACTTTCGTGGACGTGGTGTTAAGAGGCTTCACTAATATTAAAAGCGAGGTCGTCTAGGTCAAAGGGTAATTTCCTCGGCCGTAACAATCAGGGAACGCTACAAAAGCCCACGTGAGTGAAGTAACATTTGTGCACATGTATGCATAGCACTGTTCATGAGTATACTTACCGGAAAACAACTATTTTCATCATCATAGTATAAAAGGAAGACTAGAACTGATCGTCTGTGTTAGACTTGCGGCGGCCCTGCGCGAAAAACTACATCCTCGAGCCTTGAGGAAACTGACAGGCAACCCAATTACCAAAACAAGAGGTAATGACTATCGGACACAGCCACACATAACATGCTGCACAGTGCACATGACACGCAGTCACCAAACTTACTCCCATCTGGCCTCGATGGACCAAGAACATGTGTCACCTTCAAATTCAGAGCCGACCTCTGGCATCGTTCCTCGCTTTGTCAGGAGCTTCAGCAAGGCCAGCGCTACAATAGAGCAATCAACGTCAACCGTTCATGCAGACGCCCAGGGAGCTTTATCATCAAAGCTTCCAAATGCGAGGATAAACGCCGTAGACAAGTTCTTGAAGTATGCCCGCAAGGTGAAGAGGCCAGGATTTCCTCCATCCTCCTGGCTCGTGGAGGAAGGCAATCAAGGTCAACAACCGATCACTCCCACTGCTGCATCCCTTCCTGCTCCCCCCATCATTGATGATGAGATCCAGGAGGCAGGCAGCAGTGCGACTGCTGATATGATTCAATTTGATGGTGGAGAAGTCGGAGTTGGAAGTGAACCTACCAGAACCTGATACTCTCGCTCGAAAAATCCAAGCTATGATCGCATCGTTACCCTCCATGCCTTCTGGGCTACCCACGTCTTTCCCCCCATTTCATACTACACCCTCTGGAACGCCAGCCATCGATTCAAGTGACAGCCCTCCAGTCTCTTCCCCAGGACTTCCTGACTCAAAGTTAATGGCATTCCTTACTTCATTCACCGTCATGAATGGGTCAATCGATCGTGGGAGAGAGTCTGTCTGGTCTGTGTTAGACCGATTGCGATCTCCTCTCACTAAGAGGGATGGAACCGCTGAGCCGAATGCAGAGGAACCGCGCACTGGCGCGGAGTATGAAGATGACAATGGATCGGTAATGATGTACGGGCCTTTAGAGCCCACGGAGGACTCGGAGATAGAGATTGCGCGCTCTGAGATAGTCTCAATCAACGGAGATGGAGAAGAGATTCGCACCCCCCAGCTGACTTTCGTTCCCCTTCCATCAGAGTCAATCGAACAAGTCCTCGCCCAGAGTGAAAGTTCCGATAGACGCAAGGGGAAACAAAGAGCTGGCCCTGAACAGGTTGCATCCAGCAGCAGAGTCGAACCAGAGGACACAACTGCTGTTGGTGTAAGTGAGCAAGTTGAATATCGTGTTTGGCTCCCATCGCCCACAAAAATATCCGTTCAGGCGATGTGGTGGGGGTTTCGAATGTAAGCGTTTTAACTGATATAGTTGCACACCTTCAAACCTAATGTGACTGAACCTAGTTACCTTCCACCTCCTGTTCTCGATGCTCTCAATGATAAACAGCTTGAAGCTGCGAAACGCGCTGCCTTGATCACAACCGCATTGAAGTGGCTACTGGATCATTTACCCATCTCGCTCATGCCGCCGCAACTGCGTACCCCGATGACTTTTCTTCGCCGACTCGTACCATATCTCGGCTACATCGGAGGCTTCATTGCCTGGAGCTGGTCAGCAGTAAAAGTTTTTGATAAAGGTACCCGTTCGTCAACGTGACCGAATCTTAACTGATTGCTGTTACAACGTTTCATCAAATCTAGGGTACGGAATAGTTCTCACTGCCACTTGGCTCCTTCCAATCGCCCTCATACCTGGAACGTGGGAAGCGACCGACTTTCCAGCGTTACAAGCGGAACCCCAGATCCCCGCTTGGTCGAAGTACTAACACGAGTCTTGTTGTTTGATGTTCCTTGACTTACGATCTTTTGCGATTTTCTGCACACAGGAATTGTATTATTATTCATGGACTTTATAGCTGTACATTTTTGTCCTTTACTTGCCTCAATGATGATGTGTGTTTTGAGTTACATACGTCTACTTTGCTCTGCAACTTGTCCATCAAATTACGTTTTATCGATCGGTCTTATTCTTACGTTTTCATTTAAACAGCGAACACGCCCAAGGACTTGTCCCTCTGTTCCACCTCTATTCCAATACGAGGACAAATTTCAACACACCGGACTACACTATCTGTTTCATGATGTGCATCAATTAAATAAATCAACGCAGAGATCGAAATTCCGCTCGACGAGACGTTGAAAACTGCATGAGATGAGTTCACCATCTTCGTTCAAGGAGATAGGTATCAGTGCCATTTTCAATGCGTTCATCCTCGTCCAGAAAGTGCCAGTCGATGTCTTGCCCTCCCACGCTAGCTCGAGCTCCTGTAGCTCCCGCGGCCGCCCTATGCATGTCTTGTATTCGACGACTGTAGGGGATTGGCTGTGAACCGTCGTCTGGCTTCAGGGCAGACAGTGAGAGTCGCACTTGTACAAAGCAAAGAAATCACTAGATGGTAACAAATACGAATTAGTCAAATTCGCGAGTCAGGAAACAAGGGACCGAGAGAAACTAAGAAGACTAGCTGCTAACTTAAACCATGTGAGTAAGAGCGAGGCCGGTAGATGCAATGAATGGGCATACCTTCAGTCATTAGTTCATTAGTTCTTCCAATGAGACCGAGGATAACTTGAAAGTCATAGGTGTAGAGGGTGTATCATTTTCTTGACCGTCAGACTCACTGTGTCCTTAGCCTTCGCGCATTCTTCTAGTCTCCGGCCCCATTAAACGTTTTTCGTTTGGTGGTGGATCCTGACAATTTTGGTCAGTCTATTGAGAATCTAAGTTGGCCAGTACGCACTTCGGAGATATTTTTGGTTTTTAAGATGACCCTATCACATACTAAAAAGGACGACCTCCGAAGATCTATACACCGCAAAAACGTTGTGAACAGGTTTCGAACCGACTTCAAGACACAGATTTCGACTCTGTTGGGGTTCACCACTTGGCTAATACTAGTTAGAGGAACCTCCAATGAAACCATTCATAAGTAAATGTCAAGGTGTGTTCCGAGAAGAAAAAACCTGTCGTTCGGCAGGTTTCGAACCTGTACAACCCAAGAGAAACAGATTTTGATTCTGTTGTGGTGACCACCTGGCTAAGACGAGTTGAGAAAAGCCTATGAAGAAATCATTCATGAATCAATGTAAAGGTGTGTCCTGATAGAAAAATGAACTTGTTATCACCAGGTTTTGAACCTGCCCAGTCGAAGAGAAACAGATTTTGATTCTGTTGGGCTAACCACTTTGGCCAGCATGAACGTGGGATGGATCTCCACGGATCTGTCCCTGAGTGAATGTCAAGGTGTTTTCTGAGAGAGAAACTAGTAGCCGGCGGCCGCAGCATTCGACTTTGCATAGTCCAAGATTTTGATTCTGTTGTGGTGACCAACTGGCGAAGACCAGTGAAGATTAGACTCCAAGGAAACCATCCATGAGTCAATGCCAAGGTGTGTCGCAGAGAAAAAACCTTGTCGTCGGTAGGTTTCAAACCTGGCAAGTCCAAGAGAACAGATTTTGGCTCTGGTAACCACTTGGCTAATACCAGTGAAGATGAACCTCCGAGGATGAGTGGATACTCAGGGTGTGTTCTGATAGGAAAAAATGAATTTTGTGGTCAGCAGGCTCGACAGGTTTTGATCCTTTTGTGGCAACCACCTAAGACCTCCGAGGAAACCATTCATGAGTGAATCTTCAAGGTTGGCAAAAAAAACTATTTTCCACAGGTTTCGAACCTGTATTGGCACAGTCCAGAAGCCAGATTTAGATTCTGGTATAGTAACCTCTCAGCTAGGACCAGATATGATGGACCTCAGAAGAAACCAGTTGGCTTAAGATAGACCTTGATGAATCCATCAATGAGTGAATGTTCAAGGTATGGTAAAAGGAAAAAGATTGTTGAGCAGGTTTCGAACCTGCGATAGATTTCTGCCCTGTCATACCGCTTAGCACCGAAAACTGATCAAGATGGACGTCAGTTGAAGAATATCATGCATTGACAGAATCACATATGACTAGCAATGATTAATTCATTTGCCAACGCAAAATGAAATAAAAAGACTAGTTTACGTTTAATTCGATGCACAAAATATGTGAGTCGGGGGCTGGCGCTCACAACGTTACGGATTTATTAACGAAAAGTTTCCATACCCGATATGGAAGGTACTTATAGTTCAGAGGCTTGACGTCATGGTTTATGATCCAGCAACACTACGTCACACCGTCGCCGACATGATATAAAATCCCAATCCTTTCGTCCTCGAACCACATCCTCCTTCACCTAAACTATCACATCTATTTTACAAACATGTCTGATTTGAGCCCAGAACAAGCCCGTCTCGATCCTTACTCCAGCCTCGCAGAGAACACGAACCTCACTGTTCAGGAGAAGATCGCTGGTACACATTCTATTTCACGAATACCTGGTTCACCGCACTGACGACTCGTCAGGCTTGCATACCGTCATCAAGAATTCAAAGACCGGAATGCTCGTGACGCGCGATGCAAACGGCAACTTGCATTCCCGAGCAATGACTCCTTCCACGCGTACGAATCCAATCCTCGCTGCATACCATTCTTCATTCTAATATGCCCATAACCTTGTAAAGCATACAGCGACACGCAGCTAAACCTCGTGTTCCTCGCGAACAACGCATCTCACAAGTTCGAGGAAATTGAGAATGATGCGCATGTCAATGTTAGCTTCTATGACACATCATCCACAGACTGGGCGTCCTACTCCGGTAGAGCCAGAGTGACTCAAGACAAGGATCTGATTCATAAGCATTGGTCCTCGATGTGCGTTTAACTGACCTGTGCGTTGTCACATTTTGACTGGCGCAGGATTACCGGGTACATCGGCGACCTGAAGGATGGTGTCCACAAGGGTGACAAGGATGACCCACGCGTCGCCGTAATCGAGGTCATTCCGGATGAGATCAAGTACTGGATTACGAAGCACTCCTCTGCACTGCGTACAGCACAAGTCGCTTTTGGCGCTGCCACAGGCAAGGCTACGTCTCCCGGAGAGCTGCGCATCATCAGCAAGGAAGAGGTTAGTGTTCACGTGAATGAAGAGTCGGCCACATTCTAATGTTCGCTCTGAAGGTTCAACTTGCCCAAGGACTTCAATCTAAGTAGTTCCTTTTCGGCTCGTCAAACTTGTACTACCTTGTGAGGGTCTACCATGTATATCAGAAGTTTCTTTTCAACCCATGTACCGCTCAAGGAAGTTAATTCATGTGTATTCCATATGTTCTGTGAAATCCATTTTCTGATTATAAGTGACGACTTCCCTTTCTGCTAGCCCGAGGAGATGATAAGCGATGAGATGACAAGGAGTCCTGGTTCTCGTGCATGGCCTCGGCGTAACTGTCGTGGATTTCAGAACTATAGCACTTGGGAAGGAAAAGGTACTGTACAGGAGTTTATATCTAACCAATTCTTCCTCAAGCTCTTCGTTTCGTAGCCGAGCCATTACGAGCTGGTTCTGAACAACCTCTCAGTCAATGTACAAACTGACAACGTTTGTATTACGACTTACAAGGATTTCGACATGTTCTGCATTTAATTGCGCCATACTCGTATCAAGTTCTTTCCTGTCATTGTAGTCCACGTATTCAAAGATGGTCAGCTGTACTTGCCGACGAGTACTCACACTTGCGCGGACAGGCTGCGATTGTTGTTTCGCAACGTATCGATCTCGATAGCATGTGCATCTCGGGTCCGAACAAGGTCCTCATATTCGTGTGAGTAAGTGTCCAACATGAATGGCGTGATCTTCATAGAGATGGCGTCCAGCACGAACGCGTCTACATCATACTTGATGCTCTTATCAGGACTGGTGATGTGGTCTTCAGGTGATTCCAAAGACTCGATCTATTATTTTCACTGTAAAGCATAGTGCAACGATAAGATGGTGCGATATACCTTGTACCGATCAAAAATCTTGTTCTTCAGAAACGCGAGGATATCATCAAACTTGAGGGTAAGTAGCTCGTCTTCATTCTTTTGGAGCAGCACAATGCTGAATGCAAAGATAGCTTCTATGCCACTGGCTAAACAATTGTCGTATATCCGAACTACAATTTCTAGTGGGAACCTGAGGTTCCATTATTGAGTGACGCTATGCGCCTTGAAAATTGCAGGCTTACCGATAGCTGAAGAGCGTTAGAAACCACTGCGAGCAAAACATGCTAGATTTAATGCCTTGTCTAAGGAAATGAACGTGGAGCACGGGCAGTAGTTCTTCTATCAATCGGTCGAACTGTTGTCACTTGAGACAGTGATCGCAGATCTAATGAGGGGCATACCTGGTACTAACATCAGAGAGTAAGTGCGAATGAAAATTATTATTAAATTGGACTTTTACATACAAGTCGGAGCTGCAGTTTAGGCATCTCTGGGAGGAAATGACCGCGGAGATCATAAGAGTGCATCAACCTCACAAGGAGCGAGAAGGCCTCTTCGTCTGGCATCTAGGTGGTAAAAAGTAAAATCAAATTGAACTGGAGCAACGAGAAGCTCACATTGAGAAGGAGTACCGCCACGACGAAAGGAAGACCTTGGCAATAACCAACCTGAGGGTCGTACAATGAGTATGCTTTGAGAACGTTAAAAAGATGTTCTTGGCCGATGCCCTGTCCATCGGTAAAGAAATCGTGGTGAGGAAAGGTTCTGTGAAGTTCAGGTTAAGGCATAAATATGGACATCCAAAGAAAATTTGAACCTTCCGAGATCTCGCGTGATTGCCTTTTCATGAGGACTGGACTCCTTGAGGAGCGAAAGGTATGTATTCTCTAGTTCAGCGTTCTTTGACGCTGCCCTGCCTCAAGCACCTAATCAGCGGTGGAGCCGAGTGTCAAGAAGCACCATACATTAATTGCCACATCATTCCACGAAGCGCATCCGGAATCCCCTTCTCGATCGCTTTGGCTAGCTTTTGAGGATTCGAGGCTGCGAAACCCTGATAATCTATGATACAGGTTGAACACTGGTAACAAGATCGCTTAGAAAGTTGTCACATTACCTGAAATGACGGCTCCCCAAAAACCTTGCGCCGGTGTCAGGACTGAAAATTGGTGCATAGTCACTCTTACCCCAGTCTATGCCTCCCTGTTCAGATTCTGTTGCCTCAGCGCGTCGCTCGTTATGAAGGCGCAAAAACTCTTCGTGAAGCTTCTGCTGCCCTTCTCCAGCACTCCGCAATGCTTCTATACTGTCTTCATCGCGGGTACTCTGTGATCCGATGCGCGCAAGGATATTACTTCCAGGAGCAGATGGTATCGTTATTGTCGAAGCGGATTTCTTATGTGAGAAATGACGTAAAGAAGAAAAAGCTTTTGAGGTTGTCGATGAAATAGTTGTCCTGCGGTTCAGCTTTGGAAGTGTATTGTCCACATCCGCCTCGGTGACAAGGCTGGTATTTTCTGAGAGCGAAACGGTCGAGAAGCTTGGATCGTCATCAAGGATTACATCGTTATAGTCGGACTCCGCGACAGATCCTCTTGGGGAAAGCTCGTCGTATGTAAGGCCCTTTGGGGAAAGCAGTGTATCGAGAGGTGAAGGTGGATCCGGTTTTGATGGGGTTAGTACCGTAACAGAAACATCGTTTCCGGAAGTTCCGTCTGACATTTGAACAGATTATGCTGGAAGATGGTACATGGGGTATCAACACACAGGGCAACTGGTAAACCGAGGTAGCTAGGCTAAGCTTGGACCTAGACCGTCTTCAGGCACCTCTGAGAGGCGCTCTCATTCTCAATCATCGTCACGTGGCTCTCGCTAGTATATCGAAACTTCAAAAAGTCAGTGTGGCATCACTACTACTGCCATGTGCATCTTTCAAAATTTTATGTGACGCCTTGCATCACTCATGGACTCAAAACGCCCGCAGTGTTTCAGTCAGAGCATCCTCGATTCCCGTTGGACATGAGCTCATACTTCATCGCAGTCACTTCCCAAGCTGAACGGTCTATTAATGTAATCGTTTGAGAACGCAACCGCATCTGTGGCCAATTAACCAGGCAGGCTATACTTATCATGCTTCTCACTGTGACCAGCCGCAACGTACTACTTCCTGATTTTGATCTGCCACGACCTGCGACGGTCAATGTTGACCTCAGGACTGGCAAAATAATCGAAGTTTTCTTGGAGTACACTGGCGATGAAGCGTGTATGAAAGGCGGGGACCTACATTTCGTCGATGCTGGAGACAAAGTTGTTCTTCCTGGGCTGGTCGAGTGGGGGTCGTTCCTCGTTTCAAAGCAATGTTACTGATCATCATAATGACAGTGCCCATGTTCATCTAGAGGAACCCGGAAACCAGGACTGGGAAGGCTTTTGGACCGGCACACAAGCCGCAGCTGCTGGAGGCGTCACCGCTCTGATTGATATGCCCATTGATTCAAGTCCGCCCACTACCACACCAAGAAACCTTGAAACCAAACGTCGCTCTGCTTGTGGACAGTGTTGGGTAGATGTTGGATTTTGGGGAGGAGCTATTCCTCAGAATCAAGTAAGTGCATCAGCAGGTCCCAGCGCGCCATGTGTTCATTATCTATAGGCCGAATTAGGACCCCTCTTATCCGCCGGCGTCAGAGGCTTCAAGTGCTTTTTGATCGATACAGGCATTGAGGTAATTTAAAACCAAATTTTCGTGCATATCTATGTTTATCTCTGCCTCACATAGGAATTCCCTCGCGTTTCTGAGAGTGACCTTCATGCGCACATGTCCCATCTCGAAGTAGGGCTTTGTTGAGCATGAAAACAATAGCTACCCTCTAACTGGCAGCATTTTTCAAAGAACTCTGTCATGATTTTTCACGCTGAAATGCAGACCGCTTCTTCGCCAGCCCGACACCGGCTTAATCCAAGGTCATACCAGGAATTCCTTTCTTCGCGTCCTAAGGAGTTTGAGGTAGATGCTATCAATCTCATTACCCGCCTCCAAGCAGTGTATCCCTCAGTTTCCTGTCACATCGCCCATCTATCGGCTGCAGCCGCCTTACCCATCATCCGTGCTGCCAAGGACCGCGGATCAAAACTTTCCGTCGAAACCTGTTTTCACTATCTATGTTTATCAGCAGAGGACATCCCGGATGGCGCAACCGAGTACAAATGCACCCCTCCGATTCGCGAGGACTCTAACAGAAACCTCCTCTGGGATGCTCTCGTGGATGGTATCATTGATTGTGTAGTTTCCGATCACAGTCCTTGTCTCATTGAGATGAAGAGGCTTGAACACGGCGATTTTATGGAAGCCTGGGGTGGTGTCAGTTCTTTGGGCCTTGGATTAAGCCTTCTATGGACGGAAGGAAGGAAGAGAGGCATCTCGCTCGGACCGATCATCCGTTGGATGAGCACTAAAAATGCTGAGTTAGCGGGACTGTCTAGTACAAAGGGCCAGCTGAAAGTGGGATATGATGGCGATTTGGTGATCTGGGATCCAAAACCAGAGTTCAAGGTGAATTCTAGTTCTGGTGCTGCTCTCGTAACGATAATCGATCCGAGTAATAGGTCTCGAAAGATCGTTTGTATTTCAAGAACAAGTTAACCCCATATGAAGGCATGACTTTGAGAGGCCTCGTACACAAGACATTCGTTCGTGGTAGATTGGCTTACGATTCGGCGCTTCAAGATGGTTTTACAGGTCTTCAACCTTCCGGAGAGCTGCTATAGGTACTTGCGCGACAATTCTTGTGTGCAGTGTGTTGTGAACTGGGTAGAACTTTGCGGTCTCGAATTTGCGACGACTTCTGTTAGTTTGGTGATTGTCGAAAGTCTTTGAAATTGCACTATCTGAGTACACGCAGTGAAGGTGAACTTTCGGTCGGGTGTAACCAATAGAAGGAAGTTTACACGGTAGAGCCGTGATTGACTGATTGAACAGCGCCAGGGCCCAGCAAGACATAGATATCGAACACTGCCAGCCAGCTGGGTTCGGGGCACCTAGTAGTACGAAGCAACATTGGCCCTGGATCACTGTTGCGCACATCGCAGTACATACGATGTGAGTGTTCATTCATCGCTTGTATCGTATTTGCAGTCGATCACATTGTGCTGTCAGTTGAACATTTCGATAAGACCATGAGCAACCAGTCCCTAGTTGTGACCAGCCGGAATGCCCTGCTGCCTGGCTCAGATCATCCACAGCCAGCAACGATCACGGTGAACATCGACACAGGTAAGATCACAGATATCCAAACAGTGTACGCAGAACGAAGTCCGGGTGGAGAGACGACATTCATCGATGCAGGAGAAAAGTTTGTTCTTCCTGGACTAGTCGAGTGAGTTTTCTGTTTCAAGAAAACCTGTCATTTCAATGCCTTTACAGTGCCCACGTCCATCTAAATGAGCCTGGTCGAACGGACTGGGAGGGATTTTGGACCGGTACGCGAGCAGCTGTGGCAGGAGGAATCACCACGGTCGTGGATATGCCGTTAAACTCCATACCGCCCACGACCACTTTACGGAACCTTGAGATCAAGCGACAAAGTGCGCGAGGCCAGTGCTGGGCCGACGTTGGTTTTTGGGGTGGAGTTATTCCAGGAAACCAGGCAAGCCACGTATCCGAGACTGTCTGAGTATATCAGCTCATACTGGAATAAAGGCGGACCTGAAACCATTAGTGGCTGCTAGAGTCAAAGGATTCAAGTGCTTTTTAATTGAAAGCGGTGTCGAGGTGAGTGAGAGATTGCGTCCTGTCATCCAATGATTTATAACATCTTTCCAGGAATTCCCTTTTGTCTCAGAGCATGATCTCCATGCACACATGAAAGAGCTCCAGGTCAAACTGCATACGAGGACCCAGTGAGCTGCTAGCTAACTTTATTCTCTCGCAGGATCAATCGACTGTCTTGTTGTTCCACGCAGAGCTCGAGAGTGACTCCTGCTCAGTGCAAAATCATGAGGAGCATGATCCAACAGCATATCAAACCTTCCTCTCCTCTCGCCCACAAGAGCTTGAGGTCAACGCTATCTCTCTGATTACCGTCCTACAAGAGAAATACAACTCCCTTCGTTGCCACATCGTCCACCTATCTGCGTCTTCCGCTCTTCCTATCATTCGTGCTGCGCGCTCTCGTGGGCTGAATCTGACGGTGGAAACATGTTTCCATTATCTGTGCCTCTCAGCGGACGACATACCACATGGTCAACCTGAATTTAAGTGCTGCCCGCCTATTCGTTCCGATTCAAACAGAGATGCACTGTGGGAGGCATTGATAGACGGTACCATTGACTGTGTGGTATCCGATCACAGTCCGTGTGTAGCAGAGTTGAAGAAATTCGAGGAGGGTAATATCATGACCGCCTGGGGAGGCATAAATAGTCTCGGCTTTGGCCTTAGTCTTCTATGGACAGAAGGCCGAAAGAGGGGCATTAGCCTCGGTCAGATTATTCGCTGGACAAGTGAAGAAACCGCGAAGCACGCTGGGCTTTCATCATCCAAAGGGCGGTTATCAGTAGGATATGATGGCGACCTCGTCATCTGGGACCCTACAGCCGAGTTCAAGGTATATCATAAACACTTTCGATTTTGCCAAGCACTCTTTAACGTTAACGTCGACAGGTGTCAAAGGAACATTTCCACTTCAAGAACAAATTCTCCGCATACGAAGGGATGGTGCTAAATGGAGTTGTGCAGCAAACAGTTTTACGTGGCCGCGTGGCCTACGATAGGACGCAGAACGGCTTTGATGGCCTTACTCCCACCGGCAAGCTCTTGTGATTTCCAGTGAGGTTCTACAACCCCCCCCCTCAATTCGGCGCAGGTATTGGATCTTTTGTACCAGTGATATTTGGAAACTTCTTCCAACACATAGAGCTTACACGAGTTGAAGTCGAAACCCCTGAGCAACCCCGCATGCGTGCTATAATTAGAACTACTGAACGTGATATTAATGTTTGTACTACTACTTTACATCACACGGTATTTATACGCTCCAAGACTCCAGAGTTCCAAGGTCGTACTTCGCTTCGTCGACATACTTCAACTTGGCCTTCAAAACTACACTGCGAATTTGCTACGGATACCAAAGATGCCTCTTCTTAACAGAGTATCTACATGCACAAGGGGCATCCGTTCAACAGGCTGTTCTAGCCTCGCCAAATGTTCTGTATCTCCAGTAATTAGGTAGACGTTTCACGCCTCTATAGTTACTTTGGGTTACTACTAATCCGCACTATCTCAGAAACGATCATGCCCGACCTTGTGAGCGAGTCGTTCCTGCAGGTAGTAAGCCCAAATTACACTCGCGGGCGATGTCTACCTCTTCCGATTCCCTCGTTGCTTTTGGACAACAACATGTCACCAGAGGCCTTGGCCGCCTCACGGAAGCTGTCATGACGAAGGGTGAGGGTTCGTACGTGACCTTTGAGGATGGGCGTAAGATGCTAGATTTCAGCTGTGGTATCGGTGTGACAAACCTTGGTGAGTTTGCTATGTGCTCCACAGTGAATCATTCACTGGAAGTTCCATGATGACACGCAACGCTAGGTCATTGCCACCAGAAGGTTTCCAAAGCTGCAGCAGATCAATGCGTGAACATTGTACATGCTCAAGTATGATCTGACTTCGAAATACTGTTTGAGATAAACTCACCCTTGGTATAGTGCAGCATCTCATTCCATGGCCCTTACTTGCGTCTCATCGAGAAACTCCTTCCAATCATGCCTGATCCCTCGCTTGACTCGTTCTTCTTTTGGAACTCAGGCTCTGAAGCCATCGAAGCATCCCTCAAGATGGCACGGCAAATTACTGGTCGGCAGAACATTATTTCCATGCAGGGTAAGTGAGTGGCGAGTACTTGCAAAGAACTTATAAAGAATTTCTGCCATCATAGGCGGCTATCATGGTCGAACGTTTGGTGCCATGGCTGTTACGAAGAGCAAGACGGTGTATAGTGAAGGATTCTTTCCGTTGATGGTAATTTTGGTGTTCAGGACATCAGCGACTGGACTAACATCATTGTAGCCTGGGGCATTCGCCATACCGTTCCCGTACTGGCACCAATTGGGATTACCGATCAATACGAGCGAAGAAGAGCTCGTCCGACTCTCGTTGTATCAACTCGATCTAGTTCTCAAACAACAAACAGCTCCCAGGGACACAGCTGCCATCATCGTCGAGCCTGTACTTGGAGAGGGTGGTTATGTACCAGCCCCTGCATCCTTCCTAAAAGGATTGCGTGCCGTTTGCGACAAACATGACATCCTACTTATTGTAGATGAAGTACAGAGTGGATTCGGTAGGACTGGCAAGTACTTCAACGTTGAATATAGTGGTGTCCGACCTGATATCCTGATAATTGCAAAGGTTCAGTGAATTTCTGTATCAGTCATTGCTGACTGAATCATTGATTGTTCGTAGGGCCTTGCAAATGGATTCCCATTGAGTGGTGTGGTCAGCAGGAAGGAACTTACAGATAAGTTAGTGCCGGGTTCCATGGTTAGTCCATTACCACTAGTTCGTGTTTTTACGTCCCGTTGATCGCGCATTTAAGGGAGGTACATATGCAGGCAATGCTGTATCATGCGCCGCTGCGGTGGCCGTCGCTAACGCCTTCCGTGAGGAGAAGGTGCTCGATAATGTTTCTGTTCGGTAAGATCACTGCTTAAACGATCCAGAATTCTGCAGGCTCACAGTTTCTAGCTCGAGCGAACTTTTGACATCGTTAAAGTCCCTCCGTGATGACCCAGAAGTAGGAAGCATGATCGTAGATATCCGGGGCCAGGGTCTGATGATTGCTGTCGAGTTTGCATCCCCATTGTACTCTCCAACCGATCCCGCACTGGTTTCATCCGCGCCGAAGAACCTCGCAAGTCGTGTGACGAAGCGCTGCATGGAGAAGGGGCTTTTAATTCTCACGACTTCCTTATATGAAGTCATCAGGTTCATACCGCCTCTGAATATCTCGCAGGGCGATCTGGAAAGAGGTTGTCAGATATTTGCGGAGTCAGTCAAAGAGGTCGTCCGAGAAGGTTGAATAGTTGTCCTTTTGTACCGAGTATCTAACATGTTCGTCGAGCGTAGCAATCGGACCGACTCGTCTATGCATTTGTATTTGTTTGAACGAGCGCCATCCCTAATTAGTGTACCAAAGACTACTGACCTAAGCAATTGGCAACAACCTCGCGTCCTCACTGAGGCAAACGTGAATGCCAGACTAGTCATCAAATTTCAAACTCTGGCTTAAAATCCAGCCCGACGTTATCTGCAGTTCCTGCCACTAATAACTATCATGTTATTCTATGCTGTGTCACTTCATGTCCTCCTGTCTGTACTCTTGAATCTGATGGGTTCAGCCTACGGGTACATACCAGCACAACCTTCCAACGACACGAGCCAAATAAACGGCATGAATGCGTCGAGGTTGATTCTTCAGTGGTACCCAAACGGGTGAGACTTCTCCAGTGCGCCTTCTGCGTTCACATTCTGAGTTATTCCGTTTGGTTGCTTGGTTTGCTTTCTTAGCTCGGATTGGGAGTACGTGTCCTATCAGCTTGTGGGCGCAGATAGCAACGGTACTACTAAGGTGCATATATATCAGTAGTATGAGCTGACTGCGATCTCATCCTTAAGCAGGGGGCACTCGTACACTTCGATGAGAGTTTAGCAGTGAACCAGTCAAGTAAGCGTGCATTTTCTACTGATTTTGCGAAAACGCTCATACAGACATTTGTAGCAATCACCCCATGGATAGCTCTGGTATCATGCGACGCCAATTCGACGAATTTTTCTGAAGATGTCGACATATTTACGATGGCGAACAACTCAGGTGCTCAATCTGCTGTAAGAACGTTCGGTTGCCTGTATGTTGACAATTACAATTACAATTCCTTCATTGCAGCTTCTGTATTCTATTTATTCCAACACTTGCATCATCAATCAAGAGTATGCATGATCCCGCGAATTTTGATCAAGTCTTCGATATATTCTCAACCCAGTCAAATTCGGTCTCGAAGTGAGTTTAACTGCGCATGCTTATGCAGGCCTGGTTTATGAGTCCTTAGAAACATTCAATACGAGTTCGGGCAAGATGGACTCAAAAATCTATCTCTTTATGGGAACTTTGATGCCACTACCTTAAACGCATCTGCAACAACTGTCACCCAGTCTATAGTGTCAGGACATCCTATGGTTCCTGGCTATCTACTTGCAACTTTGCAAGCCTGGAACGCGACAGGAACCAACTCTACGGGGACAAGTAGCAATAATACTGGCTCCACTAGTTCTACTCCGAATCAAGGTGGTAAAAAAGGGACAGGTTTAGCTATGTGAGAACAATTTGATAGTGTGTCTGGTTTACAGGCTAAATCTGATCACAGGATCATCCTGTATGCTATCACCGGCTGTGTTTCAGCTTTATTTTGTGTCGTCATCATCTCAGGGGTATGTTGTATTGCAGTATTGGTTATTGTTGGTCTAAATATTTTTCAGGCTGTCAGGGCTTTACGCCATCCCGAGAGATACGGCCCCCGAATGGCGAATGGTGACTTCCAAGGTGCACGCGGCGGTAGCCAAAGCCGAGCCAGCGGCCTTGGACGGGCCATTCTGGACACGTTCCCCATTGTGAGGTTTGGCACGGTGCCAAATGCCACTTATCCGAGTCCCAAAAACGTTGAATCGCCTCCGGTAGATGCTGATACAACACTGCAACAGTCAAGTAATGCAGTGGAGTTGGGCACCATCTTCAGTCAGGCAGTCCAGCAACCGTCACAATCAGTGAGAGAGGCTAACGAGAGATACATTTCTACTACTGGTGTTGCAGTAAATGTGCATTGTCAGGAGGATGCACAGTCCGATGCACGAGCTGTACCTCGGTTGACACCTCCACGACTGCCTGCTGCTTCCGAGGCGCCATCATCTTCAGCACAGGATGCCGATCCGCTTGTGCCAGAGGCAATCGGACATGAGACATGTCCCATCTGCATCGTCGACTTTGAGGAGGGTGACGAGCTACGGGTATTACCTTGCGAAGGAAAACATCGTTTCCACCAGACGTGCGTTGATCCATGGCTTTTAGAGCTTTCGGGTTCTTGCCCATTATGTCGACAAGGTGAATCTTACCTCGCGAGCTCGATATTCTTCCTACTAACAGACGACAGACTTTCACGCTCTTGAGACAATGTTGTCAGGGGACACGGGTGATCGTGATGCTCTTTCTGTGTTTCCTTCCAACCGGCGTAACAGCCAGGCACCCTCGATGCAACAAAATCGCTTTTCTCGCTATTTACGATCTGCACGGCGACGGCACCGTGAGCTTGGAGAAAATAACCCTACAGACCCGTCTACGGCTACGACTGTTGACCATTCGCTATGACCCTTTGGAATATACCTATTTAACCCTCTACCGTTATTGAATCGTGTTTGATCACGTATCTATGTGGCCTCACCATTTGCTGAGCAATTTATGCGAACGAGGACAACCAGTATATTAAGTCAAATTCGATGGACTAGACCTTCCGGTGAACAAATGCTGTTTGATCGAGGGCTCGCCGACTACCAGTTATTCTCGCCAAACACTTACGTTGTCGTGAAGTAAACAATTTATCGAGACCGATCCTGGTACGGGAGGGAAAAGCTCTGATCCAATGATATGTGCACATGGCCGAACCCCAAGTCTCCCAAATGCGGAATGCACCGTACCCATCACGCACGCAAGGCAGAATGTAATCAGTGTATTTACTAGGATCTGAATCGGCATGTTCGGTGGTCCTCGTTCAGCTTACTATGTCTCGGCCTTGGCTGCGAAGCCACAACGCTCCTAGTACCCGCCGCCGGTTACCATAAGGCATACATAAGGTTTAAGAACACTTACATGTATTTTATGGATGTATGACTTGGCGCAAGAGTTGTGGTACTATGAGATGAACTTGGCCAAAAAGCTCGTGTTGCACACCATAGATTTTGTGGAGCTGGTGCCAGTCTTTGACGCACTCATTTTGTACCCGATATCTCAACGTATGTAATTTATTTAGAACCAGCTTCTCGAGAGCAATACAGGAACAATTCAAATCTCGCCATCAAGACGCTTCCAAAAAATCTGTGATCTTCTCTGATATAAAAGCGATATCTGGCGGGTTAGCGCCACCTCCTGCAAAATGACCCCAGATCGATGGAATCACATGCAATTTGGCATCTCTGAGGTGGGACACTTCGGTTTCGCTGTCCTCCGGCTTTGATGGTGTTAGTAGTCGACTGGTGGTGGATTGATACAGGACTGACCGTGAAGTAAAGATCTGTCTTCGAAGGCATAATGAGACCCTTTGCTTTGATGCTCTTCAGAGCCTTTTCATAGTCTCCACCATCGCGAATGATGGATATGTCTCCCTTCTGCCATGTGTTCAAAAGTGCGATCATGTCATTTGCATCCCAATTATTGGCAACAAATCTTCCTTCCCACCGCTCCCTGATGAACGAGTTCAAGTCCGGGTACCTATCACAAAATCCATGAAGGAGGCTGATGGACACGCATTCAGACATGACTTACTCTCCGTCCATCAGGTACTTGTGCTCCCGGAACCACTATAAAAGTTGTGTTATCCCAATCTTTGATAGTGGGGCAACTCACAGTTTGCCCATAGGCCCATGCGCTGTAGACTCGAGCGAACGCTCGGAGTCCATGTTGAGGAGTGCTCTGATAGTGGCCGTCGTCAAAATCTTTGCTTGCTAGCATCGCTGCCTTTGGCCCTTCGAGGAAGCTAAAACGCAAGTTGCATGCAGACAAAACAAACTAAAATTCAGATGAGGACCTACCATTGGTTATGGGGACTCGTGCGAGCAGACGAGCATATAGGAACAAACCGCTCTACAAAGTCAGGGAAGACGACTGGCCAGTGATATGCCTTTGGGTAGGACCTAAGAGAGTGTATATGATATCCGAAAGAAGCGAAGCACCTGTTGTCCGCCCATAGAAAATCCAACTACGCAAAAGACCTTGCGCACTCCAAGGTGCTTTGTCAAAACTGCGTGCTGAGCGCGACTTGTTGATGTGAAGTTGTGTTCTAATTGCAAGTCATATCATAACCTACATGTTATCTTCATAGGAAACGAATGGAAAATACGGGCCACCATAAGGTGCAGGCTAACAGGCCGTCAGAAAGGGAGTGAAATATGCAATCATAGAAGTTACTGTGTTAGAAGGAGACGATGACTGTATTGTTTCAGTCAGCGAAATGGAAAAGCAGAAGGAAGCGTACCTCTCCGTTACAGAAAAGGGCGAATGTCACCACGAAATATTTATTTGGGTCGAGGACCTGTTGTCGAAAAATGGAGACCACGCATTTCGCTACATGAATGTCTGCGTACCTTGCCTTCTCCAACGAGGTAATCTTGACCTGTAGGCGATTAGATAAACAACTCCATTCATGATGTTCACAACTTCAAATGAAACATACTCCCAAGGGCAAGTTTCACCCCAAAACATGTTGGGAAAACTATTACTTTGTCATTGTTTGGGTCTCCGTATGTTCGGTATGCGGTTACGGCATCAGGTAGGACTCCTCCTGCTACTTTGAAGCGACCGTGATGGTAATACTGGTTGACTGCCTGCATGAGGGAGAGCCTAAGGGCAGAGAGAATACTGCTCGGTACAGCGACCGCATGCTTTTATGTCACACGTGTATGGACCTCACATAGGCGGTCCGACAAATACTATGAGTAGTCGAGCTGGGCGATGGTCACGAGCCACCTAAGGATAGAATAAGTTCCTCTGAATTGGCGTGTGGTGTGAACGGCGATCAGGAGCACTCACAGATTAGGTTATTTCGGTAGAATACAACGGCAGGGCGTGCGAGTGCATTGTTTTGATCGATCAATTGCTTTATCTAATCTTTCTTGCGGCATCATCAACTTTTGAGATCGTTTTACACGCATGACTCACTTACACAAGGCTTTGTAGACGATTTCTGGAGTAGTTTGAACTCAAGGTTCCCTCCAAAAAACTTTCATCTCTGCCAGTCATTGTACTGTACGTTTAACCCCCGGCTACAATGAAGCCCGGTAAACTCACCACTATGGCCGACTTTGCGTTATTCAAGAATTTCATCTCATTCTGACTGTCCTCCAGCTATTCAAGGAGCCATCAATCCAAACCCAAGTACATCAGAGAACCCATGAACAAATGAGAAGGTTATTGAAAGCAATATATAATAGAGCATCGCAATAATCTTCATATATCTGCTGACCGCTTCCACATGGGAATATTTGGCATTGTCGAGGAATTGCCAATTTTGAAGCACACAAGCTGAGTAGCGATATTTGCCGGGTGACCTCTTTCATTTGAATGGATCTAAGAAAACATAAACGGACACAGGCTCATGAAGTTCAATACAGACAGATACTGAGAGGGGAAAGGAAGGAGGTTGCGATGTGTAAAGGTGAAGGACACTGCGGCGATGTTATTAGTGGTGCGGATACATGTCGCTTGGTCCGCAAGTAATCTCGCAGTTAATATACTCGAGGGTTAAATTTTGTGGTAGACTTGAAATCCTACCGGAAAAATCTGGAGATGAAAAAAAACGACGAAGTGTTCCTCGATTAGCAACGGTACATCCATTATCTACGAAGATAACACGCCAACCAGGCGAACCACAAGTGCTATGGTGAAAGCAACATTCGAGATATTGAATTATTGTCTGCTAGATATCGATTGGGAATCCGTGCGAAAAAGCGTTACCTTTGCGGAGCAGCGGATAGGTGCATTACGTGAGCAACAGATCAACTTTTGTCCCGCTTTGGCTCTTACTGACATCTGTTTGGAATGTTTAATGTTTGTCATACTGGGACAATTTCTCAAAGTGTAACAAAAGCAAGTACCTTCCAGTGGATGTAGATATGCTCACCGCGCGCATAACAATTTATTTGTTTTCTGCTTACAATTTTGATGCCATCCTCTTCATTTACCGAATGACTGGGAGTTGTATCCCGCTTTGGATACCGTCACAAGATGTTGTAGCCTTGCGCGTGTACTGTATCTTTATGTTCTAGTCCCTTGACTTGGAACTTGACTGTAGTGATCCATGGATCGGGCCAGTACTTCACTTACCATTCAACGTATCTGCAGCAAGTTCTCCAAAGTAAAAACTTTTTGTCCTGTCATTAGCGCGAACACCAGAAAATGCAGACATCACGATGATGCCGCTGTATCTCTTAGATTCGTGCCATCGAACCTGAACCGGGCTATTAGCGTGAATGCTAGGTAATGCGGAGGCCACCATAGCGAACCTTCTGTGCTGTCATTAGCGCGAAGACCAGAAAATGCAGACATTACGATGATGCCGCTGTATTCCTTGAATTCGTGCCATCGAACCAAAACGGTGCCATTAGCGTGAATGTCAGGTAATGCGGAGGCCACCACAGCGAACTATCTTTCCCGTTGGTGGCTGGAAGGCAAAAAATGCAAGCATCATCATGATGCAGCTGTATCTCTTGGATTCGTGCCATCGAACATGAACGGTGCTATTAGCGTGAATGCCAGGTAATGCGGAGGCTACCACAGCAAACTTTCTTTCCCGTTGGTGGCGGGAAGGCAAAAAATACAAGCATCATGATGATGCAGCTGTATCTCTTGGATTCATACTACCGAAGCTGACTGGCGCTATTAGCGTGATTACTAGATAATACAGAGGCCACCACAATGTTGCTGTATTTCCTGGATCTAGCCCATTAAACACAAGGAGGTAGATCCACCAACTGAAACCAGATCACTCTCATGGCTCGCGACAATAAATTGCTATCGAACGGAGAAAACAACCCTCCTGGAGACTTGAGAATAGAGGAAGCTAGTTTTCCATTATCTGACATCCGAGTTCGAGTATTCTGTTCACTCGCAATTCTGATCATAAATATGGAAAATTATCAAAGCAGTCTTTGGGTGACTTCCGAGCAATACCAGACACATCTATTGACACGGACAGGAGCAGTCTGCGGGTGACTTCCGAGCAACACTAGACACATCCATTGACTTTCGAGCAATACCAGACACATCTATTGACATGGACAGGACCAGTCGTCCGTGAAATGAATTGACATTGCGCAAATCATCTCATATGAAGACATTACACATCATGATTATAGGTAAATTATATGACTCTGCGGACCAAGAGGATATAGCAACTAAAGAGTATTAAGATTACCAGGTAACACTGGGAGAGTGAGTGGAACAAGAAGGAAAAAATGCAAAGCAACTAGTCGGAGTCGAATATGGCGTCCTCCATCTGTTGTCTTTGGGAAGCGAGAGTACTGACAGACATTTTAGAAACAACATCCGGCGTCAAGTCCTGTCGATGGTTTCTTCCAAAAACTTTCCTGCGCAGAACCAATTTAGCGATACGAGCGAATCACTAACGTCAATAACTTACCTGGTCCACCACTCAAGAAGCTGGTTCATCCTGGATCGCGCAGCTGGACCTGGGGGGTCCTCAAAAAAGTCTACTATATTGTTCCAGAAAATTTGATAGTCAAAGTCCCCGTCTACCGTACGCCAGGAAGTGATGTTGGAAAGTGCGAATCGAATCTGCAAATTTCAATTTCACAATTAGAATAAAGTATTAATGCTCACCTGGCAAGCAACATATGCAATCGCACGAGGTGTTACTTTTCTCATGCCTATTATAGAGGCAACGCATGTCTTCACCTTCGCTTGATCCGATCGCCTCCGGGCGCGTCGGCAATTCTCAATGATATCAGCGCCATCGCCATCGCCATCCACTTCGTTGGCAGAGGAGGGTGATGTGAAGATGGCCTTGAACCCCTGCGATACGATGAGTTGTGAATCAGCTGGAAGAATTAGGTCGCTCACCATAATCAACAACTTCGACTTCATGAGCCCGCACTCCAAATTCTTGGCGTCAGCTTCATAATTTTCATACATGAATATCGGCCATGAGTTCTCGGAAACGATGAAAGAAGTCGTACGGTCGCGAATGCCAGCCCTGACGCTAACCAAAATATCAGCAACGCACAAGCGACGAGAATCATCACTCACGCTGGGTCCTCCCAGCGCCATTCCGCTGGGCAGAGCAGTTTACCACACGCATCATTGACGAAACCTCGATGGTGCTTGTCGTCCGTCCTGACGAGCGGAATCGGAGAACACTGGATATTAACCCATGAAGCCACGAGGTCTTTGAGAGTTCCCGTGTCGTCGCCACGAGCTGAGTCTGCACCTCGCTTGAGCTACATTGAAAATAAGCAACCAGATGTATGACACATTGATGTTGGAAATCACCTTTCTAAGCATCTCCTCCGACTCCTCGTGGTCAAGAGTTGCTAGCTTCTCGTGAATCCACGGTAATGACTTGGTGAGTTCAATGTAACCGCGTTGAAGGCGGTCTTGTCTATTCCTGATTGTAAACAAGGACATCAAGATAGACACGATGAGTACTTACTCCGTGCTGGAGTCGCTGTCTGTGTCTTCACAGCGCCGATCGTTTTCGGCAACCAAGTC
The DNA here is from genome assembly GCA_016758765.1 of Suillus cothurnatus. Lineage (NCBI taxonomy): Eukaryota > Fungi > Basidiomycota > Agaricomycetes > Boletales > Suillaceae > Suillus > Suillus cothurnatus. Next base: position 540,083 of record JABBWL010000029.1, read on the forward strand.
CTCTATGGGACTGTAGAGGACAACCATTCGACGGATGGCTCGCCCCTGCGAAATGTAATAAGTTGTCTTCCTACAATGAAGCATTTAAGTCTGATTTGAGAGGTTGAGAACGTGCAAACCTGTGTTTTATCGCCTTGTCCTGCTTCAAAGTTTCTACCTCCTCCATAAGGGTGGCAATTTGTCGCTTCGCCCTAGCATGGGGAGACGTCGGGACGCAAAGCGATACTCCTGTAGGAGGAGCGGAAGAGCCTCCTGCAGAATCGTCCACAGATAGAGTCATACCAAAGTTTTTGGGAGATACGAGAATGCGGAAAGAGTGGAAATGTGAATGAGAGAGAGCATATCATCGGAGGTCGTCTTATATGCTTGTTGTCTACACCAATGACCTGATGGCCTAAGGTTAAGACTTGAACTCGAATAAGTAGGTGGACTTTTACCTTACATGGTAATACAGAAATGACCCGATGTAAAGCGAAGACTTGAACTCGAATAAGTACGTGGACTTTGACCTTACATGGTAACACAGAAATTCTCCGTCGAGCCTTTTTTGGTAGGTCGCCTATCCAAGTTCTGCCATCGTGCTGAAATGAGCGTACTTGGTCGTTTCTCGAACCTTTTTGGGTTAGTATAAGGAACAATGACAACGGGCACAATCTCGGAAGTTTGGACGAAGACTCCGAGTCCCCGCGATTAGTATCACGCCAGTATTGGTGATAGAATGACTGGCGTGCGTTTCTTTTCAAAACAACTTGAAAATTTCAGCTTCATCGGGGCACCATTGAATCATAATAACGACTTGCATGTTCAAAGTTCGTGCCCCTCTGAGTCACTGCGACAGCCCAGGATCGTCGTAATATTCTTCACCTTAGTCAACTTCAAGTGTCGAGGTCAACTGGACTGCCTGGGCCTGGCCCGATCGAAGTCTCTGTCACCGATTATGATAGAAGTAGGACGTCGGTGATGTTCAAGAAATCCTAAATATTCAGATACTCACTTGACAACTGGAAAGAAACTGCAACTCGGAATGCCAGTGCGAGTCGAACTGCCGCTCCCTCAGGCTGGCCCAGTCTATTCGTGAACCAGATCACTTCGACAAAGTGACTGACATGATTGTCTGCTACCGTGAGGGCTACCACCAACGTTAGAACGTGTACGCTGTCACACACTCGAGGTTAGCAAATATAGAGCACACGCCGCAATAAACTCCTTGAAGGTCATGAAAGCGTGAGTCGTCGGACATAGTGCAACACACTCAGATGGGCGTAGTGACACAACCGTGACGCGTGATGTCCCATTGTTCGTTTCAGTTTACATAAGGTTGAATTTCATCAAACTTAATGTATCTGCTGTAAGTCTCTTTCCTGATATGTATACGTGTGTATAATAATAATAAAATAAAATAATTATTGAGCCCGCAGACAAGGTTTGCTGCACCAACTGAAATACTATATTTGGATGTTTATGTAAATGTCGGTACGACGGTTTTCGAGCGGGTCAACTTCATCGTTCCTAACTTTGAAACTCGCTTCCACATATTGATCCATATAATTGTAACATTTATTTGACCAGGGTCCCTAGCTTAACTTCGAGATCTGAACATTGCCAGTTGTATAAAGGTTGGCTGACTCAAAGTAGTAAAGTAAGTTTAGTCTGTCACGGTCATTGAGTGCATGATGAAGCCCAACACATCGTCCCCCGGATCCACTCAGACTAGCCATGATTCTCGAGTTGTTCAGACGCGGAATATAAACAACACCGTCGATTCCATTTCTTCTGCGGCCCGACGATCTCGCGCTCAAACGGCGGCCTATCTACTTGGTGCCCGTCAGCAACTGCCTGATATTGATGACGAGGAGACCAACCGCGTCCGTGCCGTTCAGCTATTTTATTCGTCAGAAGCTTTAGTCCCGGAAGGACTCGGACAAGTGGAAGATCATCATGATCCTGTTCTCTCACAATACCAGGGGCTCAGCGAGCGGCCTGTTGACTCGGAGAAAGGTAATTTCATTATCTCAAATGGTAACACAGCACGCCATTACTTACATCGTACTAGTCGAGTTTCGTATTCCTTTGAACACCACAGATCGGAACATATCTACGACATATGTGGACCGTTTTTATTCCGAATCAGACCACACCATGGATATATTGGATTCTACAAAGGCCGTGATGAACGTTCCAAAGACGTATCAGCACTTGGGTTGGCGGTTGTCTACAGCCCGCCGCACGGACCCCCCACATCGGCTTTTAACTTCTCAAGATCTTGACAGCGCTTTCAAAGCTGCACGGATTGAGCAGATGTCTGGCAGGAAAAAGAAGAAATTTGCTATTGAAATTGTAAACACTGTAAGTTCTTTGATGATTGCGAGTTACTTGTTCGACGTAACAATAACTTGTCGCAGATGCCCGTGCTAAAAGGGAAGCCAGCAAAACAAGAGGCAGGTACATGTTCTGCAGATGAGCAAAACTCAACGTCCGGCTCGTCGCTTTTGCTATATACGACAGAACTCGAGAATGTCAAGAGTAAATTGTTGTGCTCTGAGCATCGACTGGGGGACTCGAACGATATATTCTGTTGGGTGGATACGTTGCAGTCTAATGCTCCTCACTACCCGCTGTGTACCCGAGACCTGCAGGAATGGGCTAAATACCTGGTACGTGCTTTATTTATTTATTTTGCTTCCAAGCGGATTATATCACGAGACTCATGGATTTTAGCACGACGCTCGAGATTCAGATAACCCCTGCGTTACTCTACCGAATACACCCCATTTCGACGAATTTCGCAAGACACGTAAGGAACGAACTGCGTCGTCGCTTCAACGTGTGCCTACCGAGCTTATATCCCCCATTATTCACAACCACGTCCACCTCTCACCTGCCATCGATGACATGTGGTCCTCTAACAGTACACTCTCCGGACGGCAAGGGGAGGACCCTATGGTTCCTCAACCTCTCAAGAGGATGTATGCACTCTACATGGAGAGTGACGAAGAAACCGATGAAGACCCTGACGAACCACTGCAAAATGATATTAACGACATCCTTGCTAGCATTGGTCTTCGTTACCCTGCTCTGAATTTCTTGCAGTATGTGGATAAGCTAAAGGAGCGTGGCATATTCTATCTACCGACAGCAGCACATTTTAATAGTAGGTTTTATGTGGAGAAGGTTGGCATGTCAGAGGGCGCAGCATATACTTTTTATACTCATGTCTGTAAAGCTCACATGAAGGAAGAACGTGCGAAGGCGAGAAGGAAGGCGAAAGGGAAAAAGAGGGCACGAGTGCAGGCTGACAATCTCGAGAAACCTCAGGGTGCGTTATTCATTTATTTTCCATGCCACTTGTATTCACTCGTGAATTTTATCTAGAAACAGTAATGTGAACTTAACGAAGGAAGCCTCACTGGCTGGCGAATGCAATCACTGTCGCGTGCCGTCTGACTTAGTAACTCTATGTTTCTAGTATGTTTGCAAAGGTGGTGACCTAGTCTCTAGTACTCCTACGCATACACTCCACACTTCCAAGTCTCTATTACTACTTATCAGCTTTTCTCCTTGCTTTTAATACTCACTTTCGATTGCTAATGGTTCGTGATCCCTAATCTAATGAAAGTGACTAGCATAACTACCCATACGGAGTCGCTGAAATGTCACACGGTTATGACAAAGCCCCACTTACTATACTGTGACAACCCAAGTTTTTTCAGAGATACACAGCCACAGTGTGACAATCCTCTAAACAGTGGCGATGATCCGCTCTCTAGTATTTACATAGAGTTGATATCCACTGTCTTCCTGTCTTGCAACAGAGTGCACTATGTCTGTTCTTATTGCAAATCTTCAGGCAGATTTCCGGCGACTCGGCATAGCAAATACTAATAGCTATCATATGATGGGCTGTTTGGGCCGAGGGTTTATCGCATGAGGATGTGGCGCCAATGCTGCGCCATCGGAAAGAGGAATGTATGGTACAGTGATACCGAACTGGGATTGTTTACTGATCCTGAGAAGTCGCTTTCCATCAACTGATATGAACTTTGAGGGCAGCAATTCAATTACTAACTGTAGTATGTAGCCATCTAGCCTTGAAACTCCGCTGGCTCTCACACTAATACTGTGTTGTCTCAAAATCACTACGAGGTCTTGGCTCTGGCAAGCATACTGAGCATGTCCTCTCTTACTGTCCCTATCCCTCCTAATGAATCTAGTGTCGATCATCACCGTTCAGCGTCGGATCTGCGTGGAAGCGACCTTTTCGCCAATCAATCCGCACATAATGACGCTCCTAAAGTCAAGCGTCCTCACAATGAGAGGATAATGGAACCCTTACCCTTCAATCAACGATCACTGGCAACATGTGAAGATAGTGATGTTTATGCAACTCCGCGCCTTCCCCCCGTAGTACACCATATGTCATGCTATGCAAAGCGTTCTCACCCGAGGTTCAGGCCTTATCAGCTGGGGGGCAATACTCCCACTGCACTCGAACACCGCTTCACGTCAAAGTACCTTTTGAAGCGTAGTGAGGCCGACATGAGTCTTGTAGATGTCCAGAAGGTACTGAACATCATTTATACTACAGATCACGCCATACTGATATATGTGATCCCAGGGCAAGGAGATATTTAAGAGAGGCATGATGCATCTGCCGGACGACACCGTTTATCACGCTGTGATCGCCAAGAAAGCCGATGTCGAGTCCAAGCGATTGCGCGCTCTCGCAACAGCTTGGGAGCTCGAGTCGGCTGAAAAGCACGCAGTGCTTCTTCAACAGATTCTCAAGAATTGTGCTGTGGACTATATCGATAGCGCAGCAGAAGCTTCCTTTTTTGAAAGGCTCTTGGTCAAGCGTGGCAGGCAGCAGCTTGAAGACGATTCGGACTTCATCGTCGCTGCATATAGTCATGACTTCACAGCATTCAATATTGCAGACACACAGCTTCAGCAACTAGAGGAGATCAGTGCTGAGCGGAAGTTAGAGCTACCCACAGATGAAATCCCTGCTGAGGAGTTGCTCTCGGAGGATATCCCCATAGATGAGCTGGTTCAGGAGCAGATGTTCGAAGGGGAGGAGCGACCACCCTCAAATGTGCTTGAGAAGCAGCCTCCCTCAGAGGGGATTACTGAAGACGACTGTGGCTCTGTGCCACTCACCGAGGAATACTTCAGGGGCTGGACTCGGAAAAGCTACAACCGGCAGCCCGGGCCACTGCCCTCGGGGGATACTATAGGAGATCCTGAAGTTCGCTTGAACCAGTGCATGGAAAGCATACTGAGAGATGCAGAGAATACAACGGCTACCTGATGTGAGTGTAATTTTCGAACTACGGTATCGTGCTTGAGATGACATAGTCACCCCACAGGCTGTATCATAGTGTTTGTTTTCATTCCAACAATCGTTACACTCAATATTCGACTTCAACACAACTGTCATGGTGTACAAGATGTTTATCTCGCGCAAAGGACGCCGGAACTTGTACACGGTGAATGACCTTACTTATTTATGTATAAACAATTCGGTTTATTATCACCGATGTGTTGAATCACTAGTAGTGTCGAACTCCTCATCTGCGCCACATTCAATGCTACCAGTCGTGGTGACTCATCCGTACTACTACTACTATTACTACTACTTTTACTACTCCAAGACCTTCACCTGCCATAGCCTGTCTTATGTGACTTTGTTGACGTCCAAACACCACACAAGTATGGCGATGACCCAATTGAACGTTGTGACTCTATGAGTCATTCAAGATGTAGTCACTAGTATAGTGGTAGCCTACTACTATACTAGACTCAGATGCGGCCGCACACTGCCGTCTACTAGTACGTAATGCGTGAATTCAAATGCTCTGAGCTTTGACTCCGAGTCACCGTAGCCTCTGACGACTTAGAGTGAGTCACTCTTGCACTTTCAATACCAGCCGCCGCGGCCGCCTTCCAAGAAGTTGACCACCGTCAAGGTGACCGTGACAGTGGAGAGTCGAATGCGTAGAAAACTTCTATGCCTTCACGTCCTGCTTTTGCTCTTACTTGAACTGATGGTCGCAATATCCTGCAACGCTCCAGGCTGCTTCTGGGAGAAAGGAACCGATGAGGCCTCTCGTGGGCTAAGTAGGCATCGTGCAATATGTAAACACTACCAAAAATCTAGATATATAGCCAGTCAGAAGAGACACGAAAGGGCGAAACAGGCAGCTAACATTCCGAGTCTACCTCCGAAAAAATCAAGCTTGGCCAGTTCTTCGGTGAGCAGTGTTGAAGTTTCTGCTTGATAGTGTCACAAACAGTTTTGACAACTCAATTCGCATACCTCCAGAAATTATCACCCATCCGGCACATTGGGAGTAACCATGACCGCGGCCTCAAACCCATTGTTTCGTGTCAACCAACAAGCAAGCACGGGTTTCAAGGTATCGTCACGTCTCCTGGTGCAGCCACGACGGGCTGGGGTCTTGGGCACCTGCAGGACTCGAACCACCAGCAGTCTGATATCGATGATAATGTTGAAAACATATTCCATGATGCTTTGGGTATGTCTGAGAGTCTGTGTTTGTGTCGAGTGATAGTTCACTAATTGTGTTTTTGCTCATCAGAAGAACCTTCGCGCCCTCTGACTCGGAGGCGAATACCTAAGCCTTTTCAGGATGTTCCTCTTCCTGACGAGGACGCTAATTACTCAGATAATATTGATGTCCCACCCGCTCAGAATGCAGGCCCGACTCAATCTAGAATCCGAAGAGTTTTACTGACATTACGAGACACGCTGCAGACGAGCTTTAATTCTCTTGGACTTTGCCGACTGTACCCCCGTCGCCCAACCTTCGAGCCAGACAAATTCATCCCGTCCTCGCTACTTTCCACAACGTGTCCAACAGTCACAGAAGAGCCTGATTCACCTGGTATCCTCCCGCCTCCTTACCCTCTTCCTAACATGACGATATACCGACTCATTTCTTGGATGAATTCCGGGAGCAATCAGAAATCTGAGACTGAAGTCACACGCCTCGTCAAGGAGGTAATATTGGCGGATGATTTTGACATAAAGCACCTGGAGGACTTCTCGGTGAGGAAGAGTTTACGAGAATTGGACAACAATCCCAGGGGGAGGAAGATCGAATTTCCGGATGACTGGATCCAAGCCAACGTTACCATCAAGATTCCTACGAAATCGAAGGAAGATGATGCGATACCTTTTTCCGTTCCAGGTTTACATTTTCGCCCTCTCATCGAAGTAATTCGGTCAGCCTTCACGGACATTCAAGCGAGCGCGTTTCATCTATCACCTTTTAAGCGTCTATGGAAGAATCCGCTGAACAACCGGCAAGAGCGAATTTTCGACGAGCTATATACTTCTGACTCTTGGCTGGATGCCCAAGATGAACTGCAGAAGCTCCCAAAGGAGCCTGGATGTTCACTGGAGCGAGTAATTGCTGGCCTTATGTTTTTCTCGGATGCTACGCACCTGGCGAGCTTCGGAACTGCGAAGGCCTGGCCTCTATATATGTATTTTGGAAATTTGACGAAGTACACGCGTTCTGCACCAAAATCCGGCGCATGTCATCTCGTGGGGTTCTTACCGTCGGTGGGTTCTTTTATTGTATCGTTAAGCATCAGTCTCATATTTGTGTGTCAGTTGCCTGATAGTGTCAAAGATATTCTGAGTATGTTACCTCGGATATCGAAAAGTGGCATGGCTGCCCTTCATACCCACTGTCGACGTGAGTTGTTTCACGGATGCTGGGATACCTTACTGGATAGGGACTTTCTTCTTGCGTACCGCCATGGCATTGTATTAAAATGTGCCGACGGAGTGTTTCGCAGAATATTCCCTCGTTTATTTACATACTCAGCTGATTACCCTGAAAAGTATGTTTTGTCATCCCGGCGGCTAGGTGTATTGCTGAACAAGTCTCAGGGTATTAATCGCCACTATTAAGGACATGGGCTCGTGTCCCTGCCCCCGTTGCCTCACGCCGAAAAACATGTTTCCTTTTCTAGGTCTCCTGAAGGATATGAGAAATCGTATCGAAAATCTCCGGGTCTATGCTAAGACCAGTATTGTCAAGGCGCGAGAATACATTTTTAGTATGGGAAATACTGTAGATGGTACGAAGGTCGAACAGGCTCTTGGAGATGGTTCGTGGGTACCCGTTCTCGTAAGTGTGAGGTATCCACCGTTCTGTCGTACCAGCTCAGACGAGTAACTCACAGAATACATTTGTCGAGAAGCTGGGACCACTTGGCCTTGACCCGTTTCGCATGCTTGTCGTGGACTTTATGCATGAGTGCGAGTTAGGTACCTGGAAGGCACTATTTACTCACCTCGTCAGAATCCTTTACGCGCTACCACTTGGGGATCAGCTAGTTGCAACCCTAGATTCCAGGTAGGTGGAGTTTGCATAGTATTTCTACTGCGTAATGACAGTGAATGTTATCGTCCCGTAGATTTCGTCAGGTTCCAACTTTCGGCGATGGAGTAATCCGAGCGTTTGCGAACAACACATCTGAGATGAAGAAATTGGCCGCTCGGGACTTCGAAGATATCTTGCAGGTTATTCCTTCTTCACCAAACTTTTCTTCACTTAACTTTCTGACGACCTCACTTCAGTGTGCTATGCCTGTATTCGAAGGGCTGTTTCCCGCTAGCCATGACATGATCGTACAGTCTCTTCTATACAGATTCGCTCAGTGGCACGCACTCGCTAAGTTACGAATTCATTCAGACTCGACGCTGGGTTTCCTAGAGGAAACATTCAAGATTCTCTCCAAACAATTGCGGAAGTTTCGTGACTCTACGTGCGCTGCTTTTGTCACCGTGGAACTACCTAAAGAGAAGGCAGCCCGCCAACGAAAGTTCGCAAAATCTAACAATGCTCCCCCGGATTCCAGCGTGCCAAGGGTAAAAAGGTTCAACATAAGCACTTATAAGTTTCATGCAATGGGTGATTACGTGCAAACTATCAAACTTTTTGGGACTACGGATTCGTTCACCACTCAGATTGTAAGCAGTATCTCTCTCCTCGCCCCCAAGTATCTGAATTCATCTTATCGGCTAGGGAGAGCTAGCGCACAGAATCTTGAAGCGATTCTATCCGCTGACGAGCAAGCTGGACGCTCCAGCCCAGCTAGCGAAGCACGAGCGCAGGCGTCGTGTGTTACAGCGAGTCGCAGAAGCAGCAGGTACCTTCCCCTCAAGTAACGAATCTCCAGCCGACTCTCCTGCTCCATCTTTGTTCAAGGATCATCATTCTATTGCGACCAATCAAAATGAACCAGTCTCGTTGTTCGCATTCCTCCAGGACAACGATAGCGATCCAGCTATTAAGGTAAACATTCGCACTTTGAGTCTTTGAGTTGAATGCTTATGGTGGCTTACAGAACTTCGTCCCGAAGTTGAAGGATCACATCTTGTATAGGCTGAATAAATTAGACGTCAGTAATTGCGATCGTACATTCACGGATGAGGAACGTAACTCAGTTATAATTCCTAATAATACGTTCTACTCGGTCCAGACGATGAGGGTACATTATACAACCTACGACATGCGGCGCGAATACGACACGATCAACCCTAGATCACACCCAGATGTTATGGTACTTTCTGGAGAAACCTCACCTAAGCACCCATACTGGTACGCTCGCGTACTGGGTGTATATCATATGGACACGTGGCTCCAAGGGGGCGGACGAATCAAGAAACAACACCTCGAGGTCCTCCACGTCAGATGGCTTGCCCCATTAATGTCCCGTCGGTCTGGGATGCAACGTGCCTGCCTTCCTAAAGTGGCGTTTGTGGAGGAGTCGGACTATGACGCATTCGGATTTCTTGATCCAGGCCAAGTAATTCGAGGGGCCCATTTAATTCCTGCATTCGCTTCGGGACGAGGTATAAGCTCCCTTCGCCACGGAAAATCTTTAGCTCGTCCTAACGGGGAATTAGACGACTGGGAAGTGTACTGTGTGGGGATGTGAGTGCAATGTGTCTTGTGATTGAATGACTCTTATCTGTTTGTGCTAGTTTTGTCGACCGCGATATGTTCTTGCGTTATACTGACATGGGCGTAGGACACCCAGTAGCTTTACGGAGGACTGTGAGGGACTGTCTCAACCTCCGGTCAGTAGCACCGGCGGAGGCTATGGATGTTGATGAAGACGGAGGCGATGGTGAGGGCCATGAAGAGGAAGAACAACAACGGATGGATGTTGTTGACCCTGCTGATGAGCAGTCAGAGGGTGAAATTGAGGGTGAGGAAGATGAGCAAGAGTCCGAAGACGAGTTTGATGACCTCGGAGTGGAAGTTGAGGAGTCTGACAATGACTTCTCGTTTTGAAATATGTCCGACTTCCGGTGATGGTCGTGCGACCAGCATTCGGTAGAATCTTGGAAATTCAGTGATTCCTCTCTCTTCCGATGAACGTTTGTTGAAATATCTACTGATTCTACCATTCATTGTCACTGGGGACTTCAATATTTTTTTTCAGAAATCGTCCAGTGGACCAGCTTTTGCACTCCTCGGTAATTCAACACTATATGCGTCAGAGAGAATCGGATATTTTACAAGATCACTATCTACCACTGAGTTGTGTCTGAGTCGAAGTGATACAAATGTTGTACTACCTTGCGAGTTGCCGTTTGCCGCAAGACGCGTGATGGTCACATGATAATATATTTCTTACGTTTCACCACGTTGGGCACAAATGATTGGGCTTTAACTTGCCTTCAAGATTCACTGACTCGTTCCATGAAGCGAACGGAGGGGAGGCAAAAATGCATGGAGGGTATACTTTCGGAGCTGGTTGGATGCTTATTTCATCATACGATTCGGACCTCTGACTCGGACGCAACCCGCGTGACTACTATGTAATGGAGTATGTCCACGATCCCAAGCAGTTTGGACTATTAATGGGAGCATTTCAATTGATGCAGGGTAGGTCGACTATGCTCCACGATCAAGACAACGACTGATGAAGATTCTCCAGGCAAGATTGCGGATATTCATACGAATATTAATGCAAGCCGTGCGTTCGTCTGATGTTGCGAGCCTGAGAGCGTGTCACGACCACGGCTAGGTCAGTCGTCAAGTAAGTAAGACCGTAAATTTAAGACGTTGTCGGTTTCTGATTTAATGACGCTAGGACTGCGCTGGCTGGTGCCATGTTTTACTCCACCAATCAGGCCATACAGGTCGCGCTGGAAGGTGTGCAATGCTTTGGCGGTAACGGACGTATCAATGGTTCGAGTTATCTACGATTTCGTGAAGGCGGCCGCTCACATTTAATTTGCTTAGAAACCTCGATGTTCTGACACCTAGTGCTCCAGAACATATCTGTCGATTTAATCGGGTAGGTGCCAGTGAATATTTGTTACTTTCAAGTCTCGACGTTGCATTGACGCTAGTGACTCGGACAGTATGGAACGCGCGTGATATGGACTTCTATGATCGTATATCGCGGCCCTTCAAACTCTCCGAGGCTACCCCTTCATGCACGATGCCTAAAGCAATCTGCCTCAACACTTCGCGTCAAGAAAAACAGGTCGTTGTAGATGAGCCTTCTTCACACGCTCATCTCTGAAGCCCTCACAGCCAACTTTCTTCTCTCGTGCCCTTCGGTCAGACCAAACGTCCCCAGACGTGATCTTACTGCCATTCCGACTAACCATCGATAACGCATGCGACAAGGTGTATCGTACCATGCTATACTTGCGCCAAAACTGGGGAAGAATAGATTTTATTGCCATTCTCAGCTTCTGGTTGAGCTTTACACTCGCTTCTCTCTCACAGGGATCTAAATCATTCCGTTCGAAGTCCCGCTGCAATGGCCATACGTAAGGGGGAGTATATTCGGGCCATATGTATAAATGTAACTCCATCAGATTAAATTCACCTCTAACAGTACTTCTATTGTTCTCTCAGGTCCACCTCATGCTCTTACTCTTGGGTGTTCTGTACACCCTAGCGCCTACGGTCTGGGGAGGGGTTTCTCAGCGTGCTACCCTAGGGAACAAGTTCGCTACCAATAGTACCGGAACGCCTTACTCGCTCAATGATACAGATTGTCCAGGTGGGACAGCAGTTCAAATTTTGTGGAGTTGCCGCTGACATGATGGCGGGTTTCAGGATTCACTCTAGGGTCATTCAGGAGTCTGACATTGGTCTCACTGCTAAGCTCACTCTCGCTGGACCAGCATGCAATACTTTTGGACTGGATATCTCAGACCTCACAATCGAAGTCACTTACCAATCACAGTCCACGTACATTGTTTTCCGAGTCTCTTAGGTCCAACGCTAATGGCTAGTTTTAGTTTACATGTCAAGATTTATGATACTGCCAACCAACAATTTACAATCCCCGAGTCGGTGATCGAATGGCCTGCCGCACTAACGATATCCTACACGGGCAACTCCGACGTCGTGTTCAACCACGATGCAGCGCCTTTCGCATTTTGGATCACAAGACGCTCTGACCCGGACGCAATGCCATTGTTCGACACGAGAACTTCATCGCTGCCACCGACTCCTATTCCACCCTTCAATACATCTGACCTAGGCACGGCGTTTGATGGTTTCCCTCTTGTATTTGAAGATCAATACCTCCGGGTGTGCATTCGTCATTCCCGCTGAGGCTGCGAATATGGCTTACAGTTACCAGGTTGCTTCCGCTCTGCCGTATGGCACCAACATTTACGGATTGGGCGAAGTAATCGCTAGCTGGTTCCTCGGATGCAGAAGTCATTGCCCAGTACGGTTCAGTTATCGGGTACCCTATGTGGCAACTAGCGTGGGGCTTCGGGTTCCATCATGCAGGTGATGTTCTCTGCATTGCGATTGGCGTATAATAGACTCACTCGAATCATATAGATGGGGGTACCACAATATCAGCTATGACAGATAAAACGTCGCGCAGATGCGCGCGGCGGGTATCCCCCTGGAAGGTTTGTCACCTTTTGATGGGATCATCGTTCATAATCCTGATCTAACATTGCAGTCCAATGGAACGATATTGACGTGCACCACGCTTACCGCGACTTTACCACTGACCCGGTAAGTTTCCCTGGGGAACTTCGCGCGTTCATTCGAGAATTGGTGAGTATTTCTCCGTGTAGGTTCGCCCAGTGCTCACTTTGGTGAAAGGCTGTAAATAACCAACATTGTAACTGGGCCTGTACTTTTTCCCTCCCAAATTTGATGGAACTCGTCAGATATCCCCATTGTGGATGTAGGTGTCGCTACCACAGTAAATTCAACTGACGTCGTAAGTTTGTTGACATTACTATGGTCATATACTTCCTGTGGCAGGCGTGGAGCGCGGGTCACAACATGTCGCTGCATCCAGAGCGATGACTGTGCTGCGAATTGCAAGACTTCTCGCTATCACTTTTGGAACCACTGAGTTTACGCATTTCGTCTTATGTATGGGACCTTACACTATTCTATAGACAATCATGCACTCACTGAAGATCGCTTGGCCGCTGCTTACTAACGTGGCATACTTTGTTGTCTTCGCTGTGGTGCTATTCTCGTGAGTCTATCCGCTCTCTCCCTGAATGCTTATCGAACATGAATCATCCTCGAAGGATAATTGGAATCCAATCTTTCAATGGCTCTTTTCGACGGAATTGCTATCTCCAGCCTACCTTGGGAGACAATCAAATGCAAATGGCCCAATGTTTGCGGTGGTTACATCGACCCCAGCACCCTTCTTTATCATCGGACGGTACGCCAGGCCCCGCGGTTAAGGGTTTTATCTGCCCTCTGGGTCAAGTTTGTCAGGTTTATCAGGTTTGTCACTCTAAGTTTCCTCGACAGACGACGATCTCATAAATTCAAATCAAAAGGAGACAATCCATACAGCGGCATCCAGAGTTTTAACAATATTTATTACGCCGTGCTTCAAGTTGTCGTTGTGACCTCAGCCAATGGCGTACGTGTTCTTTATCCATATTTCTGTCGCGCTAATTTCCTCTCAGTGGTCCCTTATTCGATCATCGACCCCGAGTTTTTCGTATCCTACTTTGTCTGCACCCTCGTATTGAACATCTGGCCTATCAATCTATTCGTCGCTGTGATTACGAACACGATCTCAGTCTTCCAACTATCTTATGGGTCGAGTTTTACCTGATTCCAAGTTGTGTGCAGTCGGTGCCGGGACGCAAGAGATAAGCAGGATGCTGATAGGATGAAAGTTCAACGAGCAGTTATTTCGAAGGTATCGAATGGGAATTGTAGGATTGGACTCGGAGCTGTGAGTGTCATAGCTGTCGTCTCTTCCTTTGCTTAGTTGGGTCGTGCTGATAACGTTTCATAGAACTTGGCGAACATCATCGTTCAGAATTGGATAACGGGACAGTTGCAGGAGAAGATGCAGGTCTCACTAAGGAATCCCTCATATCCAACTTCAAGCGCATCGTGGTAAGTCCGGATCACTTGAAGAAGGGGCGGTCAAACTTTAATGAATAATCTGCAAGGTTGTATGTACTATATCGATGGTTTGAGTACAAAGTTCCTAACTTCCGAGTCTATGTGATGGTAGGGATTAGTTGGGTGCACAAGTAACGAGTCTGTTAGCAAGAAAAGCTTTCAGGACCGCTAACTGTGCCGGGGTCAAACCCCTGAACAGCAAAACAAATCTTTCGTGGTGAGATACGTGGTCGTTCAGTAAGAACTTGTTTCTAATATATCTACCTGTGCTGCGTTCGAGAAGCGCCCAGCGGTAGAAAGTAGCGGTCGCCGTCAAAAGAGGTAGCAGGTTCCAATCTTCGCTGATATACTGGTGGTACCGAAAGTCGCTGTCATAAAGTATGTACGAAGCGAACGCTATGACCCCCGAATTGGAAAAGGGGATTGAGGTATTTACCCCCTGGACCTAAAAGAATACCACATAAGCAGACTGAATTGCATAAAGTAGAGCCCATAACTTACAGATTGTATGGCGCTTAGAAACGCATCATTTGCGATGAGACCTCGGACTCGCGTTCTACGCTCGCCAACACGAGACTCATCCACGATGGCAGCATAATCGAACAAGAGGTCATATTCGTAGCATACGAATATCCTTATGACCTGCTGCATAGCACCTTGTATTTCGTCGACCACGGATGCGAGCTTATTAATTCGGAAATCCTTGGAACATGCGGTGGCCCAGATCCGAAGATCATCTAATTTTCAATCCGTTCAGTCACGATCCCTTCACGTTTCAGTTACGTACCTCGGGATTGTCTTTGCACGGTACTAACCCACGAAGCGTCTGCCAACGAAGCAATAGTAGCTTTTGTGGGTAACAACGAGTCGTTGAAAAGTCTCCGTTTCATTTCTTCTTGACACTCCAAGACTAAGTCCGATGTACCCCATGGAACTATCTTCATCGCTGGTTCCTTCGACGCTGACCCACCACCGCGCGCGCGTTGGGCTCGATCAATACCAACTAACTTTTGGCGCCGGCCCTGGGTCCGGTTTTCCAGAGGGGTAGCTCTTGCCATAGGTATTCAAAAGCCGGGAGTGAGATTTGTCGTCATCAATGGGGTCACGATGAGAGGACGCATTGGTGCCAAGGCTGGGGCCGGCCTGCTGACTCGGAACCACTGACAGCGGTAAATTTTCGTATATGACAGGGTCCAATGTCATCACAGGCTGAGGATCGGTGGGATGATTCGGGTCACTGGGGAAGGCTGGGTGGATTGGGATATCGTGCTGAAGCGGCGGTTGTGACCCGGCCTGGGGCCAAGCCTCATTGAAGTTTGATGACGGGAGAGGCTCGTAATCATAGATTCCACCAAGAACGCGATGATAGAGACTCTGATGGAGCCGTGGACGGGGAATTTGAACGTGTGGTTGCGGAAGGAATGACTGAGTGTGTGGTAGTGCGGCTACATCTGGTGTATCGTCACTATCATGGCCAGGTAGCTGCCAGCACGGCCACGATGATGGCCCGGGACGCGACTCGTAATCGTATACCTCAGAGTCGCGACTCAGACCCGGATGGGCCTGCAATGAGTGCGATTCTTGAAGTAGCTGATTTCCCGGCCATTGTAAATGAGCCTGTAGCGAGTGCGATTCTTGAATTTGCGAATTCTGCGGCCACGATGATTGGGCGTGCAGTGAATACGATTCTTGAGTTTGCTGATTTCCCGGCCACTGTAAATGTCATCGATGTGAGTCACGGTGCAGCCGCGGCAGTGTGGCAATGGAACGATAACGATCAGTGACTCGGAGCAGCCGCAGAAGATAAACAAAGTTAAGTCGCAGGCGAGAACTCACCGTGACTGACGGCCCACTGATAGTATCGCCCGTATCACCTGCTGACTCGGACGAGTATTGCGGCTGATTGCCCCAGTGCGGTAACATCGCTGTGGATGGTGTGCGGTGAGAGATGGGAGTAGAAAGATTAAGTTACTCACTTTAACTCATTTTAAATCGCACTACTATCGAGGACGAACACGTGAAGTTACTGATATTGATCCCTCAGGCCAGGCTCGTGATGTAAAGTAATAGTACGTTCTGCAATACTTAAAATGGCAAACATAGTTGCTTAACATTACCTAAAGCCGCTCTGCACTATCGATCAGCCAATTGAAAACCGTTCGTTATTTATAACAAAAACAAACAACCGAATTCCATCAACTTAGACCTAGGCTCAAGCGCGTCAAGCGCGATATTCCACCCAAAGCACGAGTATACATGACGCGTGATAGTCTGATTGTGTTCAAGCTCCAGCACGACTAGCAAGACTGTCGCCAAGACCATCATCACGTGAGTAATTCTTTTTGGACCATGGGAACTTGTTCCAACCCGGATGAACAGCATCCGCCTACTTCAATGACTCGCAACTTGAATCTTTGGCAACAACGTCAGCGGTGGTATCTTCGCAGTTAAGGCCACCGCAGGTGACACTCACTTGAGTGGTGAGGATTTCGACAACACCCTCTTGGAACACTTCAAGAATGAATTCAAGAGGAAACGAAGCACGATATCTCTGAGGACCCCCGTGCACTCAGACGACTCAGAAGTGCTTGCGAGCGTGCCAAGCGCAACCCTCTCGAGTGTCACCCAGGACCACTGTTGAGGTTGACTCGCTGTACCAGGTTAGCATGTGACGTGTGAACTGGAAACTAGATTTTATCTGATGTATCGATAACTAGTAGGGTGGAGACTTCTCTGCTAACATCGCTCGTGCCTGTTTCGAGGAGATCAATGCGCTATGTTCAAGTCGGCCATTGAACCCGTCGAGAAGGTGCTCAAGGAATGTAATGCCTCGTGAGAAGGTCAGTGATATCGTCCTTGTCGGTGGATCCACTCGTATCCCTAAGATTCAATCTCTTGTATCGGAGTACTTCAGTGGACGCCAGCTGAACAAGTCGATCAACCCCGATGAGGCTGTTGCTTACGGTGCCGCTGTCCAGGATTGCTGTTCTCACTGGCCCAGACCCCAGAAAAAACTGCGGACCTTCTTCTTGACGTGGCTCCTCTCTCGCTTGGTGTTGCTATGCAGGGTGATGTTTTCGGTGTCGTTGTTCCTCGTAATACTCCCATTCCCACCAACAAGTCACGGACATTCACGACTGTTGAGGACAACCAAACGACTGTCTCCTTCCCTGTGTAAGACGCACACTCATCTATATCCCAACGTTACGCTGATATCTTGACCTCCAGGTACGAGGGTGAACGCACTCAGTGCCGTGATAACCGTCTGCTTGGTGAATTCGAGCTGACTGGTATTCCCCCCATGCCTCGTGGACAGGCTGAGCTTGTTACCACCTTCGAGGTTGATGCTAACGGTCTTCTCAACGTCTCCGCACAGGACCGTGCTTCTGGCCGCAAGGCATCTACAGTCAGTAGCGGTCTTTAGATTTTTTCCGTAACTGACACTCTTGTTCAGGCATCACACAACTCCGCTGGCCGTCTGTCGTCAGCCGAGATTGACCAGATGATTAAGGACGCTGAGCAATACAAGCAGGTTGACAAGGAGTTCTCTTCACGTCACAAGGCCAAGTCCGACCTGGAGGCTTACATCCACCAGGTCGAGGGCACTATCACCTCGCCTGAGATTGGTATGACGCTCAAGCGTGGTGCCAAGTCCCAGGTCGAAACTGAGCTTGCCCGTGCACTCGAAAAGCTGGAGATTGAGAGCTCGACAGCAGATGAGTTGAGGAAGTCGCAGCTTGCCATCAAGCGGGCACTTTAAAAGGCGACTGTTGGTATCCGGTGAACAATAATGATTTTTGAAGCGTATTATGCAAGATCGAGCAGCGTAGTATTTCCTGTTGTGTGTTCTTCCTATTTTGCATACCAAAATCCGGGCATGGGGCGACAAACTAATGATGTGATATTTGATATATCATTAGAACGTCAAGATGTGGTAACTGCTTTGTGAATGCGAAGCCCAACCTCGACTCTACCCATGGTTCTTCGTCAGCACCGTCACACAGAGCCTTATCAGCTTCTGCGAAAGCGAGAGCGCACCTTGCTTTTTGTCGTGCAGGCAGCGTCAGGTGCAGAATGATAGTGCACGATGAAGCTACAACAATGTCAGACAAGTTCAACTGCTTTGATAGATCACTGACTTGTGAACGTGTTTGTGATGCTGAGTATCCTTCTCGCATGATGTCCTCTGAACGGCATTGAAACCCTTTAGTTTGCGGACAAGTCATCGATACCCATGTCCTCGATGACGGGAACGCCGAGGGTCCTGGAATCGTCTACTACAGTAGTTGGTACAACGCCTGCTACCTCCTGGATGTCGTGAGGCGTGATTGGCACCGGAGGGTTGGTGGAGGAGGATAGTCGAGATGCAGATTGCAAATATGTGATAGAATGACGGAGGTCACCACCAGCGGCTCGTGGTATATGTGCGCGCCTGGAGAAATCTGGTATAAGTCAAAGCAAAATAATAAGCGGATGATCTTAGATATCATTGTAGGCACTGTCTTCCTTCTCTTTAGGTCTGACTAGGAGAGACTATACTTCAGTAGCAAATGGTGCTACTGCTTGCAGTATATGCGCACGCCTGAAGAAATTTGGTATAAATAGAAGTCAAACAATAACTGGATAATCTCGGATATCATTGCAATCAAAGCAATATTTGAATCTCATGATAAAGCTTTGTCAACACAACAGAAATGACGGAAGATTAGATTGCTCAATAAAAAGGTCCTAATTTAACTATCATACATTGCCGGCCGGGATAGTGAAAAGTCCTGACCATGTCTGAAGCGCTCATACGAATCTAGGTTAGATGACATGTGCTAATGACGCTTTCCGGGATAAAGTCATGAATAATCTTGTAGTTCAAAACATAAAGAAAAGAAAATTATATTGCTTAACATGCAGGACCTAACTACGCTATTATAACTTGTCGGCCACGATGGTACAATATCACAACAAGGTCATGAACTTCCTATGGTAAACTAGATTTTCAGACATCCATAGCTATGTGCCGATAACTCGAATTTCTCCTAGTATACATAGCCATCTTTAGCAGGAGCAGAATTATGTCCACTTATAGTTCCCACGGCTACCATGTCAAGGACTCATCGGATCTCTGATGTCACTGATGACTCGTTAAAATCTTGAAAACAACAAATTTACGAACGAAGGCATGACAAAGTGTATATGTCTTGAAACTAGTGTCAATGTCGGAAAACAGTAGTTTGTTAGAAAAGGCACTGCTGTTCAGATTGCGAGACACGCGGAAATGAATGGTTAACTTGGAGCCCAACTTGAACTTGCACTGGCTCGTGACCTCAGTGACGTGACTGTCCTGATTTGGAAATATCGATCAACAGATTCAATGATTGACTCGTTTATTTGAAAGCAATTCATATCCACCAGATGTATTCGTGGACTCGACCTGCTCATCGATTCCTTTCAACATCCTCTCTAAACCTGCAGGCTCTCGATGCTTGGATAGCATCCCCGAAATCACTTGAGCTCACGGATACCTTTCATTCTAATCACCTTTCAGACCTCTACATCACTCTACCCACTCGCGACGGCACACGTGGTCGCCCGTTTACATCCCCTGTAGAAGGTACACCTCTCGGATATGGTCATCACCTTGCCTTCTTCCACCCGCGTAATCCGGAGGCACAACTGCGCACAGATGGAACTGATGCTGACTTCTGCCCGCCTGAACCTTTTACACGCCGGATGTGGGCGGGTGGTACCATGACATGGAACAAGGAACGAGCATTGAAAGTAGGAGAGAAAGCGACTGCAGTGTCTACTGTAGCCAAGGTCGAGAAGAAAGGATTTGAGGCCGGGAAACCGATGGTATTTGTCAAACAGAGAATTGAAGTGACTGTGGAAGGACGAAGTGAACCTGGAATGGTGGAGGAACGAGCACATGTCTACCAAGCATCTGTAGCTAGTGTAGGGAGCCGCGTACCCCGTCAAGGCGAGTCCCGCAACGACCAGTGACTTACCTGGGTGTTGATGCGGACACTTTCAATCAGTGAACAACCTCCCAAAGTCTGAGTTTTCGTTGTCATACACTCCGACGCTGACGACGCTATTCCGCTTTTCTGCTCTCACATTCAACGGGCATCACATACACCTAGACAAGGATTATGCGCAGAAAGTTGAAGGGTATCCAGGTGAGTTCGAGCCTTACTTCTCAGCCAATATCATGCAAATCTTGTCCCTAGAAAGACTCGTTCATGGGCCCCTGACAGCTCTTTTACTTCTAGAGAGCCTCATTTACCACCGCCCAGGGGCCCAACTGCGCAACTTTACCTACCGCGCACACAATCCAGTCTTTGTGAATTGTGCCGCGACGATACATGGTGCTATTGTGGCAAAGGACAAGGCAGAATTGTGGTGCGAAAACGATGAAGGGGATGTGGGCATGACTGGCGTTGTTCAGTTCGACGAATAGACCTGTGACATCATCGTATCAAACCTCTGTTCGCAGTGTTCTCGGGAACATCGTCATGGTCAAAGTCGTACAACACTGACGCTGGAAGCTGATTAGCAGGTACTGGCGTTGGAACAAGAAGTTCAAATTATGTCAGATGAGTAATGTGTTTGTGTTGGCTCGATGGTAAACAATCTTGCACTACGGACATAAACCACGCATGCATGCATTGACAATAAACTATTGACGGCCGTCTCATGTCTCCCTTAGTGCATACCTGAAGCAAGTAAACACAAGATAGGATTTCAGCGAGAACGAACGTACATTTTTACAGGATACAGCCCTTGAGGAAGCCCGTGTTGGATTTTCTCTCGGATGATCTTGAGACCAGCATCACGGAAAACATTTTTGAACGCGAGGTCTGACCTACAAAGCAAAGATGAGATTTTGTAAAACAGAATCACTTCTCACGAACCGAGTGAAGGTCGAGTCTTGCTCGTCAAAAACGGTCGCCGGCTCATTTTGCTCGCGGCATACATTCTCCTTCACTACGATGAGACTCCTCACATCACGTAGAGCCTTCTTGCTCCTCTGCAGGAACTGCACAAGATCATCGTCTTTTAAGTGGCCTAGGCACCATTGGCACCATATTACGTCAAATTTCGATTCCGTATCGCCATCACCATCTTGTGGCAGATAACCGACACGATCTAGAGGTGTCCCTGGTGCAACTGGGTCAAAAGATTGCAAAGCACCTTTGAAGAACGTGACGCTCTTTGATCGATCAGCGATACCCTTCCATAAAACCCTATACCCGCTGTCATTGATTTCTAAACCTGATTCACTGGCTTTTCCGCGTGATCGGGCTTCGTCGATGAAAGGCTCTACAGGCTCGAGCAGGACAAATCTGAGACAAGATGAAGGAGGACGTCTGACGTGACGCGCCCGACACCTGCGCCGACATCAAGGGCTCTTACACGCCTGCTTTCGGACGGAGGGGCAGAGAGACTCCGCAACGGCGACGGGACTGTGGATAGTTCTGGGAGGAGTTCGAGGAGGAAGCGACGCGATCCAAGAGAATCGACACGAGGAATGACTGTCACCAATGCTTCAGTACAGAGGTTCGGCGAGGAATGAGATCTGAGTCACCCCCGTTCCATATCCACCTGAATGTGATGTAAGCTTATGTTCGATGGCAAAGTGGCTAGCAATGAAGCAGACCAAGCACGCCATCGTAGTTTGCGGGCTGGGTGGCCCAGTATTGAATACCTGCTTCGAGGTCTGGAACTGGATTGGTCGAAGACATTGTCTATCAATGTGACTGTAATCATGATGCGCATTCGAGATCTGTGCGAGAAGAGTGGGGTCACGTGATTTCAACTGAAGTACAACACACTGCAGCAGAAGCAAATTTGTTTTGATGGCGGAGTACGTCTACATTAGCTGGAATCGGAGGGCGGACGTAATGACCGAAGACGCTCGGCTATTGTATTCAAACAAGATTATAATGTACTATCTGAATCTACGCATATATATCATCAAAGTCTTCGTCATTTGTCCCGAAAGACGTGTTAGCGTTCCCTGCTGAAGGCGCGCTCGACACAGATGACACAGGAAGTTGCTTCGATGCTGTATATTTTCTTCTCTCTCCAGCTCCCGCACCATATCCCACATCTCTTCATCCTGGTCATCGACTAAGAGGCTCGGTTTACTACTCTTTGGAGGAGGCGGAGCAGGGTTGGGGATTGGGTCATCGAATATTTCGAGGTCATTCCACATCGCCTCTTCATCGATGTCCATCCCATCTGCAGCCTCGGGTGGCAATAATTTATATTTGGCTTTTGGTGCGGGAGGTGCAGGGGAAACAGAACGTTGTGCTCTAAACGCAGCGAGGCGTTTCTCCTCCTCCTAACAACAGCGTCGATATCAAAGTCGTCATCTTCGGCCTCTGACGATGAGGGTGGAAGAGACGGGCACGCAAAGAGGACGAATCGTCATTCACGTCTGCACCTTCAAAATTTGGATCGGTGAGGTCGATAACGTTGTTGCTACCATTTTCTCCTGGTTCCTTGCCATTGACAAGGCCTTTCGCCTCATCGCGCCAAACGCTCAATCGGACCTTCATTGATGTGTGATTGTGATATGGGAACGCGATCGATATTCGGTCGTACCTGCATTCGTTTTGAGTGACATAGTTTTTCAACGCGCTCGACGGTATCCTTGAATGGTGTCTTGGGGTATAATCTATGTGACCAAAACTGGTACACTTGGAGAATCCGTTGGAGGTCTGAACGCTAAACAGACATCCAGACATCTGCATCAGCACCCAAGTATGCTGTCAGTGTAACTCACCTCGTGACCTTTCCCTTTAACCTTAAAATCCTTGATATTCTGAATGAGCTGTGGAAACCCGATGCTCCTATCAAACTTGTTTCATCGAGTAATACAACTTTCTTTCTCTCTTTTTTCCCTTCTTTTCCTTTTTCATTGTTATCCTTTCCTCCTTCATTGTCTTCGTCGGGACCTAAATCTCTTGGTGGAGAACTACTAGGCAAGATTTGGTGGGGTGTCAAAGCGTGTTTTTCCTCGGCCTGTTTGCGGAGTGCCTTAAGGTCAAGGGCAGGTGCAAGGGCTTATATCTTAAGTCATCCTCCTCATCTGCGTCATCATTGTCGATGTCGGCGAAGAGCGCATCTACGTCTGGTCTTGGTGCCGAGCTGTAGGTCTCTTCGGCGCCGGTTTGCTCGTCTTCGTTATCTGAGTCAGAAAGAAATAGTGTTTCTATGGGGCGTTTCTGAGAGTTGACTGTATCCAAATGCGGCGTAACACCGCGAGCAGGAGAAATCGGCGCGTCCCAAATGTCGTCGAGAGCATGAATGTACTGGTGTAAAGACGCGTTATTTT